>JALNQA010000005.1:600000-1163416 GCA_028456235.1 Ophiosphaerella narmari
GCTCCCTGTCTCTGCATCCCTGTGCGGGCCCTGCCCAAGCCCTGTCCAAGCGTAAGCCACGTCCCCATGCCTGTCCGTTCACCAAGCTTTACCTCATCTTGACGAGCCCGTGGCATGTTCCGTCGAGGTCGATAATAACGGTGTGGGCCTGCGGTCGAGGACGGGCTCATTCCTCCTCTCTTGCTGGCACTCCCACCTTCGTCTTTGTACAGCAAACCAGCTCCTGTACAGTCTCGACGTCGCCATTGCAACTTCCCTCGCTTAGGCCGCAACTTCCTCCAGGGCCCACGACCGTTTGGCAGGAACCCCACGCACGCTCCCTACGCAGGCAGGCCCGACCCTTACAGCTCTCCAGTCCCCCCTCTATCACTTTGCCTCCCACCCACTGTCTGCCCATCCACTGGCGTACGCGCAATTCACACCTTTTGCATTTGCTTTGCCATCTCCGTCGACGAGAAACAGACCGTGTCTGACCTCCTCCGCCTGCTCTGCCTGAGTACCTTCACCTGGGTCACTGTCGCGTCACCCAAACAACACCCGTCCCAGCATCTGCAAAACTTGTGCCGACTCAAGTTTAGTCCGTACCCGGTTTCACACCAACCGTCGCCCAACTTGTCGGCCTGTGTCTCCAACAGACAACCTTCACTTCAGAAACTGTCACTCACTGCATTGTGTCACGAACTAGCCAATTCACATCATCGCCCAAACTAATCCTTGCTACGGGTATGTGCCTTCCGTTTGTTGCATCTTCTCCACATTCCTGGTCCATCGCTACGGCGTACCATCGTCATTCCTCGCATTTCTGACGAACGCAATAATAATACAAAACAGAAAATCAACAACACCAACACCTTCAGCTAGAAATATACTACCTGCGTCACTTTAATTAACCTTTGTGAGAGATTGACGGGCGGTACTACAGTTCGGCCGACGTCATCAACTCATTTGGATTAGATGCTCGCGACGACCGCCAGCCGAATTACAACGGCTAATTAGCGGTCGAACTTGTCAATAGTTACATCACGCGCCTCATTGACCACTCTATCCCCGCCTGTTCATCATGGCCGACTGGACGTGGGAACAACTGAACATGGACAAGCACTCAAGTGCTCTGGTCGCACCATTGAATATCCAAAAGTCCCCAAAGAGGGCGCGCGTAGCCTTGTCCGAACACAGTCGCCAATCTTCCATTAGATCACAGCCGCAAGCCCAGATATCACCTCCGTTGACGCCCAGGACTTCCAGAGATCTCATGGCTCAGCAGCCACCTTCACAACCTGTTTTCCACAACTACCTACGTGCTTTCTATCACTATGAACCCAGCTCCACCGTCTCATCATCGACAGACGAGTCCTCGATCACTGTTGCACTCAAGCAAGGCGATGTCATTTTGGTTCATTCCGTTCATCCTAATGGTTGGGCAGACGGAACGCTGCTGGCCTCCGGAGCCCGCGGCTGGCTACCTACCAATTATTGCGAGCCCTACGACCACCCTGCCGTGCGCAATCTGATGAACGCTCTAACCCATCTTTGGGACCTCGTCCGCGATGGGGAAAATGGCGACTTGCTTGCCTTCATGAAGCAAGACTACGTCAGGGGTATGATTGCTGGTATTCGGTTTTTCCTTGTAAGTAGAAGTAGCAATCGCCACGTGCGCCCCGTAACCACACGTATGTTAATATTTAGCAGGAACGTACTGGGTGCGTCTCGAGAGAATCACGCCTCATAGTCGCACATATTGGCCTTCGGCGAATGCGCAAAGGACTTTTGGGTGACTTGTCAACACTTGTTAAAACGGCCAAAAAGTTACAAGAGACACTACAGACAAACGAAGAGCATGTCCCAGTATATGAGTACATGGACGAATTAGTGCTCAAATCATTCAAACTCGTAACTAGAGCAGTACGCTTCCTTGACATCTGGGCTACAGATGCAGTGTCGTTGTCAGCATTCGAGCTTGGCGACGCAGGTGCTGAGAGACCACTCACACCGCCGTCTGACGTCGCTGGTTCTGCTGTGCAACCCGCAGCATCACGAGGTGAAGTCAGCTTTCCAACCAATAATGACGAGCTCCGTGTCACACAAGAGCCCCTTTCCACACATGTGGACACCTCAGCTACTCCGTCATCTCGTAACCTCAACCGCCTCTCTGTTGCCTTTTCACTACCATCCGAGTCAGATTCTCTTCAGTCGCCCACGGTCTCTACCTTCCCTCCGAGCCAATCAAAACGCATATCTGTCACGCACCGCTTGTCCTACACCGGAAAATCACAGAGCACCCGTACGGGCAATTTAGCTTCGGAGCGCCTTGTAACCTCGCAAGACGCTTTCCTGGGTTTTATTGGTTCGTTCATTGGACTGCATCTGCAGTCGCGTTCCTCCGAAGAGCTGGCATACATCACACAGCAATCCGTGATTGCATGTCGCCAGCTCCTCACAGTCGTTGATGAGGTATGGGAACGCGACGCGCGGAGGTCTTCGGAATTGGAAGAGGCTCGTGACGCAATGTTCGCGCGCCTGACTGAGCTTGTGCAAGCCACAAAAGATATGTTCGCTGCCACAGATGCTGATATGAGCGGAGAGCTCATAGCACCGGAATCAGGGAAGCAAATTGTCGCTGCTGCGACCAGTTGTGTTCGATCCGCTGGTGAATGTGCTGCAAAAGCCCGAGTTGTCATTGAGCGCATCGGCGATTTTGAATTTGAAGCAGTCGGTTTAGGTCTTGCAGAAGAAATATTTCAACAACTTCCAGAGGATCAACACGAAGGAGAAGAGTCAGCTAAGCAGGCAATGGAAACCGACAAACCGTTACCTGCTACTCCTGATGAAGGACAGCAGATCCCACCACCCCTGGTTATCTCTGAATCCAAGCCTCTTCCCGAAGTCCCACTACCTTCCCCTCTTGACAATCAAAGGTTGAGCTTGCGACCAATATCACAGGCCATAATCGTTGAGAGCCCGACAGCGATTTCTTTCAGATCCTCCCGTTCATCAGTCCCCCCTCTCAGTACAATCCCTCCCCCCGACTTGTCTCAGCCTCTGTCTGCTGAGTCTAACGAAAGTCCCGTAAGCGTCGTACAAGCGGCTTTCTCAAACTCCGCGAAGACGGATAGTGTCAACGCGTCTGTGACCGACACTAGCAGCGCATTCTATTTCAATATGCGCGATACTGGCAGCGTTGTTTCACGTACCTCAACACGGGCTACTACGCCCGACCAGTCACCCCTCAAGACTCAGAGTTCTCAGAGATTCGTCAACAGCTTTGGCAGCTGTTCTGAACTCCGGTCCCTTGCAAGCGAGGACGTTACGGATGGTGAAGAGCACCTGCTTGAAACCACATACGTTCACGAACTCATCTACAATAAGGAGGGTCAGATCTCCGGCGGTTCCTTGCCTGCCCTAGTAGAGCAGCTTACTACCTACGAGACGACGCCTGATGCGGTTTTTGTTACTACATTTTACCTAACTTTTCGTCTGTTCACCACGCCAGTAGAGCTAGCTCAATGCTTGATCGACCGGTTTGACTACATCGGTGACAGCCAGTCGATCGGAGTTCCGGTCCGCCTCAGAGTATACAATGTCTTCAAAGGCTGGTTGGAGAGCCATTGGTCGAACGAAAGTGACACCGCCGCCCTGGACATTATTCTACCATTCGCGAATGGCAAATTGCGAACGGCCATGCCAGCCGCGGGTAAACGCCTGGCAGATCTCACCTCGAAGGTGACTGAGGTACGAGCAGGAGCTCTTGTGCCCCGACTTGTCTCCGCTATCGGCAAGACTGGGGTTTCCAATACCTTCACCCCAGCTGACAACAACGTCCCTTCGTCTATTATCAGCAGGAGCCAGCTCAACGCTCTTCGATCTAGCAAAGAAGGCAAGGCTCAATGTAGTATCTTAGACTTTGACCCTCTCGAGTTAGCCCGACAATTTACCATTATCGAATCAAAACTTTTCTGCTCTATTCAAGCGGAGGAGCTTCTAGCCTTGGAGTGGACGAAGAAGTCTGATTCCAAAGCAGTCAACGTCAAAGCAATGTCTACCCTGTCTACCGACTTGGCAAATCTTGTCGCTGATACGATTCTTCATTTTGAGGACGCGAAAAGGAGGGCCGCTATCATCAAACAATGGGTCAAGATTGCTGGCAAGTGCCTCGAGTTGAATAACTATGACTCGCTCATGGCTATTATCTGCTCTCTCAACTCCTCCATGATCATGCGTCTGAAAAGAACATGGGAGCTTCTATCTATGAAGACTAAGGCTCGGTTGGATGAATTGAAAGCTATCACAGATGTCGGACGCAATTACGCTGTTCTTCGTCAGCGCTTGCACAATCACGTCGCTCCCTGTATTCCTTTCGTCGGTATCTACCTGACTGATCTTACTTTCATCGACGTCGGCAATGGCACTACCCGCCAACTGCCAGGCGAATCCGGCCAAGACAGTGTTTCAGTGATCAATTTCGACAAGCACATGAAGACTGCCAAGATTATTGGCCAACTCCAATCATTCCAGGTGCCATACCGCCTGGCTGCCATTCCGGAAATGCAAGACTGGATGGAAACCCAAATTCAACGGGTCCGTGCCAGCGACCAAGCCAATGTTCAAAGCTACTACCGCCGCTCACTTATCCTCGAACCACGAGAGCCCCCACACTCAGCGCGAGGCTCTCCTTCCGTTGATACCAACGCTGGCACCTTCACTGCCGAGAGCCGGACAAACTCGAAAGACAAGTTCGAATTCTTGAACTTCAACTTTTCCACTGGCAGCATGAAAAGTTCCTAGATGTACTTCCTGCAGGCTTCAGTGCCTTTCTTCTGTCTTCATTAGTCCGTTTTCTTTACCGTTTCTTTCTTTCTACCGCTGCGCCGGTTGGTTGTCACGCACGACACAGAAGCTCGGCGTGATTACCATTACTCGGCGTTAGGTCATGGACATACTTAATGTTTGTGTCTTATTGCATCTAGTTCTTTAACCTGTCACGGCCGATTACGATACCAACGCTCGATACTTTCCTTGCTTTGTTTTATACCATCTGGAGGTGATTTTCTTTTAGGGGAAGCATTATTGGGGTCAAAAGTGCATACAGGGGTTGACTCATATCATACTTTCTATTGGCATTTTGGGTCATGCATCAAACTGGATCAAAGGCGTTACAAAATTCGGAAGCCGCTGCGCAAGGCAGTGCGCGCGATCAAAAGCAATGGGGGAGTCCAGAAAGCAGCATGAAGCTTTTGTATAATCATACGGGTTTAGGAGATTGGGTCCTGATAGCTCTACGAATCAAAGCGTATCACACTACAACGCTACCATTTCTGCGCCAGTGATGTCTTTTTCAAAACCCGCAGCCGAAATTGTCAGGCAACGACCCAATGTGCCCCATATTACCCTGCGATAGCCGGGCAATACCTAGCCGGGCAGGATCTATTCAGGCTTACTCTAGGCCGGACTTGGAGTAGGTACGGAGGTGCCTTTTAAAAGTTCTTACTAGCACTAAAAGTATTACCGGCGATAGCGACGCTACCAAAACGCCACATTCTATTCAATCTAACTCTACTAATCTCCCCGCCCTCTCGTCTTCTTCGTCAGCCTAGGCTTTCTTATTAGCTTAGTCTTCTCGAAGCCGGCATTCTTAAGTACTCTCTATATTATAATAGCATAGATATTAATTCCTTCTCAACTAAGATCCTTAGTAAGGTAAGTATAAGACTTCTCTCGCGCGTATTAGTTAAGTCGTACTTTCCGAATTAGAGTATCCCTAACTTCTTCTTGTCAGGCTACGTAGTAGCTGCGCAAGCACGCAAGCAGAAGAGGCTCCGGACCCGGAGGGTCCTGAGGTAATATACTCTGGTCTACTCTGATAATCAACGTTGTCAATTATTCTCCCCTTTTTGGTTGTTTGCCGTAGGGGAGTAGAAAGCTATTATTAGTGTAATATTAGTCACTTCAATCCCAACGCTGCCCAGTCTTCTATTTGCTCGTTTTCAACCAGCTCGCCGTCCATGCACCCATGCACATAGCAGTCTCCAAGGATATTCCAGTGCGTCTGTCCAGCAGTCGACATAGCTTCGCGCAGCATGAATGGCGTCGACCCGCCCAGCAGAACGGCGAATTGATCTCCAACCTGGGTGTGTTCAGGCCCCAGTCCAACGTATCCCTTTGAAGTGACAAACAAGCGGCGACCAGACGTAGCTCTTGCGACCGACGCGCAGACGTCATGCATAACCCGCAAATACGCAAACTTATCCGCCGTCTCCAATGCTAGCTGCGTTTCTGACGCGGAAAGGCTGTCGGGATTTCGCGAGGGGAAGATAATCTTCTCCAGAAGGCGTCCTGATCCACCGACGAACCAGAGCAGGAAAGGCCAGAGGTCAGCGGTGCTTGCACGGCGAATAGACGGCGTAAATATGTTGGCGTCCGAAGAGCGGCTGTTATGGAATAGGTCCTGTACTTCCAGGTACGGCACGATGCAGTCACCCAGAAGGGTTCGGCAAAAAGCCGAGAATGCGCTTCCGCCGGCAATGTATGAGGAATCGGGACGGTGCATTTTTAACTGGTTCAGCACGGCGAATAGGCTATCGGGGCGCGGGGAATGGTCCAGACGGTCTTCGAGGAGGAAGGTAAGAAGGGGGCCTACGTATTCGACCTGATCTGAGATTTTTCCCGTCGCGTAGAGATATTCCGTGCCTTTGTAAGTGCCAGGGATCGTATGGACTCGTGCCGGGTGAGAGCCGGATGCCGAATATAACTTCTTATAGAGCTCTGTGAGTATTCTAGATCGGTCTTCGGACCAGTAGTTTAGATCGCTCCAGTCTGTATACCAGGTCGCGGTGGTAGCAGAGATAGGGCCTGTCCGTATACCCTTTAGGACATGGAGATTGCCGCTTAGTCTTATCTCCTCAGTGATCACCTGGCGGCATAATACTTGGTATGGTTTCGTATAGTCCGGCCGTATCGAGGTGTACGAAGATCCCAATAATCCCAAAAGGCCGTATATCTTGTCATGTTCAAGTGTCGCCAATCTACTTCGAAACATCCATAAGTTGGCAAGAAGTTTGTTCTTCGATAGAGAAGGCACGCGTTGAAATGACAGTATGATCTGGGCAATTGTACTCAGTCCAACAAATATGAAATCTACATGTCGGTTCCCGAGTTCTGATGTTTTAGGGACGTTGCAGCATGTATTGGAGTGAAGGAGAAAATTGGTGGCTGCGCGATATGCCGTTTCCCAAAGCAGCGTAGCTTCACCCAGGAGAATGTATGCAGAGGCCGATAAAAGCGTTTCTTGTACGACCTGAGAGGTTAAACAAGGTCAGCGTGAAGCTTACTAATAGTTAAACGGTTTCCTTCTCACCCACGCACGAGACCACCACTGGAGATCGCAAATATGGTGAAGACCCCATACACAGAGTACGGTTTGCATATCGAAATCAAGGTGTTCATTACGTGCTAGCTGCTCAAGCAGTTGGAGTGAGTCCGAGAAATTTAACTTGTGACGCTTTAGTAATCTACGATCATTCTGGCGTAGAAGCAAAGCATTCTGTAGTACAAGTTAGCTATACGCTATGATATATGGAAGCGATCCTACCGGTATAGGGAGATTGTCATATGGCTTGTTCTTGCTAAGCCATATCAAGGTTCGAGATGCCAAACTGTAGATTTGTGGCATCAAACTGACCTGAGTGCTCTTCTCTTCCACGTCATCCTGATTGATGCAAAGAGCGTCTACCCAAAGTACTCGTATTTCGCCGTCTAATCGGAGACACCTGAGGCACTCGAGTAAATTTTGTGCCCGCAAGCAGGCCTTTCCATTCAAGATGATCGTCTCGAAAATGCGTTGTGAGCCCCATACATATGAGAGCGCTTCATAATGCGGTTTTGTGTGGAGATCGGCAACAATAAGCTCGCAATCGATGTCCTCGGAGCCTCTCTTAGGGAGCAAGTTGAGTAACCGGATGGTTCCAGTGGGCAATGGCTTGTAGATGGCCCAAGGGCCCAAATCAGCACCGTGCTGGCCACAGGATTTGTAATTGGGTTCAGTGTGGGCAAGTTTCATAATGGGCTTGCGAAGTAAGTTACAGTTCTTCTCCCAGGCTAAAGATTACATCAATGGAATGATAAGCTCATACCTTTGATCTCGTGGGTTGAACGATCTAAAAATGGAAACCGAGCCATTGTGGGAACAGGGGTTGGCGTGTGACCCCACTTACCTCTTCCACTTGTCAGCTTGCTTAACTTCGATCACCAGCCTTTCTTTTAGGGCGTCGTTCATGGGAAAACCGGTAAGCGAATACCATACGACAGCATAGAAGAGACTCATTAGCTGAATGCTTAGACGTTGGAGGATGATGAATGATATGCGGCAAGAATGATGAAGATCTATGGTTGGAGAATGCATGCCTAGGTACGTACTCCCGAGCTTATCATTACTATCAGCTTTTCGAATGCAACTCGGAGTTTCCACAAAGATGAAATCAAAAAATATTACAATGGTCTATTTTGTAATCAATTTATCTGAAGTCGGTGTATCGAACGATCCGATTTCACGCAACTATCACCGGAAGTGCATGAGTGCATTTAGAGGACGGAAAGTTCAATCAGATTGGATGCTGGTGGAAGAACGAAGAACTGTACACTTACCTCGTCGAACCACGTCGTGAGCTCTTGCCTCTTTCTCTCTCGCGTCGCCACTTCCTCTCTCGGCTTACTATTTCTGTTACTTCGCCGCTTCTCCCATCTCGTACTAGAGGCCGTTCCGCCTTGAGTCTAGTAAAATGGCCTAAAAACACGGAGAAAACGCCACGTAAAAAGCAAGATCCGGACGGCAATCAATCCACCCGGGATTTGATTTCTAGATGGCCATCAGCAAGGTAGGGGTCATTCAACGCTTTTCTCCTTGGTCATTCTATTGTATACTTTCTATCGTATACGTCAGGCGTTGCTGCAGGGGAGGGTGGCCTGGTAATCACGGATCCTTTCAACGATGGCTATCTTTTTGTTCCAGGTAACGAGATCCAGCGACTAATGAGTCGCACACGGATTTAATGTCGCTAAGTAGGTATAATATGCCTCATCCGAATATATGCCCACATATAGAAAGCTAGGAGAATGATATGGTTTCGTATCCATATGTATTTGGGTTTTATTTGTACTCCAATATGCGGTTTATAGTATTGAAGCCTGTTAATAGTAAGGCGGTGACTTAGCGTTTATTGCATCTCCGCACCGCTCTTGATGCAACCTAGCAAGTTCCGTTGAATTGCGCTTATTTCGTAGGGCACTTAAATTATTGTTAGACTTGCTGTAAGTAAGACAGAGATACTTTAGCAGTTTATAACTCTTCTATTATGTAAATTATGATCTATTATAACCATCTTACGTGAGTATAAAAAAGCGCGACGCAACCAAGTTTCCACTTGAAAGAGACACTTTTTCGCCAAATTGTTCAGATTATTGGAAGACTGGATTCCACTTTGAGGCATAAGAACTTATTGCGGAAAATGACAATCACGGTAACATGCGAAGTACCTCACAGACACATTCAATATGTGCAATATGCAAGATTGTATGTGAAGAACCAACACAAGAGCAGCGAATACTAACAAGTTGTGATTGTATGTATTAGTTGATGACTGCTCGCTTACTCATTGACCAAAGACACGGGAGCAGACCAAAGATGCTCTCCGAACTACATACATCGTGCGGTATTAAAATAGCGCCTTGGAAGCAACACTCAACAACCATGCTGCATCTTGCCATCCACCAACATCTTCTTGTGAGCGCTGAGCATCCGCTGTACTAGGTCTGCTCGCGTCGTCGGTATCACCATTTTCTTGGTCTCGGGCCTTCAATGCTGAAGCAGCAATAATCGCTTCTCGTTCCAGCTTCCTCCGCTTCGCTTCTACTTCTCGATAGAGCTTCAGTTCTTCCCTTGTCATGTTCTCCGGTAGGAAGGCGGCTTCATCTTGGCCTTCCTCTTCTTCGGATGCTTCGCCGTCTTCGTCAACGGAGAAGAGTGTCCAACCAATAAGCCTATCCATCCAACCACCGAGACCGAAGCCGCGTTCGCGTGCTAGGCGGGCGACTTCTTCCTCGTCACCATCGCTTTCTTCGTCATCCTCAACAAAGTCGGGCTCCATGAAGCAGTCCTCGATAGAGGGTAGGTCAAGGCTGTGGCGAGCGGATGGAGACATTGAGCCCACCGTCATAGCCAAATCGGCCCTACTACCCGCCCTGGATCCTCTTCTAGACTGGCGTGCGCTGGGCACTCTGCTGCCAACACGACTTTGGTAGCGGCTGCCTGTCCTCGATAGTTTTGGTGAGAAAGTAGGGTAGTCATCGCCATTGTAGTGTTCGCCAGATAGCAGTGCCATGCGCTTTGCATCGTGACTTGGATGCACTTCGTACTCGTCGTCCTGTTGGACCAAACTTGTTGAGCTTTCCCTTCGCACAAGCCATCCCTGGCCTTTCGAATCTCTTGTTTCACCGGCAATGGTTAGGCCGGCTCGATGCCACCACTCATTGTCTGCCTCGCTGGTGTGATGTCTGGCAATCGGCATGCTAAGGGGCAGCGGGGCAGTTCCCTTTCTTGCATGGTGTCTTTTCTCGTTCAACGGCTCGACGGCAAAGCTTACGCCCGGATGTAGCGTACTTGTACTCTTCGCTTTGGGTATATCCCCGGCATCTCTCACGGGATTCTCGGAATTGGCGAAGTAGCCATCGTACGAGTAGATGGGTTTTGTGCGATGTCTGCCGCTGCGATTGCGGCTACTGCTACGCGATTGGCCGAGATTGAGTATGCTAGGTGTGGTGGGCGCAGATTTCTGTGCGATATAAGATGTGCGTGGTGTGTGGACTGCAATTTCATCGGGTGAGGGCGGTGCACTGGCATCGAGGGGGTATTTGGCGCTGAGAGGTGCAAGGGAGAGATTGTGCAGGTTTGGGTACGAGCGGCGGGAGCGTGATGGCGTACGGGTGCCTTCCGTCATGGCGAAGATGGGCTAAGATGAGGAGATGAGACGAGACAAGAGAGAGGCTATCTAATGGGTTTTGGTATGTGTGATACATAGGCAGTGGAGTGACCGAGGTTCGGTCAGGTTTGCGCACGGGCTCTGGAGAAGCAAGGATGGAATGCGGTTAGCGGGCGATCGCTAGCCTTGCACGTGAAAGTACTGAGGGATGGCAGAGATGGCATCGAACATAGGTCATGGGGGAAAGAAAACGCTGATGGTTATGTTATTTAGCTGGTTGCTCTGTGTAGCCGCTTGTTTCAGCATCGCGTGCTAGCGTTTGCGTCTACCCTCATGACTGGTTCATTGTGCAATACCTATCTACTTTGATTGACTGTCCGTCCTTCTCCTTTGGCCTCCGTTTTATGCCGGCTGGGCAAATTACATGGTCACGTGCGTCTCGAATGCGTCCATGGGCGATGCTCGGGTTCGGCCGATGGCAAAAATCCACAGTGGGAAAAAAAGTGGAAATATGCAGGAATACGCGAGCCGGTGGGACCCGTGGACCTGACTTGGGACCGAGACGGTGTTGAGGCAAACCGCTAGGACGGATTATGCAGCGGGGTCGCTCATGGTGTGAAGCTCGACGCGAAACTGCTTGGCTCGTCTTTGTGCCTTGTGTGAATCAGGTGTGGTGCTCTTCATTTGCCCCTGGTGGCATTCAAGGAAAGAGGGCCGCGCATGCAACAGCTCTATGCATGCATTTGTGCATTCTGTCGGGTTCCTGCACTTGGCCGACCAATACCACAACCGTCATCTTTGTCCTTGTGGGGTGACGTCGGCTGGCTTGGCAGACCCTTGCGAGCCTCTAGCCTAATCCAGCTAGGTGCCTGAGGTCTTCCGAAAGAAGCAGGCCAGCCTGGATCCTGGAACTCTCCCACCCTCCACGACTCAACCAAGTCCTGATATCCAGTGCTGGGACACGGTCTGCTCTCACCCTCGCTACCACTCCGACTCCGCCAACGCACACGCACAAATCGAGGTGCCCAGCGAACATCCTCCACTCCTACATCCTCGCTTCCTCACCAACATGTCTCTTGCCTCATCGCAAAACCGCAAGAAACTCCCAACATGTCTGCTTTAACCCGCCCGTGACCGCGAAGTAAGCTCCTTATTTCTTCCGTGTGTCTACATCGCGACCTTCTACGGGGCCCGACGCGCCATCTGGTCTTCCGGTTTCCGCTTCACCCCATACCACTCACCCCATCCCCTGTCATACTCGCACAACCACCCCGGCTAGTCATCTCCACACTCTCCTGTGCTGGAGATACTGGGTAAAAGGTGTGTAGGAACCACTCCATCAACCTGGCGTCAAGACTAACTTGCGACACAGTCGCAACACGCCGACTTTTGCAAGGAGCCCTTCTTCAGTCACCCATTTCACATCCAACCCCGTCTTACAAACCCCAAACATGTTCTACGCATCCGATGAGTCGACAGCGTCGCCTGTCTTGGGACAGGCCACTGAACAGAGCCAATATGAGATGATCAGGGATTATCTCGAACAGCTCGAACTTCCTGCCAGTGTCCAGCTCATGCGCCATGCCGCCTCCACAGCGCACGAAGACCTTCCTCATGATCACGAGTGCGGCATTAGCTGCATGACTGAATCCCGAGGCACCACCACTCCTGCCTGTTCTATTCTATCAGGAGCCTCCCGACTAGACTCCCTCGTTCCACCCTCCAATTTTGGTGCTGTCTTGCCTGGCATCATATATCGAAGCAGCTTTCCCCAGGAAAGGAACTACGAGCACATCAAGGACCTCCAGATCAAGACCATCCTCACACTGGTCCCGGAGCCAATCACCCCCGAGTACCAGACCTTCATGAAGGATGCTGGCATTCAACATTTTCAAGTTCACATCAAAGCCAACAAGGGAGAAGTGCGCGTTGAATCGTGTGAAATGTCGAGGGCCTTGCGTCTAATCATGGACCGCGCCAATCATCCTATTCTCATCCACTGCAATAAGGGCAAGCACCGCACTGGATGCACTGTTGCTTGCTTTCAGCGCATCATCGGCTATGAAATGGATGCGATCGTGGAAGACTATCACAATTACGCAGGCGTAAAAGCTCGTTTCATGGATGAGGTGTTCTTCGAAGGCTTTGACCTCAACAATGTCATGTGGATGGCCCGACAGGAAGGATGGGTTGCACCCGAGATTAACATGGACATCGCACTCCCATCACCTCCAATTTCCCCAGTAGTTGCTCTGGTTTCTGCAAAGCCACTTGCATGATTCTTCTTCTTCTTTATCTTTTACATGGCATTCTCAGGGCGTTTCATGAGTTTTGGTATTTGTTTGCAGGGCGGCCAGCTCCTAGAACTAGATCAACAGAAGACATATTGCATTGGGTACAGTACAACGGCGTATATCAGGGCGGAGATGTCCCATGGCAATGGCCTCCACTATACCATCCAACCAGTCACTTTTTCTCTTCGTTGACCGTCGACACATCGGCACACCAGCTGCCACCGATCTCGACACAATCATTTCCTATGTATCTTTTCGTGTAGTCTAGTCACTCCAAAACACGGCCCACCGAGCCGTTCCAATTCTCCCCACATATAATTCCCCACCCGTAACTCTCTGCATCCCTCTATAAATACACAAGGCTCTCCACCCATATGCATGCGCTCTTTCGTACCTGCGTCAGCCTTGCCGCCGCCACACCGTTGCCAGAGCAAGTCAGCCTCACACCAGCCTTGTGCGAGCCTTACGCGGGTCTGCAACTAGGTCTGGTATTGCGTGTCGTGTGGGCGCTGTTATTCGCTCGTTGTACCGTGTGCTGAGGGGTAGACTGCTACTGCGTCGTGTGGCAGGCGTGGCCATGGTTAGACCTGAGCTGCGCGTCTTGCAAAGGGCGCAATTCAGCCTTGATGCGGGGTGTCGTTTACGAATGGGGGGTGGGGGGTAGCGTATGTGTGTGTGTGTGTGTGTGTGTGGGCATTTTCCAAGAAGGGGGGGGGAGTTGCGCACTATTGCAAGGGGTGCGGTGAGGTGGTGGTGGCGGTGGTGTAGCGAGCTACTAGGCGTTCAGTGGAGGTTGGGATTGCAGAAGGGGGCGGTGGGGCTTTGTGTTCGGAGAGGAGCGACGGAGTTATTTGTTGGGCTGTAGTAGACGATTTGAGTGAAATTTGAATTGTTCTGTGTGGGGTACTTGGCCGAAAGTGTCTTGCAATGCTAAAAAGAGACGAGTAGGGAAATTCGAGCGTGCCCGCGTGAGATTGTTAATACTTGTGTGGAGGATTACGCCTCGCGTATTATTTGTGAATGGAGCGGGAAGGTCTTGGGCATTGGAGCAGGTCTTGCTCGGCAAGTAAGTGAACGACCCAGGAATCATGAACTGAGCTGCGCCCGAGCTTCTGATATGATATTGAGAACCGTAATAGGCACCGCAGCTTGCAGGCTTGGTGGGTTGTGCTTGAAACCATTGCACGTTTAGATCTCTCTAGCAAAACGCAGCATAAATTCACATACATATTACAGGAGAAAGTCGACAAGGTCATGTTCATGATGTAATTCATACTAACAAAGCGAGTGCATAGACAGTCCACCAAGGCTGCAGCGGGTATCATACTATACAAATCAAAAGATCATTTGTACCGGTCCGTCCAATGACCCAATACAATCTCCACCAAGATACTTAAACTACAATCTAAGCTGCGTGTACCTCAAATCCCTAACGCCAAAGGATCCTCATCGAAATATTCCATCTGTTGCTGTCCTAGAAATCTCATGAATGGATACCTTGCCACTTGTCTTGGCCACTCTGCGTGATGTCGCAGATGAGGTGGTATGTTTCTGTATATGCCTTCGACCCAATTCAATACACAGGTAGGGGCGTCAACACCTTGGAAGCCGACTCTTTCGAGATACAAGATTGGTGTGAGGATTGCTTGGACGGCGATGAAGTGCGCTAACAATATCTGCGCAACGCTATTGTTCGGGTCGATGAAGGCCTGGAATTCATCGTGCGTCCATTTCGAAGGGACGTTGTAGAGAAGGACGAATGTCGTATATGTCTCGACAGGCCGTTCATATGCATTGTCGACTGTTCGAACGAGGATGTCCCAGTACGTTCGCTCCCACTCAGACATGTTGAGCTCCTCGATCGCGTGAAGCGACATGGCAGCTAAGTCGAGGTCTTCTCGATTGACGCAGTTCAGCCGTGAAGTACCAATGCGACTTCGCATTGTTTGAAGGTGTCCGTCTTCTCGAAAGGCCTATTATTGTCAGTTACGAGGCTCCAAATCTCAGCTAGGTGGTTGAGCTAGCCACTTACGTGGAAGGCTGAATCCGGATTCATCACAGCCTCATCGCCTGCAATAAGGTTGCATCCCCTCACCTAAAATTGTGTCATTCTTTGTATCTTATTCTTTGTGTGTTTCAACACTCACCATGGTCAAAAACTCAGCCATGCCATCCTGTAGATGGCTTGACTGAAATGCGAGAGCCAGGGCAGCAGCCATTCTGGCATCTCGCTCGCATCTCGTCTTCGGTGGCACTGACAGGGCCTCATTTAGAGATTTGACTGCCAAAATACGGTGCTGTATTGCCTGCTCAGCAACACCGGAGTTTGACACGGCATCCAGATGCGATGCGGCTAGCGCAAGGATCGAATGAATAAGGTACTCGTACTAAGATTATTAGCATGACTTTGTCGCTGAAGTTTTGCAAAGGTAATGTCAAACGACTTACATTGTGCGCGAAACTTGGGATCACGGTGATCCAGATCTTATCCGCACCCACTGGGAGGTGTGGATACGCAGTGATAAGAAAGTGATGAAACAGACGCATGTCATTCATGGACTAGACAAGTCAGAATTGGCAGAAGTTGGGGGCGTGAGTGCCTCGGGACAACTTACAAACATGCCCGGCGTAGATCGGAGGTTTCCTATTTCCTGCGGGTGTGGAGACGAAGGTGAGCGCTGTATGGATTGGATGATATTGGCTGGGTATTCGCAGTGCAACCCAGCCTTGACGCAATGGTTGCATTCGGGATGCCTCTCATTGCATTTGATTCTACGCCTCTTGCAGTTGAAGCAGCCACGACGCGATTTCGTATGGCCTTTCCTAGGAATAGGCTTTCTAGGCAGCGGTGGAGCACTGTCCTGGCGGCCATCGGACAGCGTGGGGGAATCGCTGGACGAACTATCGTGCATACTCTGATGGCGAGATATCATGGGCATTGAGGGCTGGAGAAGGTTGTGTAATCATGACACGCGAGGCTGCGAGCAGCCTTCCCCTGTGGCGATATATACTCTAGGTGCGAGTCTGTGATGGTATGCAGCGTCCCGCGACAGGTGCACCACGCAGTTGGGGGCTTAGACCAGGGTAGCGTGGAGCGACCCCGCGGGTGTGGATGGTCCCCTAGTCCGATCAGGGGGGCCAAGGCCCAGAGCTGAAGCTCGGTTGACTCACAGCCCTGGGGGGGGGAAAGCATACCCGTTCCAGCGAATTGGATGATTGTCTGCGCTACCTAAATGACAGGCTCAGGTCGCCGAAAGGGTCGGGGGTGAGGATCGGTTGTCTCCCGGCTCGAAGCGACTCACCGGTAGGGCATGTGGCCAGGTGGTCTGCGGCCGCCGCCTGGCTGTGCGGCTATGGCACGTCAACCTGCAGAGAATAGTCGTTTCTCGATGCCTGGTGGTCACCTAGGCAGAATGGCTGCGAGCGCGGCTATTCGCTCGCAGCCCAGGCTGGTCTCCAGCAGCACCATGGGCCCAGGGCCAAAGCCAAAGAGATCGAGTTTCATCAAACGCCCTCTGCCCCGCGGTGCGTCTGTATGGCCGACTATTTTTGTATTACGAGATTGGGACAAGCCTTGCTAAGCAGTTGAATACGCCAACGGCATGAGCAGGCAATGATCAGCTTCTTGTCTGGGATGGCAGGGTGTACAGGAACCCAGCTTCATCCGCCGGCTCATTTCCGGGGAGGGAGCGCATTTCATTAATAATAGCTGGGATCTCTCGATGCTGCTGATAGCGAGACATGGTGAAGCGGCCGTGGAGACGGTGGTTGGGAACGCTGCATGCATTCATCTGGGTTAGTGTCTGGGTACTCTGCCAAGCTACTATCCTTGTCATGGAGCGCGTCCGAGATCCATCCCGACTGCCACCACGTCGGGCTCTCTCCTCTGCAGTTGCACGTGTATTTTCCCGCTGCCTTTGTGCTATATCTGGACGCGATACGAGATATAATTGACCACGCAGGCGATCTGGAGATGGCCGTTCTCGAGGTCACTCAACTACGCTTGAAAGGGCCCCTGCCAGGCGACCCCAAGTTGCTCCAGAGCCTATCAGTCGTCCGAGGTAAACTGCAGACCAAGTCCCAATTCTACTCTTGCATCGAGGATCCCACGAAACTGTATATTTTAGGACTCTGGCGAGACTTGGAACAGCACATCAACTTTCTCGCTTCCCCAGCGCGAGGCGAGGTTTTGGGCCCCCAAGAAGATATGCTGGAGTTTGAGTGGACGGTTCACATAGAGGTCCAAGGCATGAGCTCGCTTCCACTCGATGCGCCTGTATTAGCTCTCGAGAGACTAAGCGTTGAGAAAAACTGCATGGATGCACTCCATCAGGCTGCAGTGAGGCATGCGCAATTATCCCAAGGCAGTCATGTGTGTAAAGTTACACACGGCTGGCGCTGCGATGCACCTCCGGGAACCCATGAGCTTCTCATCTTCAGTGGGTGTGAGAACGCGCGGGCTCATGTTACATTTGCAGCGAGGCAGCAGAGTTACGGCGACAGCGACCACGCAACCACCACGGGCCAATACGAGGAGCTCCTAGTACACCATGCGTGGAACTTGGAGCGGATAGAGGCGCAACGTCTGACCTTGGCATGAACTGATAGCATGCTTGTAAGGACTTTTGCTAGTGCAGATATGCTTAAGTTTCATCCTCAGACAGCCAAAAGGCTACGGTTACCGACAAGGCGATATTCTTGTATCTTGAGCAAGATAGGCAAATCTAGAAGCAGGGCCGGGGGAAGCGGCTCGCCTACCCGTGCAATGTCCTAAAACTAGCAGAGCGAGGCTAGAAATTAATAAACAAATGTGCAACCGTGGATCCGGGGGGATCATGATCTCATAAGTTGAAGGTGCTTTGAAGCGTCCACACAGCCTCACTCTGGTGAATGATTCTATCTGACCGGTTCCCAACTGGCGTGCATGGCGCTGACCAGGCTTCAAATGGAAACGCTTGCTTTGTGCGATGTACTTCCACTTTGGGCAAATGGCTGGGAGCTCACAGGCCGGGCCAGCCGTTAGTGGACGGTGAAGGGCTGAACGTCATTTCTAGTACTACCGGCTGCCTGGCACGACTGCATGAACTTTGTTCGTATTTGGTGAAACTGGCGGCGGGGCTACAGCATGACTAAATGCCCAGCAAAAACCTCCTCCCTGCTGCAAGCCACAACAAACCTACCGTGCGTGCCCCAAATAGCGGCTTCGCTTGACTAGGGAATATTAAGCGAACACAAAACCCGCAAACACAATCCATGATGGCCGTCCACGGTGATTGAGGATGAAGATTTCTCAACGCCTGCTGTTGAGATACCGGTAGGTACCTATCAGTACCGACTGGCCGGTCACCTTACCCCGCAATTTAGAGACCACTCAAGCGGGAAGGTCGCTCAACATCACGCATCCAGTGACGTCGGGCGGTACAGGACCGAATACAGCGTATGAATTAGAGCCAGAGTGATGGCGATGCAGAACCACGCCTCTTCTCTCATCCCAGTGACCCGAGACTATTGCCATCATGTTGACTTTGCTATGCCATCTTTTATCGCTTGCTCAGCTACCAATAGCAACATTAGGAGAAGTGAGGTCAAGGCAAACAACGGACCTTCTAGATTGGATTGATCCCTTAATCGGCAGTAGAAGCGGCGGAAATGTCTTCGCAGGCGCGACGCTTCCGTACGGTCTAGCTAAAGGTTAGAAGAATTTGCCCCTCATCGACTAGCTACAGCCGCTTACCCCAACGCAGCGGCGGCAGATGTAGATGGTGAAAATACTGGAGGCTTCTCAACAGACGGAAGCAACATTACCGGATTCTCGGCGCTGCATGATTCTGGAACTGGAGGCAACCCCAGTCTTGGTAACTTCCCCATATTTCCGCAGGTCTGCCCAGGAGAAGATATCAATACCTGCAAGTTTCCAATCAAGTCGAGAGCCACACAATACAAGAGTAACTCGGTCAAGGCACGGCCAGGTTACTTTAGTATCACACTTGAAAGTGGGATACAGGCTGATATGACGGTTTCGGAGCGTGCTGCCTTGTTTCGTTTCGACTTCTCAAAGACTTCGGCCACTAATGGCAGCACAGATCCACTAATCATGCTCGATCTTACGGATCTATGGGCTAGTCGCCAAAATGCCTCAATCAGCATTAAGGCAGAAGGCGGTACTTCAAATGGACGTATGATGGGCAACGGAACGTTTTTGCCCAGCTTCGGCGCTGGGTCGTACCGCGCTTACTTCTGTGCCGATGTCACTGGTGGGAAGATCAAAGACTCTGGAGTGTGGGTGAATGATCGAGCAGGGGCTGAGCTCAACGAGCTATATATAACTCGGGGCTTCAATCTTTACTATCTCCAGGCTGGCGGCTATATCCGCTTTCAGGTCCCACTTTCGGGAGCTATTCTGGTACGCATGGGTCTCAGTTTTACTAGTACCGCACAAGCATGCCAAAATGCCGAGCGTGAGATACCTGGACCCAGCTTTGACTTTCAAGGCCTAGTGACCAAGGCAGAAGAAATATGGCGACAGAAATTGGCCCCCATATCTATCGAAACAGGTGGCGTCAATAATAGCATGCAGACCGGCTTTTGGAGTGCTGCCTACCGGACGATGATATCTCCACAAAACTACACAGGGGAAAACCCCCATTGGCGGAGTATTGAGCCATATTTTGATTCGTTTTATTGTATTTGGGACATGTGGCGAGTGCAGCTCCCATTTTTGACCATCGTGGATCCAATCACGATATCGAACATGGTGCGTAGTCTGCTCGACACGTACAAACATCGAGGTTGGCTCCCTGACTGTATGATGAGCACATGTAAAGGCTGGACACAGGGTGGCTCGGATGCAGACAATGTTCTCGTCGATGCGTACGTAAAGAACCTCACAGGTGTAGACTGGGAACTTGCATATGAAGCTATCGTCAACGATGCTGAGAATGAGCCGCTAGAGTGGAGTGTCGAAGGCCGTGGAGGCTTGACAAGCTGGAAGAAGCTTAACTATATTCCTTATCTTGACTTCGACCCAGTCGGATTTGGTACTAATTCACGCAGTATATCAAGGACATTGGAATACAGTTACAATGACTTCAACCTTGCTACTCTTGCTAAAGGGCTTGGTAAAAACACATCTACAAAGTATCTAGCTCGTTCGAAGAACTGGCAGAACCTTTTCAAAGCAGATCAGAGGTCTTCCATCAACGGTCTTGACACCAACTTTACTGGCTTCTTTCAACCAAAGTATCTCAACGGGACGTGGGGCTACCAAGACCCAATCGCATGCAGCCCACTGGCAAGCTTCTGTTCTCTTACCTCTAATCCATCGGAGACGTTCGAAAGCAGTGCCTGGGAGTATATGTTCTTTGTACCTCACGACATCAAACGTGTTATTTCCCTACTTGGAGGCGAAGAAACTTTCCTTCGCCGACTAGACTTCTTCCACACATCAGGTCTGGCAGACATTGGGAACGAGCCCGTCTTCCTAACGGTCTACATGCCACATTACGCCGGGAGACCTGGCCTGTCAGCTAAGCGTGCTCATTCTTGTAAGCGAAGCAGTCCTTCTCATTCTTCATACACTAATTATACGCTAGACATCCCATCTCGCTTCAACACCTCCCACGATGGCCTCCCAGGCAACGACGATTCAGGAGCTATGGCATCTTTCACACTTTTCGGTATGATCGGCCTATTTCCCAATCCAGGCCAAAACGTCTACTTCATCACTCCTCCGTTCTTCGAAAAGGTGAGTATAACGAATCAGCTCACGAACAAGACGGCAACCATTCAGAACCTTAATTTCGACAAAGATTACAAGAAGATTTATGTTCAAAGTGCAACGTTGGATGGCAAAGTGTATACGAAGAACTGGATCGGTCATGAGTTCTTCACACAGGGTGGGGTGCTGGAGTTGGTCTTGGGCGGAGCGGAGAGCGAGTGGGGGACACGAGAGGAAGACCAGCCGCCTAGTATGTCGAGCGTGGAAGGGGAGATGGAGTACCACTAACAACATGTGGTGATGCACACGTGACGCTGTGTTGTCTTTAGTATGAACGAGCTGCGATAAACATCAAATATGCCATCCTCTTCTACCCATCCACGCGGTCGCGTAAAATGCCACACACACACCGTAGTTAAGAAACGTTATAGAAAATGTACGTAAGTCAGAACCTTGGAAGGATTTTTCGGGGTTTAGTGAGGAATACTAAACTATTTCTTTTTAGATAACGTGGTTTACAAGCGAGCGGCCCACCTCGCCAGCTCTGTGCACCTGTTCAAGCATATAACTTAACAGCGCAGTGGAGTAGCGTAGATATATTGACATATTAAATTAAGCAACATTCACTGCTTCGTTTTTACACGTATGTAAGTTGTACCCAGTCTCTCTGTACCTCTTGCAGCGCGCGCGAGCCTGGCGACTCAGGCCGATCGCTCTCTATCTTGACGCTGTTCACTGACTTGACGCTGCACAGCCTCTCTCTAAGCGAGTATATCCTCTCCTGGTCCCTTTATTAAGACTGCTTACTTCTAAATCAGCCTTTTTTTTTTTTTTTTTTTTTTCGGAATCTACGCTTTGTAGCTGCCTTATTGGCTCTTTCAAGACTAGAGATCTGATCACGCATTAACTTAGCTAACAGCATTATTCTATAAGCTCACTTTTTGAGTTGATTGATTGCGCCAATA
Source organism: Ophiosphaerella narmari (assembly GCA_028456235.1). Classification (NCBI taxonomy): domain Eukaryota; kingdom Fungi; phylum Ascomycota; class Dothideomycetes; order Pleosporales; family Phaeosphaeriaceae; genus Ophiosphaerella; species Ophiosphaerella narmari. Next base: position 621,944 of record JALNQA010000005.1, read on the forward strand.
ATCGATGCTAGCGATGAGCTCTTATGCCTTCGTACGCGCTCACGTACGTTACTCGGCGTACAAGCACCTAGGGAGCCTCTGATAGAACTGCAGTAGCTGGAATAGGCGTACGGAGCCACTTGTAGCGGCTAGGGCCTCACATAAAGCTCGCTGCCTATCATATAGGCGATTGAAATGCGTCGTAGGACTGTCTGTACGCTTGATAAAGTTGCACGCCCAGTGGATGCTGACAGGGCTGCCTCCACGCTGAGTGAGTAGCTTATCGGCTATCTCACGCACAGCAGCCAGAGTTAGGGCAAAACCACAAGAGTCCAGATTGAGAATATAATCAACTATTATCTCCTCCTCTAGCTGGCTGAGCTTCCTTGAGTTGGGCTGACAATCGCGTCAGGTAGAGATACCGGCGCGTTGTCTCTATAGACTAGTTCGGGACACATTATATATTTTTGCTGCAAATCTCTTGCTTAAACTTTGGTTTGAATTGATAGCTAAGATAGCAAGCTGAATATCTGCTTCATCTGAAGCCAACTGAGTAGCGTAGCGTTGAGTTATTGTGAGTTGAGGTAAAATGGGTGCGAGGTGGGCCGCTCGCTTGTTAACCATGTTATACAGTGAAAGATAAGGATCTAGCTTAAAGTCAGGTTTGTTGTTGGGTTTTTAGTTTTTAGTTTTTAGTTTATAGTGTGTGGGGCATGCACAAAGTTTGACTCCCTAACCCCTTCCAAGCTATTCTAATCACAGATCCAGATCCTCAACACATCATCTCTCTCACCACCGCTTTAGCCTAAGCTGTGAATGAGGGTGAAGTTCGGCATGCTTTGCTGCATCGAGATAGTGTGCCAAGAAACGAGTACGTATGCGTAGGCTCGTTCGATACAAGCAACGCAGAGATAGAGTCAAGATTGGGATTTTGAGCTTCAATTTTGGGGCTGGGGAGGAGCGACGTGTGTCAGGAATGGGTGTGGTGGGGTTGGTTGCGTGGAAGGGGTATGCAGGTGCGGATACAGGTGCGGATACACAGTGGAAGGGTATTGTGGGGCAGGGTTTTTTTATTGTGTTGGAGGAGTGACGTATTGTGGTCTGGTGAATTTGATCAAATAATATGCTTCTGGGTTGCAACAGGATGGATATTGAAGTGCGAGATTGACGATCATGGAACTTCAATACAGTTAATGAAGAAAGAGTCCAGGGACGAAGCTCTCTTCTTTGGCCTTACTCGAAGACGCTGTCAAAGACATATCTAGTCGAAAGTGACTCGATGCCTCCAGCACCACCAAAATACCAAGCCGGGGGCCATCGCGATTTAGCGTCTTGCACATGCTTGTGATGACGAGGTTAATAGGTATGCCTGTTGACGATGCGAGTAAGTCAACGCAGTGGTAGATATGCCCGAGTGCCGAGATGCAACAGCTTTTCGAGATCCGTATATAATACTTGAAGATGTCGGGCCAACCGAGATAATCACACCAGCTCCGATCCAGCTCTTTCAGGTACCTCTCTTTCTTATCCATCATGAAATTCGCCAAGCTTATCGGAGTTGCCCTGCTCGCTCGGCAATGCTTTGCCCATCCTAGACAGAGCGTCGAAGAGCATGCGAAGGGAGTTGCTGAACGTCGAGCTCACTTACGTGCTAGCAAACGCTCGCTTGTTGACTGAGCAGACACGTTGAAGGGGCGTGGTAACCATGCTGCTATGCACCAGCGTCGAGCGGCTCATGTAGCAAGACTAAGAGCCAAGAGGGCTGGTACGTCTATGATCCACCTATATTAATGGCAGGGCGGACAAAACTCACTCACTTATGTAGAGAAGATCAGTTTCCACGCCCGCGACCTTGGTAGTGTTCTGAATACCAACCATCATAGCAATCTCACTGGTATCACCGTTGGCTCTAAGCCCAGCCTACTCTTCTCCAGAAACAACAGTTGCATTCTTAGTCCCGAAGCCACGGAAGGCCCGTACTGGTTGCAAGGCGAGCTCATTCGCGAAGATATTAGTGAGGATCAAAAAGGAGTGCCTCTGACGCTCGATATCTAAATCATCGATGTGAATACCTATGAGCCGGTGCCAGAGGCTTTCCTGGAGATCTGGCACTGTAACAGCACAGGAGTGTACTCTGGTGTTGTTGCGAGGGATAATGGAAACTCTGGCGATACAGCCAACTTGAATAAGACTTTCATCGTGGGATCCAGAAGTCGGATGAGGACGACATCGTTGTGTTTGAGACTCTTTTCCCTGGCCATTATACTGGCCGTACTGTGAGTCGCACACTCGACACTTTCAAGTCATCGCCGATCAGGTTTTTGTAGCCGCATATCCACGTTATGACGTCCCTTGGCGCGGCTGTCAACGCAAATGAGACATTGTCTGGCGGCTCGATCACGCATGTCGGCCAGATGTTCTTTGATCAAGACCTCATTACTCTTGTGAATAAGCAGGAGCCATACACCAGCAACACACAAGAGCTCACCACAAATGCAGAAGACTCGATTTTGGGTGAAGAAGCTGCGGTGGTGGATCCGTTCGTCGAGTATGTCCTCCTTGGTGATAGTATTGCTGATGGTATCTTTGGATGGCTCGCCTTCGGCATGGATACCGAAGCCTCCTATAACGTCACATCTGCTGCTTATTTGGGTGGCGGTGGTGGTGTTGGGAACGAGAACGCCGGGGCGGGGATGGGTGGTAGTCCACCTGGAGGGTCTGGTTCCCTGCGCTCAGGTGGTGTACCAATAGGCACTGAGCCAGCCAGTGCCATATCCTCAGGTGCAGCTCCAAGGACCTCTTTAGCTACTGTCACATCATCGTCTGCCGCATCTTCTCTTGCTGGTAGGATCTCCCTATATACTTCTATCGCCAGCCTCTACTAACATTCTTTAGCGTGGTAGTGGTAAGGATGGCAGGAGCCCTAGTCCCAGTTAGAATCGGCCACGCAAGCAGAATTAATGCTGAGAGTCCAACATTGTAGCGCAATCAGAGAGGCTTCAGGCCCATAATCCAACGGGTGTCGTAGCATAAGTCCAGTAGCGCTCTCAAAGCCAATACTACAGCCTAAAAGGACCGTCAACAGCCCACCTGCAAAACCTACCAAACTGATGCACTCACCTGCCATCATCCGCAGCCTCTCAACCCAACCCAACCCACACCCACTCATCCCTCTAACGCCTTCAGCCCCTCCACCAACGCCCCAAAACTCTTTACTCTTCCATCCCTCCCCTTCCCCTCATCCCCCTTTGGCTCCTTCTCCCCACCGCCGGCCATGAGCGCCATCTCCCCATCCAACTGCCTCTCCACCTGCTCGCGATCCAGCACCGCCTTGGCCGCCTCGTACCCGCCAATGTCCCTTACGTGCAGGTACCCCATGTTGCGCAGCGTCTGCAGTGCGATATTGGAGCGCCGCCCGGACCGACAGTACAGCGTGATGTGGTCGTCCTTGTGCACGGTGATGCCGCGCGCTGCGTAAATTTCGGGGAGCTGGTCGATGGTTTGGTATTCGATGTTGATGGTAGGAGCGATGTCGGTGGTGAGCGGGCCGGTTGCGAATTCGACAGGGGAGCGGACGTCGACGAGGTGGTGTTGGGGGGCGGTCATTGTGGAGGTTGTGGCTAGATGTTGGGGGTGCAGCCGAGACAGCGCGGGGCAGGGAAGCCAGGTATGAGTAAGGTGGGGGGCAACTTATCAACCCTCGCCACATAGGTATCTCACTTCAATTCTTTCGGCTTCGAATCACACACCTGGTTCGCTCGTCCTATAACATGTCAGAATCAATAGTCAATTGTACTTCCCAGGAATTCCTACCAATGTTAACTCTCCAAGCGCCTTTAGCCACTGCTCTATTAGCATCACTTTCATGGAACTAGCATATGGTCAGTACTAGACAGCTGATAGTTGCCATGCGCACCCGGTCACTCGCCTTGAGCTCATAGTTTCCCTTTCCAAATTCCGAGTCACATGCTGTATACAGCTTGTCGGGACTGTAATAACATCCTCCAATCTTTTGGTGCTTCCAGGTTTCTGAGGATGAAGACATGGCGTTGCTTCAAAAGAAACTTTTCGATGGGGAGCAGGTGTGTCCATCGCTATATATAGGCCTCTACTGGCTCAAGAATGGTGGACGATATAGGCAGCTAATGGGGGACAGGTAGTACTTTGCCTTCTTTGGTAGATAAGTGCATTATTCCTGCTACAGACTAGAACTTCTATACCCGACCACTTCGCCTAGAAAACGCATCTCAGCCTCCGGCATCAAGCTCCTTGCAAACGATGGCTATTTCAAATTACTTTGAGCAGGCACTGTTCTACAAACGAAATTCAGTTACAGAAGAGTACTATAGGCGCTCTATAGGTGCTACATTTTCCAAAATCTTCCTGTAGATGCAAAAATCCAGGTGCAGCTACAGCCACGGCAAAAAGCAAATAGTATCTCAGGAAAGGAAAATGCCATGCCCTAAAAGTACAGAAATAATCCCATTTGGTTTCTTTTAAAACAACCCTTGTGACTACGTAGTGATGAATCTCTATCGGCCAACATCCGGACACAAGCGAAAACCGACATTGGGGACCTTGGGATTTTGAGGGCGCTCACTCAAGTAAATCAAAATTCCTGAATTTAAGGGATAATACTAGCCTACTCCAGGACACTGCTTCGCTGGACCAGATATTGTACGAATGTGGACCCCTTGAGAAATATTTGTGATGCTAACAAATGTAAGCTACCACTATCAGGACAACTCGTACCTTCCTCTATATGCCACAAAGGATATGTATGAGTTCCTCACTAGCGAGTGCGAAGTCTTCCTACAACTTACCATGTACCTGCTTGCATTTCCCAAAGACGACGAAACGGAGGTTGGTCCACCGCGTATCAGCTTCCGGCCTATACTTAATCGAACTGCTTCTTCGGATCGCTTTACAGGCTTTGCTCAGTTCCCTATTCCGCAATGATAGGGCTATATCTGATGGATGCATAGATTGTGCATACATGATCAGATTTGTTGAGTTTACCAAGCGATCGGACAATTCGCCTTGGTCCTTACGAAAATACGCTGTCTACCACAAATGGTGCAAGAAATGGAATGCACCCATAAATGCGCCCTGTTCAACATGGATCATTTCTGGCATGTCAGACAGAGCCGAGCCATGCTTCAGCGACTACCTGGCAAACGTTGACGAAATAGACCGCCCTGATCCTTTCGAGCTTCACGTCGTGCTCCTTAGTATCGCTATTGCGTCCAGGAGGCATTATCCTGTCGACCTTGAAACTCAGCTGGTCGATCCGCTAATATTTCCGCTCAAGGTCTTAATACTTAAATAACGCGCCGTTAGTCTAGCGATGAAGACACAACTTCAATAGAAAAAGACAAACCACCCCAAAAGCATCATATTGTGAATTACAGGGCCTATAAGAGAGGGCGAGAGGGGTCGAACACAGTGCGTCCGATGTGCTGCTTTGCCTGGATTCTACTCTGGACACTATCACTACTCTTGCGGACATGCATCGCCAATACTTCAGTACAACGCCAACCAATGACCATTCTGATGCGATATCAACCCAAAAAAAACAGTCAGAATATGGCTTCAGTTTTACTATGAAAGAGATGGAACGTGACGTGTTATATTCGCGTAAAAAGGTTAAGGTACTTAAATCGAAAGCTCAAGCTACGCGAGCATTAGTAAGTGTGGAAGTTGATTCATTTTCGCAATCTTTAGCTAATAAATGTAGGTATCCTCCCTGGTCAGGGGTATAAACGAGCATAATCTAGATCAGCAATTGATTGCGTTACAACATCTCGAGCAACAAGCACACAGGAAGAAAACGCTATAAAGCGTGATTTGGCCGAGAAAAATAACCAAGAATCTACCAGCGCAAGAATACCCACGACAACTACGACGATCTATCTGCCATGCGCAGTGGTATCGGTAGGTAAATCTCCTTTCCGGGTCATACCTAATATTTAACTTTGGACGTAGGGTATTTGTTCGACAGAGTTTGTTGAATCAGCACCAGCACCAGCGGGCGGGAATACCGTTACGTACACAAAATATGTCTGGCTGTTCTTCGCAATCTCGATTCCACTGGCTGTGTTCACAATTATTGTGTGGTATGGCTGGGCGAGTTACAAAAATCTGTGCCGAGCGGTTCGTCTTGACTCAAGCAACGTCGCAAGTCTTCCGCGTTATAACCCATTGAAAACTTCAAATGGCGGGAATGATGAGGGGACATATTAAGGCTCGGATCCTGGGTTTAGTATTCGTATTATAGCGTAACATATCCAGACTCCCGTATCGCCCAGGGGTGTTTTCAGGAGCTGAAGTTCTAACAAAATCGGATATGATTTCTGAGCGATGTTGACACGATTCCCGCCGTTGGCGCACGAACACGATATCTGAACCATATCCAACGCTTTATCAGATCTCTGACTCCTAGAACTACCTTGGTGCAACACGGTCCTGACTCATTGTTGTTGAAGTGTGCCATGAACTGTGTGTTACTGCAGATCATGTCGAAGAAAGTATCAGAGAGCTATATCACCAGTTATTTTGGCAATTAATCATTTGCGGATTGCTTCATTATGTGAATATAAACGGCTCCGCTGTACTTGGGAACGCTCTTCATTCGATAATAGAGTTACTAATTCTCATCCCTAAGGTTACACAATCGCGAAACATGGTGCGAAATAATCTTCTTTGTACAGAAAACTTTGCAAAAATATTGGACGGACCAGTTCCCTTCGACGGGCCGCTCACAGCAATTCTCGGAACATCAAGTATCGTATACAAAGCCGGAATTGATCGCGAAATACCGTTAGCAGAATCGATCTGTGATCCAAGTGATCGAAACCTTACCGAATTGTTAGCGGTAAAGAGGATCGAATGTCCAGAAGATACAGCACGAGAGCGGAGGTTTCTCGATTATCTTCAATCAGGAAACATTAAATACAACCATATAACGAAGTCGTACGCCGAATTCACTTTCAGGAAGGAAATACTACCTCATCAGTGAGCTTGCTAACCAAAATCTCGGGCGTCTTATGGCCCAACGTAAGGCCCGTTAGCCTAGGAGATTCTCACACACACATGCTTGATGGTTATTTGAACAAATCATGGGCCTTGCAAGCGCGCTTGACGAGATTCATGGCCCAGATAGTGATAAGGGGACAGCATTTCATCACAACATCAAGACAGCAAACATGGTTGTTTTCGGCGAGATGAACCACGTTGAAATTTACCGACTGGGGCTGCGGCCAGAACAATGAAATCTCTAATGCAAACCCACGGGTAGGAAAGCCCAACAAAAATGAACTCAGGTGTCTGTACGCACCAACAGGAAGTCACTAGCGAAGCCAGCACGTGCGGACTCAGGGGTAGGAGGAAGCATAGGCCCTAGGGCCTATGCGCAGGAACATATATATACTACCTACTTCAACTACGTACAGAAGAACAGAATTGAATACTTTTACCTTCTTTTACTTACCTACTACGTACGCTAGCGTATACCCGCCTCTCTGCAAGCCTTTGCGGCAGACGAAGCCCCATCAACATCAGGGGTGATGATGGCCTTTATCATCCCCCCCCGAAATCAGTTGACAATCAACCAACATCTCGGCCCTATGATATATGGTCCCTCGCATGCGCTTATGTAAAAAACATTGTGTGGTTTTATCTCGCCGAGCTTGAAATACGGGAGTTTAGCGAGCTTCTTCCGCCCGAGTGTCAAGGCAGGATATTTTCTTGAGTACACAACTACTCTTGCGCCACAGACGGAACAAGCTTCAAAGAAATTGCGAAAATAAGGGCCCTAGGACAACTATATATGGTAGCTATTGTAAAGGAAAAAAAAAAAAAAAAAGCTCATTTTTGACCCCAAGACACGCACAACGGCTACGAGGTTGGAGAAAGAGCTGGAGCTCGAGAATTCCCAATCTAAAACCCAGCCGTTAGTTTCAACTTCCGGTCGCTTTGTTTCGGTAATTATTTAACTGGGTGTCCCTACTAAAACTGGTAAGAACAAGTATTGTATATATTAAATAGTTTAAGAGTACATAATATTTTTGTCCGTACGTACTAGCTTGAGCTACCAGCCAAGCTACCACGTGCGGTATTAAGGGGTAGGAAAATGCATAGGCCTCTGGGGCTTATGCGTAGAGATCCCTCTATATATATAGCACCGATCCCAAGTATAGATAGGATAGACACAATCAAGAGATTTCTTCCCTTTTCTTTACTTACCCCGTACGCTAGCGTATTGCGGCAGACGAAGCCCCGTTTAGAATTTTAAAAAAAATAGATTCTTTTCTTCAGTAATTTATTGAAGTATTAAAGGTCTTATAACGACTACTTTTATATACTATTTCTTTACTAGTCCTACCAAGGGGTAAAAAGTTAATACCTTTTCCTAACCTTTGAAAGTATGTAAGAAAGCTTATAGTTTTATCTTCGGCGGCAACACCGTAGGTACAGGCGGTCTACTCGTCGTGCGCGGCAGCTCCGGCACCGCCTTGGTAGGCACACAGGCACATGCACTACTAACCCTCGCGACCACCTCCTCTGCCTCACCCGCACACCCCTTCCGCGCATAATCCGGTATCCTCCCCACATCATCGACCTGCCTCGCCAAAAACGCGTTGCAGAACGCCTGACTCTCTTCCAGCCGGCCGTCAACGGAGCTCGCACGCAGCGAGGTGAGGCAGGCATCGGACGTGCAGACGGGGGGCTGGGGACACTGCTTGGACGTCATTTTGACGACGAAGCTGCCACGCTCGATGGTGTGCACAAAGATGAAGCCCGACTTGAAGTTTGCGTATGACGACCAGGAGCCCAGGAACGCGACTGTGCCTCCGCCCTCCTGCTCGTCGTCCTCGGGATAAATGTCGAAGAAGCCTGCTTCGCAGATGCGAGCTCCACTGGGATCTTGTGTGACGGAGCGGACGTCGAGGACCGTTAGGCCGGCGCCGTAATTGGACTGGTAGCTGTAGCCGTCAGTGATGTACTGGTTGTGGTCAATGGCGCGACGCGGCCCCTCGTAGTGGCCTGTGTAGTGTGGGTTTTCCAAGTCGCGGATGTCGAAGATGTGTGTGACGGGAAGGCCTTGTGTCATTGGGCCGACTTTTGCGTCGCGCTCGTCGAACTCGTCGTCGAGGAAGATGTACTCTTGCCACGTCCCGTTGTTGACGACGCCTTGGTGGACATATTCGGCTCCCGGATAGCTGGTGATGGAGATGATGTTAGTTACATTGCCGATTTTGTTCGTTACGTCGTAGATGGTGAGTGTGTCTTCGTTGTATCCGTAGCAGATGTCGCGGCCAAAGTAGCGTGAGTCGGGTCCACGGTAAACGAGGCACTGAGCGTCGTGTACGTAGCCATCGCCAGCGGCACAGCCCGGGGATGTTGGCTTGCTGGGATCCGTCAAGTCGATGAATATGAGGCCACCACGGCAAGGCAAATCACCTCGTACACGAATTGTCTCGTTTCCCCCAACAGATCCAGCAGCTATAGCGTAGTTGAGTTCCTCGTTCACGATAATGTTGTGCGTCCGGCCAACGGGGAGTTCATTCCAGTGGCCCGTCAGATCATGCTGAGTGAAATTCTTTGGATTCTTAGGGTCGAGATCAAGCAGCTTCTTCATATCGAAGATCTGAACGCCGCTGTTGGTGGCTTCAGAGCCAATAATTGCAAGGTCGCGTACCACACGGATCTCCCGCCACCGTGATCCAATCTTGTCATACTGGGGAAGGCGCCCAAGGTACACCAGCTTGCCCTCGGAGCTGATTTCTGCAAAAGCAGTGCCATCGAACTGCCCAATGGCAACGAACTCACGCCCATCCGTAGACGTCCAACCCCACGAGGACGAACCCTGGCCTTGGGAGCTACCTAGGGCAGCGTGAGGCAGGAAGTGATACAAGTCGATCTACACCAGTCAATACACCGACTAAACAGCAAGCCGAAACAAACCGACATTACTGCACCGAAAGGTACTATTCACATCTCCTGGAATCGCTGCGGCAAATCCATTTTCACACGGCGTATGCCCTAGCTCAGGGTATCTCGAGCTCTCCATTGCCCCTGCTGCAAGTTCCGCGTCCCACTGCGCCTGTGGCAACAATCAGTCTAGACGATTCCAATCATGTATCCTATCTGCATACCACTTTCAACGCCATAATCTGCGCATGCACCGCGCCCGACGCGTAATCCTCTGCCGAGCCAAGCGCAGCCGCACTGCTCGCACCCATCAGGGCAGAGCACAGCGCCAGTAGACAAGAAACACGAGCCATGGCGACAACAATAAATGAAATGCAAATATGCGTACCTCTAGACAGGCGACCGCTATCTATTTGTACCCTGAGTCGCCCACGCATGTCCTCCGCTTTGCGTCATCGCACAAGACGTCGACGCAAGGATGCGGTATAACGTGCTTGGGGCTCGGTATCTGGGCGGGCATACTGGCTGCGATCTGGGGACGCCCAAGAAAGGCCGTCGTGTAATGTTGACTTGGCTTTGGACGACGTGAAGTGCGGATGCTTGGGGACTTGGCATGTCGTGCTCGCGGCCTGACGGTTGCAACGCAGAATCCAGAACCAAGATATTATATTTCTGCTTTTTCATGTCGTAAATCCCGGCCTGGCATCGTTAGTCTCCAGATAGAAAATGTTTGTCGAAGAGCTTTGTAATTCTTTCTATACTTCCACGCCTTGTCCATAAGATATCGCGGCTAGGCGGCGCTGGGCAGACGTGCAGACAGAGCTGCTTGGCTCCCCTACTTAGGCAGGTGCACGATTACCGGCCGCATGCGTTATCTCGCAAGGTATCGGACGAGCATCCCGGGTTAAATCGATGTTAGTTGGTAACGTCATTGGGGAGGGAATGGTGAAAGTGGTGCTGGGAAGGAGATGAGGATCGGGAGAGGCAGGGTGGAGAGATGGGTAGGTTGGTGCTGGGACTGTGATGTGGTGTGTGAAGAGACGGTCCAGTTTGTGTGGCCTTTGGAACGGAGAGGGTGGTGAACTTGCATCTGGGGCTATTATCAACGCCAAGATATACTTCACTCTCCGTAAACTGGAAAAGTAGTCAATTCACCCTCCTTGCATTTGTACCAGGTGTATACAATAATAGGCTATATAATAGATAATTATCTAGCGAGGAACATCGGATTACTTCTGCGTTGCTTGTCTACCTCTCCAGCCACGACCAACTCAGGGAACCTAGCCTTACGGTTGTCTACCAGCGTATCCTAATATCCATGGAAGCGTCTCACCTCAGAGGGTGAGACCTCGGTCAATGGTTTGTACCCATATTGGGTAGGAAGGCGGCAGCGATGGCGCATGCAAGTTGTGGCAAGTCATATGCAGATTCAGACATTCGGGCCCGAATTCATATGGTTGCGGGCACCTTAAAAACCAGGTTCTACACAGCGAGCTAGGTCCGACAGGAAGTCCTTGATGAGCTGGGCCTTGTGATCAGCCTTGAAGATTGCTAGGTGAGCAAATGCCTTGTAGTCGAGGATCCTTAGAATCACAGCACAGAGCTGCTGCTCCCAAGGGTTGAGCGCAAAGATGGTTGCCTTCTTATTGCGATTATCGGCTTGGTCTGCAATGGCGAACAAATATCTCTGCTGTATAAATAGGGTATATACCGGTTAATTATCTAGCTAGGAACCTCCTATTACTTCTGCTATACCGGTAACTACCAAGAAAAAGATCCTAGATAGTACTGATAGCTTTTGGCTGCTGCATCTTAGATTACTTAAATTCCACTTGTTCGTTCAACTAAGAGATTGACTGGTATACCCAAGATGAGCAATGTTCGTCTGTAAGTGGCGTTGGATATCCATGGTAAAGAAGTCCCTTAGCATCTTTTACCTGTGCTTGAAGGGTGCAATGATTAATATTGCAGAAGTTCAATATCCTAGTGTAGGTAAAAATACTCTACACAAAGTTATCTGGCAACAGCGCAAGCACACAGACCACCACTAAACCGACCACACACACACGCACACATCACGCAAACCCTTCAACACGCTAACGAAATCCCACAATTTCTTTTCACCGCTCAGCAAGCCATATGAATCATATCTCCAATCCCAGATCCAACCCCACCACACCTCCATCCTTAGCACAAACCAGGTCTAACCCATAGCTGACTCCAAGCTGCAGCACCCCCTCACCCCTTACTCACCATCCAAACACCAGACAACGACATCCCCCACCCTCCGCCAATCATCATGAAAATGGCTATTAAACCCCCTCCAACACTCGACATACCTAGTCCCACCTAGCACCACCCCCACCTCAGCCTCCAGCTGTGCGAAGAAAACTAGATACTGCGGCCACGCGCGGCGGTACCTTGCCTTGAACTTTGGGTCCTGGCGAGCCCAGTGGCGCCCCGAGCGCGACCCCGCGGCGGTAATAGTGTCGAGGGACTCCATGTTGTCGCGCAGCCAGCGCGTGGGGCCGAGCTTGTAGAATTCGTCGGCTTCGTCGAGGTATGTGGAGTGTTGGGAGGGGGGAAGAGAAAGGGGGGGTTCACATGTGAGTGCCCAGGCAGTGATGGTGGGGTAGATGAGGTGAGAGCGCCAAGGGGTGGAGTGGCAGGGCATGAGAAAGGCGACTGTGGTATTTGTGACGGGGAAGGGGGAATGGGTTGATAGGGTATTACGGGCTTCGTGTTTGTGACGGAGGTAGGAGAGGACGTCGATTACACCACGTTGATGGACGGTGGATACATAGCTAGCAATGAGCATGTTGGTGAGGACAAGGCAAGCGATGATGGACTTGCGTGTTAGTGGGGCATTGCGAGGCAGGAATGTGTTGAGGGGAGCTGCTGCTACGACGTGGAGGAAGGGCAGCAGCGGGTAAATGAAACGCACTTCCTTGTGAGAGATCAAACTCAGGGTGATGATGGTGATGATCGAAGTCCAGGTGAGCCGGATTAGTATCCGTCGTTGTGTCACAACATGAACAGGCTTGGGCACCGGTGAGCTTGTGCTCCGGCGGTCGGGTTTTGGCTCGTGGCACAATTCCTGGCTCTGCAAAGCCTTCCCTATCCCCACGGCAGCAAAAGGTACCGCCGTAGTGAGAAGTAGCGGTAAGCCCTCGGTGAAGTAATAGTCTGCACGGTTCTTGCCATAAAAGACGGCTAGTGATTGGACAATGTTGAAGTAAAGGAAGCGTAGTGGAGGAAGCGTCCAGACCCCATAGTAGAGTCGATCACACAGGGCAGAACAGGCGAGAACAGCGGATCTGGCATCGTTAGTGGGGTTTCCCGTCGGGCGACCTTGAAGGCACAGCAATTGATAGGGGTTGCATGTTGGCAGGGCACGCCTCACGCTGGGAGGAAGCAGCGGATGTGCTCCACGCGAGACTTACCCGCAAAATAAAATTTCGCAGACCAGCACATACCGCAGCCGTTTCGAGGCTTGCCAGAGTGTTGGAATGGATACGGAAAGCCAGATGAGGGCATTGGTTGGTCGCAGGACACAGGCAAGTGCAGCCAGCAGTAGTGAGCAGCGCAGCCTGCATGATCATCAGCCTATATCGGCGCGACAAGATGATTAAATTTTTTCGACACATACTCTAGACGGGAGCCGAGGTCCCAGCGTGCAATTTGCGGTCCAGCGCCATCTTTGACCTTGGAGGATCCGACAGACGTGGGCCAATGCCAAGGCCAATGATAGACGGCGATGGTTGTGATTGTCGTCTCGAGACAATTGGACAGGGTTCTGGTTGAGCAGAACCACTGCCACGGGCTGCATAGCGACAGGGCCAGCTAAACGAGGCCGACCCATGATATCAGCAACGCATGGAGGGAGACTGCGGAGAGGCAGACGTACAGTAGCAAGGGCGGTGCGGCTGCCACGCCCATGGGCCTTTTCCGCGAGTTTCCATGAGTAGCAATCGAGCAGGGCTGCAAAGACAGCCTGAGTAACTTTGGGCGTGGCTAGCAGCAGTTCGGCCCTAGCTGGCAGTGACAAGCCACAGACGTGGGCAAGGCTTGCCGCAAAGCGGTAGAGTGCAGCAAATAGTGCTGGGTGCAGGGACGACCGCAATTGCGTTCTCCACTCCTGCTCGCAGCGTGAGACAAGCAGCCGAGCAGGACGACGTGGAGGACGTCAAGGGGAGACATTTACCCAAGTAATCCAGGCATGGCCGGCATGGCCAAAGGCGAGGCGCCATGCAGGCTCGAGAGACTGGAAGAACTCGTCGGGCTGGAAAAAGGTGCGCAGGGTCAGTGCATTGAGGATACGGAAGGCCAGCAGCGGTACAAAGACGGCGCAGGCAGAGTCACGATAGCTGGTAGGCGGCGGTGTTGGTGGAGCGGCAGCAGTCGTGGCCGCCAGCGAGTCGCGGGTGGATGGCATTGGACAGGCAGCCGGAACGTCGCGAGATTTGCAGGCAACAAATGAAGAGGTGAGGAGACGAGAGGGAAGAGGTGGTCCGGGCGGCTTGGCGGCTGCACATGCGGCATGGTCTGTCATGCACTTGGGCGGATTGGGGAGGGGCAGAGAAAATTGAAGCTGCAGGCTATGCCTGAACGGGTATTTCACGATAGGCCAGCCTGGTGTCTAGACTCGGGGCAATAAGTTGGTACTCTGATGCAGTGCGCGCCGTAAGAAGGCCCGTGGTTTTCACGATAGGCGCCGGAGACCCATGAGTAATATCGTGTAGTGTGCAGCGATAGTGGTGTGAGGTGACGATGGGCAATGGTAGCAAAGGGATGACGGCGACAAAAATGGCATGTGAAGGGACAGACAGAGGACGGCCACGGCCATTAGCGACGAATCGACGACTCACAGACTCACAGACTCGCTCCAGTCGAGCATGCAAATCTGGGGAAGGCGACAGACGGCCAGTGTGGCCAGGGGCGCTGTGCGATGATGGCAGCAGGCTAGGGCGTGTGAGAGATAGTGTGGTGTTTTAGAGTTTCCGGGCCCGGCAGAGCATTTGGCTCTCTTATCGCGGCTGGGCCAAAAATGCGACTGCTAGCTGGGAACCGTCTGGCTGTGCGGTCAGCGCGTGCAGCCACGGCAAGGAGTGGGGCGGCACACCACCAATGCGCACACAGACACACCCGACAACCGCTCCAGCAGACACGGTACCGCCTAGTGGTGAGGAGGCGTTCAGCAGGAATGCTTTGAGCGTGGTGGCCAGCGGTGGACCCCTCCCTGCTGCCTCCCCGGGGCCTGTCAGCGCCGCGGGAGAGTGTTGAGCGCAGGCCGCTGGGGAAGCCATGCCTGATTGGGGCTGGCGTGCTGTGGGTGATTGCGCTTGGGCCGCTGCATCGCCATGGGTGGCCCGCCCAAAACGGCTAGCCGGGCCTCCGCCTGCTGATAGACGTGCCCATACTCGAATACATAGACTCGCGACCGCAAAGAAGCCATTGCTGCTACTGCTGGCTTGCTCAACAACTGCCCTGGCGGTCCGTCCTGGGCCCGACACGCCTGACCGGCCCTGAGCCTGAGCCTCGCCGCCGTGCCTGCCTCTTGTGCATAATATCCCCTCTGCCCTTTGTCATTAGTCGCTCCCCACCCGCTCCGAGCCCCAGCGCCCGTCACTTGCGACCGTCGTCATCTGTTCGGCGGCGATCGCTGCCACACACGGCCAAGTGCGAACCAGGGCCGATCATTGCCTCTCAACCAGATCAGACAAATCCATTGTGCCCACCATCTCAACGTCGCCCAGCCCTCCTCGACACACACGTCCCATTGTCCATATCGCCTACCCGACCCTGACCGCGCCCGCTGCACTGCACCGCACCGCATCGCACCCGACTGGCACCAGCATGACACCTGCCATTCACCGTCCCCTCCCGCTTTCCATCCCATAAGACTCCGGCTGGCATGGTTACACCGTCTGGCTGAACTGCGACGCTGGAGCTCCCGTCGCCATGGCAGAGCCGAACCCAGGCCTGACGGCGGAAGGGCACACCGCCCACCGCCACCACCAGGAACGCCAGGAACGCCAGGAACACCAGGAACACCAAGAACACCACCACCACCACCACCACCACCACCCCCCATACACGCACTCCCCCGATCCTGATGGCGAGGCCACGCCCAGCCAGTCCACCCACATCCTCAACCACAACCACACCAGTCCTCAGACCCCCTCCCTCCCCGATGCCGTCACCGCCAGCCTGCTCGCGCAGATGCACCCTCTTGCGCCCGAGCCCAGCTACTTCTCGCCACAGCCCCGCCGCATCTACCCGTCACACATCCCCCGCTCTACGCCTGTTTCGTCTGGGGCCTCGCCCACGCCCAGCTTCGACAATGCCAACGACTCGGTAGTCGACTCGCTCCACCTCGACCGCCCCGCCTTCCAGCGAGACCTCTCCAGCACATCGACCACCACCGTGCGCCCCAATTCCGTTGACCCCATTCACTCTCTTGCCCACGCTCCTTCCTCGCACCACCTACGCGATGGCCCCGTTTACCCTAACCAGTCCTACGCCGCCCTTCACCTACAGCAGCACCCCACGTCACATGTCCCGCCCATTGTTCGCTCCCGCAGCTCCCACCCCGCCCACTCGGCCGCAAACTCGCTTTCTAGTCTCTCCACGTTTGGCCTTGCCCACAACTACTATCGCGACGTCATGGAGACTGCCCCTCGGACTGTTGGCAATTCCCCCATCAGCAGTCCAGGCCTCTTCGACCCCAAGAACCACCGTTCGCACCCGCCCGAGCAGCCCAACGACGGGCTCTACTCGACTCCCCGGCTGCACCACATGCACAGGCAGGCTCCCAAAGAGACCCACATCGCGGACGTTCAGGCCGACCCGGTCTCGGGACGCAAGCTCATCAACCAATACGAGATCATCGATGAGCTGGGTCGAGGCATGCACGGCAGAGTGAAGCTCGGCAAAGACCTCAATAGAGGACACTATGTAGCCATCAAGATTGTCGACCGCAAGTCGAAGCGCCCCCGTCTGGGCAAGAGCAACAGCCATGAAGACAAGATCAAACGCGAGATTGCCATCCTTAAAAAGGCCCGTCATCCTAACATTGTCAGCTTGCTCGAAGTCATAGACGACCCTGCTAAGAACAAGGTCTATATAGTACTAGAGCACGTTGAGCTGGGCGAAGTCAAGTGGAGGACCGAAGGCGCTCCGGAGATCTGTCTGGTCGAGTGGCGTCGCTTCAAGCGAGAGTCGAAGGGCATATTCGACAATGAGAGCGCTGCCTTGGAAGATGAAAGGATCATCAGAGTGGCGCATCAGAAGCTTGCTCGTGAGCAACGACGCAAGGCTCGAGAGGCACACTATCGTCGCCAGGACTACAAGGATAACGAACCCTGGAGCTTCGAGTTCGGGGGCGAGTCCGAAGACGAGTCCTCCGAAGCAGGCCGCAGCTCTCGGGCTTCAGGTCCAAGTGACGACCAGCTGTCCAGTCGTGCCCACCTTCATGGCCGCCAAGAGCCATCGAGCAGTTGCGAAACGAACATGGAAACCGCGTTTCGCTCGCCTGCGCATGCTGCCGACTCTTTCGCCAACGAAGATGGTCCCATCACCGGGCTCGAGGGAACCATGTACGGCGCCTACGACAACGATGTTGCCCGCCTACGGACACCCAGTCTTACAGGTAGCAGCTCTTCCCAGCTCGCTGACGAAGAGAAAATGCCAGAGCATTTCCAATGGGTCCCGCTAATGACGACCCAGGCTGCGTGGGAGGCGTTCAAGGACACCGTGCTGGGCCTCGAATACCTTCACTATCAAAATGTCTACCACAGAGACATCAAGCCCGCAAACCTTCTTGTTACGAGAGAGCATCGCATCAAGATTTCCGACTTTGGCGTTTCGTACTTGGGTCGCCCCAAGGGTGACGATAGCAACGGCGACCAATCAGAGAGCGAGTATCACGAGCAAGATGAAGCTGTCGAGCTGGCAAAGACTGTAGGCACGCCATTGTTCTATGCTCCGGAGCTCTGTCGTACGGATTTCGAAGCAGATACTCCAAAGGTGGATGGAGGTATTGATGTATGGGCCCTTGGAATCACACTCTACTGCCTCATCTACGGTCGCTTTCCCTTCCACGATACAAACCGGTTCACTCTAATGAAGGCCATCAGCGAAGAGGTGCCATACATTCCAAGATACAGATTGAAGCCCGTCGCAGAACGTTCTACTTCTCGGCCGGGTTCACACGGGCGGAATGCACAACCCATGGTCAGCACCAAGAGGGCTGAACACGACCTTGAGTACGAAGAGGTTGACGAAAGACTTCGTGATTTGTTGCAGCTTCTGCTAGTCAAAGATTCTCGTCATCGCATCACCATTCCAGAGATCAAGCGCCACCCATGGGTGTTGTCAGGAATCTCTAATTCCAATTCATGGGTCGAGGAAACGGATCCTAGCAAGTCATCACAAGGCAGAAAGATTGAGATTTCCAACGAAGATGTCGACAAAGCCGTTGCGTCCATTGGCTTCATCGATAGAGTCCGGTCTACTGTCAAGAAAGGGGCGGACTTTGTAACTAAGAGTTTCAGTCGAAGTTCTGGCTCAAGGCGCCGCGCCCAAAGTTCAGTCGCTAACCCAGATGCGCCGCAAAACATCAGTGCAGCCTCGTCCAGTAGCACAATCAGCCAAGACGGAAGGCGAGGAAGCTTGGTGCCAATACACCTCTTGGAGGCGATACGCACGTCTCGAGAGCCTGAGCATCCCCTCTCACACAGCGTCACCGCAAGTCCAGAGGCAAGAGAAAGATCGAGATTTTTTGACAGCCCAAACTCTCGCACTGCATCTCCTGCTCAAATTGTTGAGTCTAGTCAAAGACCACATCTCCCCGACAGAGCACTCTCTTCTGTACATACCATCCGACAATCAGAGTTGTATCAGGGCCGATCCGGGTCACCAAGTTTTCCTCCAGCTCTTCCTGGAACCCCCACTGCCCTAGATACCCCTGGTGGCTCCAATTTGAGCGGCCTCTTCGGTGGATTGCCTCGACGAGTTGTCAACAGCATGAGGAGCAAAGACAAGCTAAAGCTTCCAAGAGAGCACATGCGGGCAAAATCGATCGATAGGCTCGTTGGTGGTGACGACGATGCGCACAGCGTACCGAGCCTCGCTATAAGCACATCTATTGCATCAGGCCAAGTTGACCAGCCTGATGCCCTCAAGGATTTATCACCCATTGCCCGTGGTCCTTCGCCCAACTGTTCTGAGGCTCGTTCACTCGGTCTGTCAGACTCAGCATCGCGACAGTCATCCATGTCATCCATGTCGTCCCGACTACATCGTAACTGGGTCCATACCAATGAAGTCGAAGGCGGCCCGTCGTTGGAAATTCCTTCGGTCCCCTTACAGGATCATTATCCTCTACTCACTGGTCCTTTGGGAACTGTTGCATCAATTTCTCGTGAAACCTCCGACACTAAATTTAACAAAGCAAAACATGAGTTGATTCGACAGAAGGTCCAAGAGGCGAAGATGAATCGTGAGAGGTCCGCTTCTGCGGCCAATACCCGACCTTCCTCAATGGCCAATCCGACTGCCTGCCCCACTAGTCCAGATGACGATGCTTTCTTTCAACGTCAAAAAGTTGAAGACTACCTAAGTCGCCACGACCCGTCCTCCGAAAATAGTCCCGTCGGCGGACAAGAGCGGGGTCTAGCCTTTTGCTCGTCAGAGGAGCAATTCACACCCATGTCGCAATCCACATCCAATCCTTCCATTCCATCTGTCGCCTCGGCTGGCTCATCAGCACCCGATGAATGCGCACCGCTGAATAACTATCAAACCATGATACCCACAGCATCAGCCGATTCCTTGCGTCACAACCAATTTGACGCTCCTCTCGACGACCCCGCCGGCTACGACGGAGACCATGCGGTTGAGAGCGATGACGACGATAGTGACGACGATGGCCTATTCATTGGCAAGAGAAAACCCACACCTTCGCACCGCAGCGAGTCAGTCTCAGTTGCCGAAGTCGCTCGCTCAGATGTTCGCACAGATCTTATGCACAACCGACGCCGCTCAGCCCGTAGCGGCAGTAATGGTACCGTCAAGAAGATACCACCACCAAGCGACTCAGCTGATAACCACACTACCGAAACACATTGACATGTCATTGTCACCTTCACACACATTGCTTCTTGACTGCATATCACGCATTGTACGATTACGCAAGCATTGAATTTACTGCTTCAATGTACAACCACAACCACCTACCAAAAAGACATCATACCCAGGGAACACAGGCGCTGGGCGTTTACATCAACCTTGGCATATGGACAGCATGCATCATCAACGGGATCGGGCTATCAAGAAAAGGTGAAACGGCGTTTATTGATAAAGCTATTGCACAGTCCGCTTTTGTATTTATTTTCTTCTTCTTCCAATACACTATTACCCATATTGGGACAGTGACAGGCTAGGGCAACAGGGCGCAGCAGGGATGGACAGCAGCAGTTTTGGGAACGAAAAACACGTTGGGATGAAGCACGACCTGATGATTATTAACACTTTTTGTTTCACATACCCTTGTTCCCATATCTGGGCCGGTTCTTTTCGTACCGCCTGCTTAAACGGCCTCGGCTGCCTTTCTCTCTTTGTATCAGACGCTTTCCTCGCATGGTAGACGGGTGCGCTTCCAAGCTTATCCTCAATTTCCTCTATCCAATCTTGATTACCAAGACTTGTATGTGTATTTATGTAGCATACTATAATCCACCGTCCTAATTGATTTGCCTCAGGCCCGGTATGCGCTAAACTATAAATCTTTTGCCCCTTGAGTCTCGGTAAACCGAAAAAGTGGGAAACCCAGCGCCCTGGCTACGAACGCTAGATACATAATAGATAATATATTGCTAAATAATTCAACTTCATTTACTTCGGCCGTACCTATAGATAGCTCGAGAAAGAGTTCCAAGCAATAATTCAAGTAACTCGAGTATCTTCTAGCTAGTCCCATCTCAACGTCCCACTTTTCCGGTTGGCTGAGAATTGGGGGATTCCTTTTTTTTTTTTTCTGCCATCGTACGATTTTCGCACTCTTCAGGCGGGAATCCAATGTGCGCCGTGCCGAACACCTGTTTTCCTGCCGCAAAAGTGGGTCTGCTTTTCAGGGAGAGCAATTTGGGGGGGGGGGTGGGAGAGGGGGTGTGTTTATCTTGGGGATGTAGGTTTCGCGTTGGCGTTCCTTGCATGCGTTTTGCGTGTGGGCCGAGGGGAGGGTGACTTTTTTGCCATTTTCCCGCATCTGCGCAAAAAGTCGTCCCTTTTTCACACACACACACACACACACACACTTACTCCACCTGTCCAATCCTACCGCCAATCATTCATCACGCCCCAACTTTACCGCACCCATAGTCATCGCTGCCGTCCCCCCTTCCCCGCCACCGCAAAAAGGCGCCGCGCCATCTACAATAGGGAGCCGCGCACATCGCCGCAACCCCCTGTCGCCCTGAATATTGAAACATGTACCTATAAACGCCTTTTGGCCGCGCGGTACGGTGCGTTGCGGTGCCGCGGGGCCGAAGGCGCGGGTACGATGCTGCTTTGGGAGGCGCGTGCATGGCGATAATCTGGGGATATGATGCGATGCATGGAACCGGGGGGAAGGTGTGTGCATGTGTCTGTGTGTGTCTGTGTGCGGGGTTGGGGTTGGCGATGATGAGGACGGAATGGGACCTGGCGTGATGTGCAAGATAGACAGGGGGGGGAGGTTGGTTATGGCCACGGGCGAAGATAGAGGTCGGATTTCCGTCTTTTTGTTTCATCCTTATCTACGTTTTTTTTTTTTTTCTTTTGTCGCGGTATGCGGTTGCGGTTGTGGTGCGGTGGTTCAACCCGATCCCTGGGCGATGCTACCTATGCATATAATCGTAACCTTCCACCCCGCATTACACCCGCTGACTGTGAGATTCGATGCTACTGTGGCCCATCAGGCACACTACTCTTCTTACCTAAGATCATCGCCGTGATGCCCACTGCAAGACATACCTATCCATGTCTGGCTTCGCAGCGATGTGTATCACACCGATCGCGGTTATGTACTTTAGTCATCGTGCTCCGCAACGAGAAACACGGAGATCGCCACACCGATGATGAATCACGGCAAGGACTGATTAGAAAGAGGTGCTCCGTAAGGGCTGATGGGTGCCGTACCCCCGTGATGTTTGTGGCACGGAGAGAGTGCGCAAGGCGTAGGCTGGCCGAGTATAAGCGTCATCGGTGTGAGGTTTATATGAGTTTGGTTATCGTGAGATTGTGAAAATGAGGCGGAGTATGCCGGATTGCTGTTGCTGGTGCGTGGTCATGGTTACGATGTGCAGTATGACTAGCTGAACCATGATAAGAATTGGGCCGGATCACCTGTTCTGGGCAAGATAAGCTGGGTTCTAGATGTTCTAGAAGGGCCTCGGTGGAGATATTAAAATAGCGAGGCGAGGATCACTTCATCTTCCTGGTTCTATGACACTCATGTCGTGCTATGGTCAGCCGATCCTGAGATCCTTGGTAGGTTTCGAGATATCGGTGTCGGAAAGACGGAGTCAAGAAGTACTCAGAAGCGCCAATTCGCTGATAGTGACGGCCGTAACCGATGATGTAGTCGGAAGCTCTTAGTCAACTGGGGAAGCGGTATGTTAACCACTTGAGATGTAGCAGCCAGAAGATACTCAAGCTACCTAGAACCTTTCTTTAGGGTATCTAAAAGTACGGTTAGAGAAATCTACAATTCCAATTTAACCCATTTAGTAGTATGTAAACCACCATTGACTTGGCCTGTTGATTTGCTACTTTCTTGTACGACTGCTCTTTCTCGTACCCTCGGTTGGCACTTTCAATTCAACCGCTTTGCGTTTCGTGCCTTTCTTGGCTTCTTTCTTTGGCTCGACTTGTGCATTTCCCTTTCTCTTCATTTTCTTCTCTACCTCTTTGACTTCCTCCTGTTTTCCGTCCTCACCATCTTCACCAACATCTATGCTCTCCTTTCCCAACACCCAGGCGACCTTCTCTGCATCCACCGCTCTGACATCCAGCCTCTTCACCAATGCATCTACCTTGCCCACCAGTGCTTCATACTCTTTGACATTATACTTGATCTTTCGCTGCCATCCACCGGGGCTACCTGATTCATCCCACATACACCACCTAAACAACTCATCCGAGAAAAATGGCACACTCGCCGGCGCAGCAACAGAAAGCAACAATGACGCAGTCGCCGGCCCAATACCTCGTAGCACGCTAAGTTTCTTCACTCCTGCTAACCGGGCGGTAAGATCCTGAAACGCTGCACTCGTCGTATCTTGAACCATCTCGTCATCATTGCTCAGCACGAGTTGCAACAGCTTTGGTCGGAACGTGCCGTGTTTTCTTTGGCATGTCAATCACCACTGCACAAATATAATTCTCGGGCCAGCCTAGACTCACAACTTCCATTCGACAAGCTTCTCGACTTCATCTATTGCTAGGAAAGCGCCGTCTTGGCGCGCAGCGACTGCTGTGGGAATTGTGTCATAGCGCAGCGTGTCTAGTTCGCGTAGCTTTTCTGGCACGGCGGAAGAGTAACGGGATAGAACATTGTTAAATGTGGAAAGTGTGATCTTGTCGATGCGATGTGAAAGCATGGCGAAATGCGGTAATCTAGGGTTGTGATGTAGGGTCGAGGTAAACATTGAGGTTGTGATCACGCAAACGCAACATCACGTGGCTTCCCATTACGGCCATGATATCGAGTTTAAAACTCGTGCACTCTTGTACAACATATTCCTTTCAAGCAATCTTAAGCAACTGAGGACTTCTTATAATGTTCAGAGAATAAATACTAGAACCTTTCGCAAGTTTGCATTTGGTGTTTTGCCTACACGAATAGTACATGGAAGTTAATTCACACAATCACCTTATTCTCAAAACCGGATTGAAACTATGGGTGATACACCTACACGAGCTACTTTCAAAATCCAGAATATAAAGCAAATACTCCAAATCATTCAGCTCTGCAACGGACGCTCCTAATGACCTCTCGCGAGCAACTATGGCGTCACCTATTCCCAGGATATATAATGACCGTAACGCCTTGCAAGGATGAATACTCTAAATTCAACAAACACACTTACGTAGAACTAGTTGATGAGGCGATGCCTTTATATCGTCTTCCTAGGACGACCTCTACTGCGTTTGCCCGAACTATTGCCTCGTGTCGGACCATTGAAGGCCTACCAAGAGATCGACTACAGGCCTTTTAGGAGCAGGTGCGCTTAGCAGGAATGTTCTCTTCGCTAGCCGAGTCTGAAAGATTTATGGACGCTACGCCTATTGGCCGGTGTAAATCCTGTATTGACAGGGCGCCTTCGCGCTCTCACCGTTGCCGCTTAGAGGACCTGATACAATCTTGTATTCCTTTGCCGTTCGCTTCTAGGCGGAGCGATGATTGAATTGGTAGTCGACGGTGGCCCGTTCTGGATAACTTCTGCCGCAGTATCTTCGAGGGATGGTTCGTCCTCACTCGATTCCACAATATCGGGCAAATTGTCCAGAAAATCATCGATCAAGTTATTGTCATCATCAGAACCATCGAAGAGAGCCATTTTAGCACGAAGATTGTCCTGGGCCTTCCTTTCGGCAGCTTCAGCGCGAGCTTGTTCTGCTTTCGCCTTGGCCTCTCCCTTCCTCTTCTGTGCTTCTGATGCAGCGCGAGCAGCTTGCTGGGCTGGTGCAAGGGTGATATTGGATTCATCGTCTTCTACAAAAATATGCTCTTTACTAGGGGCCCCAGCTGCCCGTGGTCGTCCAACAGGTCGAGTACCCACTTTTGGTTTTGGGGTCATGTTTTTCCGCTGTTCGTTATACAGTCGTTTCCGCTCGTTGTCCTTTTCACGATTAGGCCGTACGGTCCCATCTCTGAAATCCGGTGGCAGCTCAGTCGGTAGGCCCTCCTCTCCTTCATGTCTTCTTGCCAGCCAATTCGACGCCCGACCTTGAGAGCGACCTGTGTATTCACCGTCATCATCTTCGTCCAGGTCTTCATCGGAATCAAGCGTGAGCTCTTCAAAGCGACTACTGTTACGTGGTTTTCCGAGCCTCGCAGGGCCTCCATCATTGCCCCTACTCTTTGCGCTGTATGCTCCATCGTCTTCCACTCTATATCGAAAAGTCTTGGAAGCTTTTCCTTTGATGGAGATGTCAATTGGCGCGTTGGACTTGGGCAATATGTCTGATTGCAAAATCGAGTCCATATCACCAGAAGCATCTATCTCTGCCGGCGTCCTCTGGTGAACTTGTCGCGAATGCTCAGAAACGGGCCTATGTCTTATTTGCTCCAGAAGACTTGTGCGTAGGGAAAGCTTGACGATCTTTGACTTGCCTTTCATGCGAGCTGTCACCAGAACAGATCGGTCGTCACGCTTAGCCTCTTCTAGAAGCTTCCTTTCCACCTCTTTCTGGTACTGCTTACCGGGGAGACTTTTTGGCTGATGGAGCTGCGCCCTTTCGTCGTCCTTCTTCTTTTGCTTCCTCTTTTGAGATTTATTTCCTCCCTCGTCGTCTAAGTCTCGGCCACGTTTCTGGCCCAAACGGGGAATCTCACTGTCCGCATTGAATTCCGGATAGCACGACTGAACTCGATGGCTATTTCCGGTAGAATCCTCTTCTAGAGAATACGCGATACCATCCCGAGCATGGGCATGATCCTCGTCCATGTAACGAGGATCTAAAGATGGATCCACCAATTTATCCATCTCCGCCTGCTGTAGACGTCGTTGCATTGCGCTCTCACCCATACCCTCTTCCTCCCGTAGAAAGCTGAGGTTCGAGATACTGAAGTCCACGAGACATTCGACAGAGCGAACGTCAGCCACCTTTCGAGTATCATGGCCAAGAAGTGTTCCCTTAGGCTCATAGGGATGTTGCCGAGGGTCACGCCGACACGCGCCAGTATTGCATACCCTCTGACAATGTGGGCATTTCCAATTGCGGTTCTCCATGACACTCAAAGGCATCATATCATGAGCACGAAACAGAGTTCCGTAACAGTACGCTAAATCGCAGCCCGAACAGAACGCCATCTTCCACTTTGGATGTCTCTTGAGGCAGAAATGGCAGGATTTGTGTTTGCTGAGCCACTGCTTAGATTTCTTGTTTGTCACCTTTTTAATGTTGCCGAATTCATCCACGATGGGCTCGTCGTCCTCAGGGTCACTCTCAGGTTGCGGATTTTTTACGTCCACAAACGGTCTTAGGTGTAGTTGCTCCTGGCACACCTGGGCCACAGTCTTCTTGCCGAGATACCTCCGTTCTTCCTGGAGAGGGAGGGGGGTTTTCTCTGTCATGTGTCCGTCGATTTCGATGATTTGGGCACGCCAAATTTCGTATTTGTGGACTAAATCTTTCCACTTCCACTGCTCCACCCACGTATAGCCTGACTGACATCCGCAGCTGCGACCCATGCAGTAACAATCCATGCACACGTCGTAAGGCTCCTCTATTTCAGTGCTGAACATATTCTTGCAGCTCTTGCAGCTCAAGAAGCGATTGAATATGTTGCATCGGCAATATGCACAGGTCACATTGCTATCATAAGGTAGAAATTCAGGGTGCTCACGAGAGTCTGGCGCAAATGTTTCTGATAACATGATGATTTTATAAAGGTCGAAAAGTTTCTTGAAGTCTTTCTGCACTTGCTTGAGTTTGCTCGAGCGATGAAGAACAGCGGCATTTTCGCCACCCATGTCAATTTGCGTTCGGGCAGATTTGATGAGACTAGAATATTTGAGTAGTGTGTAATAAACAATGGCCTTATTCTTGTATTGCTCATCACGGCAGACAATACGCGAATTAGGAAGTGCTTCGTTCAAAGCGAGTTCGAGTGTTTCGGCCGTAGTGCGGTTCCAGGCAATCTTCATGGTGCGGGTGCCGCGATTCCAGACCTGGTGCGGAGCGAGAGGCGGTATTAATATAAAGTCTCCAGGCCTTTGCTCCACCACGTATGTCGTAAAAGGCGCCTTCTTCCAAGCAATGAGCTGAGCGAAGTGGCTCTCGACTTCAATATCATGACCTAGAACGGAAAGCCAATACTCCGCCACAATGTGTCGGTCCTTGGACTCTGTCATAAACCAGAGCGAGGAACCCGGGTGCTCTGGTTTACCATCTTCGCCGATTTTTCCTGATGCGTTGACCATAATATTCTGGCCCAGTGATGCGCACATCTCCCTATGCGACGGTGTGTATGTGCCCTCGTGACCAATGTAACACATGAGATTTTCCGCTCGCATATCCGGTGGCAGACTGCTCATGAGATCTCCTGCGCGCGCAATACCACGGCCTTTACGACTACCAAATTCATCCAACGCGCCCGGGCCGGCGATATCACCAGTGCTCTCGTTCAAGTAAAACAACCCGGGGGGGATAAGCTCCTTGAGCTTATCCTGCCACACCTGCGGACAGTCGATATCTTTGAGGTATATGCGCTGGCGTATCTTATCGCGGTATCGCTCGGGGGCATCGAAGAACTGGTCGGTGAGTTTGGTCATGTGCCTGAGGTAGTGTTTGATCGTGAGGGGTATCATTTCCTTGGTGGTGAGATTTTGCGCGCTCTCAACTGCTGTGGGTTAGCTCGCTGCGCATACATAGGCTTGTGTGCCCCCAACCTTTGTCGCCATGATTGTCGCGCAGCCATGAGGGCGTAAAAGTCCATGGATCCAGCACCTCTTCAAATCCATCAATGATCAGTGGTTTTCCGCCAATGATGACGTGGAGCAAGACTAGTTTCTCAAACTGCTCCACGCCGTTACTGGCGATCATCTCATAGGAAATACGGTCCACATATCGGAAGTTGTCAGACGTCTCGACAAATGTACGAACGTCAAAATCTGGTGGAATAGGTTCGAAGGAAGCCCGTGGGCGCACAGCTGGCATCGCGAGCACTACTCAACTCTGGCGGCAATCGAGTGCGCTCATCGGGGGTTTGGAGTTGGGTTACGTGAGAGAGATAATGTTCGGCAATTGAAGGTGGCTGAAGCTTGGCTACTTCACGTGAGAACGCATGTTAGCGTGCCGCAACTCATTGTTCACCTTCCCCACACTTCACCGTTTGGCGAAAACAAGCTGTTTGTAGAGGGAAATATACGGACTTCAGACTATCGAACAGCACTTCCGATTTCGCATGCTCTCTTACTTTATAATGCATTAATCATCTCTCTCGCCAAATATACAGTCGGTGAACCAGGGAGTTTGCCCGTCAAACTTTTTACTTCTGAACCATGGCTCTCACAAGGCCTTGTTCCAATCGACTTGCTACTTGTCTTTCTAGGCCCGCAATTCGATCCGTAAAATCAAGGTGGCCTCAATTATCCTTGTTCCGTGCGAGGCATCTTTCAACCTCGCGGCTGCCAGCGCTATTTCGGCCACGAACGTTTCACTTAATGAATCGCCCTGCTATACCTAGGCTTTCAGTAATTACACCAAGCCATCGTGGCGGCATAACAACAGTGGCCCATGACGTCCCGCAAAAGAATCTCCCTAAATATTCCCCGCCGACCACTGGCGTTCTCTCCTATCTACCTCGACAAGCAGTTCCATACGCGGAGCTTATGAGGATCGACAAGCCTACAGGGTCATACTATCTCTTCTTCCCATGCCTTTTCAGCACACTGACGGCCGCCACCATGGCCACGCCCATTGCTACACCCACCGCTGTCATTAGCACAACAGCCCTCTTCTTTACCGGAGCCCTTGTAATGAGAGGCGCCGGATGCACCATTAATGATCTCTGGGATCGTAACCTTGATCCACACGTTGAGCGAACACGATTGCGCCCTATTGCTCGACGAGCGATCACTCCTCCCCAGGCCATTGTCTTCCTTGGCGGCCAATTAGTCACAGGCTTAGCAGTGCTTCTCTCATTTCCGTTTGAATGCTTCTGGTACGCAACACCTTCACTGTTATTGGTCGCTACCTACCCGTTGGCCAAGCGTGTCACTTACTACCCCCAATTCGTCCTTGGGCTCACATTCTCCTGGGGCGCAATGATGGGATTTCCGGCCCTGGGTATAGACCTACTCTCCAATCAGAGTGCTTTAATAGCAGCGGCCTGTCTCTATTCTAGCAATGTCGCGTGGACGGTTCTATACGACATGATCTACGCACACATGGACATCAAGGATGATGTAAAAGCTGGTATCAAAAGCATTGCGCTCAAGCACGAGAAAGAGACCAAAGCCGTGCTATCAGGTTTGGCCGTTGCTCAGATTAGTCTGCTGGCTGCCGCAGGGGTCGTTGCTGGTATGGGGCCAATCTTCTTTGTAGGATCATGTGGAGGCGCAGCACTCACCCTTGGAACTATGATTCGCCGAGTCAAGTTGAAAGAAGTAAAGAACTGCTGGTGGTGGTTTGTGAATGGTGCTTGGTTCACTGGTGGAGCAATAAGTTTGGGGCTGGCAGGCGAATATATTGTTCAGCTGCTCGACCTCTACAGTGAGGATACGCATGAAATTCAAGAGAAGCCGCCCCTATCCAAAGCATATAAGAGCAATGAATATGGCGAACCCATTTAGTGAGCCTGATATTTCGACATTCGTTCATGGCCCGTTGCATTTATATCAACCATACCTCACCAATAATGCTAGACTCCTACCAGCCCACATATGTTCACAAATTTACACCAATGCCCGATTAGCCGCACCTTACCGAGTGATCATTCCTCTGATGAAGTTACATCAGGAAGTAGAGGCCGGTGGGCAATGTGTACCTCAGCGTTTCCACAACACATTCCAACGCATTAGCCACTAGTCTCGCTGGAAATAAGGCCTATAAAATATCCTTGAGCACCTCTCGATGCTTCGAGTATTCTATTTGTTTAATTATTCAAGAAGTTCAACGCTATCATGCCTCTTATATCTCATTACTCCGTCATTGTACTTATTGCTCTTTTACTAGATGTGTCACCTACTCTTGCTGCATATACCATCCGAGATGGCTTTTCCGTATGAAACTTATTTTCTGGCTTCAATTTCTTTCTGGGGCGGACCCAACGCATGGTTGGGTGCGGTACCTACACGGATCCTTTTCGTTACCCCTCATCCTATCAAGAAGGTCAAAAATGAAGCCTGGCCTCATCTATGACACCGCAAAGCTACAAAGCGTGCAGCAATCAAAGTCTGAACTACTTAACATCACATTTTTGTACAGCCCTTTTTTGGAAAGATTGTGTACTAAATATCATCACTGACGCCTCTACAGATGCGCAGGCACGAAACCTCGTCGCCATGTCCAGAAACAGTACGTGGATCGGCGTAGACTATAAAAGCTTGGCCGAGCAAGCGTAAGGCTCGAAAGCAAGAGGCTATACTACAGAGGTCTGTTTGTGCTTGATCTCGTGCACATGCCTGCCAGCACGTGTGGTAAGCTTTGATACCCACACCAGTAAACCACCAACAGAAAAAAAAAACGATAAAAGGCACATGGCCCAGTCTCTGGATGTGGGGCGCTGAAAAGAAGTGGCCCGGACTGGGCGAAATCGGCACGTATTCGCAAAACATTGCATGAGGCCCAGCTTTCATCAACGTTCGATTTAGATATCATAGAAAGCATCCACACAAATACTGTAAACTCAATGTCCCTACACACAGCTAATGGCTGTGCCATAGGCGGGAAAGGTAAATACATCATCCACCTAACCTCTCGGTAAACCGGAAGAGAGCGAAAACCGCTTTCTTTGAGTGAATACTAGATATATACAATAGATAATATTCTACTAAATTATCCAACTAGGAGTCTTATATTACCCTAGACATAGTCATACATCCCCGCAGAAAAAAGGGTCTACCTAGTTTCAAGTAGCTTCTAGCTACTATTACCCCAAGTGGTCAACGTTCCCACTTTTCCGGTTTTTGACCGAGACTTTGGTCTCACACACCACCTCCTACCTATTTTCACCATATCCTACAATAAACAACTAACGCTTTACCCCCCAGGCTCCAAAGGCGCAGTCATCACCAAAAAAAGCTGCTTCATCAGCGCCTCCCCCCAACCAAACCTCCAACTCCAGCTGCAGGATATCCCCTCCATCACTCAAATCCTTCGGTACGCCCGTTCGACGCCGCGGGCGGCGACGGCAGAGCGACAGCGCATTCGCGACAGAATGGACGTCCCAATCCACCCGCATCTAGTTTTTCCCCGCGGGCCGCTATCCCCGCAGATTTTGCGGGCTGGTGGGACTGTTGATCCGGTGTGCCCCAGCACACCGGATGCGAGGATCCAGGGCGCGTATAATTTCGAGGAGAGTTTTCGGGGGGGGTAGGGGGTGCGGCGGGGGCAGAGGATTGATTGTGCTAGGTACTGCGTTTTGTGGGGATTGAGGTGGGGCGGTGTGCGGGTGCTTGGTGAGTGGTGTTTTGTCGTTGTATAAGGAGTGTGTGTTGTGTACTGATGCGTTGGCTAGCAAAGGCGGTTGCGCCGAGTTGCAATGCGTGTGTTGAGAACAACCCGGGGGGGGGGGCCTTTGAGGGGAGCTTTTGGTTGGTCAATTACCTAAGGGTATTCAAGCAAGGTTAAAATTCGGTAGGGTTCTTTTGGCAAAGTTGCTGGCTGTCGTGGACTTGTGTCGTTGGATGTGCTAGATTTAGGCTGCTCGAGCATCATGTCATTGAAAGTATGGCCTCGTTTGCGGCGTGGAGCTAGTCAATTCTAAAGCCTGTAGTTTTGCGACAATGCTATTGGGCATGCCCCCTTCTTATGGAGGTAGTGCTGCAATATTCGATTTCATATACTCATTCAATACATGCAACATTTAAATCGTATGACAAGAAGCCAACATACTAGTAACGAACATCAACGAGTTATGATTGTATGTAGTTGTTGATGAGAGCGGATCGAAGATGCTCCCTACGTTAGATACTATAATTATTATTTGCTTTTACAATAAGTAGGATAGAAGCACGCTAGTGGCTTATAATTAAGCTATTACATAAAGTATAATCTATTATAGCCATCTTGTATGAGTGTAAAGAAACGCGGTACTACTAATTTTCCAATTGGAATGAGGCATAAGTCGACCTCAAATTATCAAATAATTCAAAGGACAGAGTTTGGCATTGAGGAATTAAAACCTATCACAGATAAGATGACAACAAACATGCCATATGCAGCATAGTAACATGCAAAGACCCTCTCCCGCCTCCGCACGCTAAGTGACAAATCCAACCCTGCATGAGATTGCACTAGATATCCCTGAACCTTCTTACCAACCGGCCGCTAGCTCAAGGTCGTGCAATGAGTAGGTAGTCGTCAGCTCGTTCACGTGCGTGGCAACAAGTGCGTCACTGAGCAGTAGCCCGAGTAACACCTGGCAATCGGTTGAATGTTTCAGGGCGCGAACGGACTAATAGCGGCAGGACAAGTTGTAGTCATGTCCTTAGTTGAAGCTGGGAGTTAGGTGCAGACTTGGCTCCATCTCATTGGATTGATATGGAGGTTGAGCGGTAATATCGTAATTGGTTGCCCCCTCTTCTGAGACGTAATACAGGTGTCGGGATGCACAGGTGCCCTGATAACTGCCACGATAACATATGACTTAGATATGGCACCAGAATAAACCGTATGATAATGACAAACTTTAGTGCTTTAGGGTTGATACAGGCTAGTGATGTTTGCCACTTGGGTTCATGTGAGTCGAGGAGATTTTTTTTGGAAACCCGGCCAGTAAGAAAATTCGATCGGCATTTTTAGCCAAAAAAAAATAAATTCATAGGACAGTATACTGTCTAGGGAATGTCGTATTCCATGGATCTTCTGGTTAGGCTCCTCCCCAGTGGCGATTTCTCAACCCATGCTGCACTTGGAGCGAACGATTGGCTATGTGGGCGACGGGAGGCCTACCTATCTTGCCTGACGTTGGCATGCATCGCTTAGTCTTGCCAACCCCTCTTGCCGGCCTGATACTGCAATTTTAGCCTACAATGTTCGGTGCAGGGTCTGTTGATGTGAGTCGTCTCGGGGCATCTCTCCGAAAAGAGCAACATGTGAGATCTCGTCCCATCACACGTCATGCGTGTGCATGGAGACGACGATACCAGAACAGAAGCCATGGCCTGGAGGCGTCAGGCACCATGATGGCGTCAAGACTTTGTATCGATGTTGTTCTTGTGGTCCAGCCTGGTGTCTTCTTGTCGAGCAAACTAATTAGCGGTACCTTACACAACGCCGACAAATGAATTGTTGAACTTTGGCATTTGCCATATTACCTCCAAATTTATGGCAGCATGCCTCGCGATATGGAAAATGCACCCCGTGAGTCGATTGGTCAAGTGGGAGATAGGATTGTGCTAGGGCGACATGATTTCGCAGTCTACTGGGCATTGATATGGACAAGGAGCATTCACAGCCGCCGACGACGAAAAACCAAAAAAACAAGGCTCGTAAGCAAGTATGTTCATCTCAATCATGGCTGGCGCGATGAATGGAGACGTTCGCACATGTAATTTTGGCGAAGGGCATTGCCGTGCCTCAAGCGTGCAGAATTTGTCTTGGAGCCTGTTGAGAAAAAAAAAAGCATCTACACATATAACTAAGCTGACTGCAAGTCATTGCAAATGCGCCGTTGCCGTAATTGGGGTCATCTCAGGCCAGATCTAGAGCCTCAACAAGGCGCAAAGTGGCCGTGTCTGCCTCCGGACGGCAACCGTCGGGGGTCGCCTGGCTTTTCCGATGCTCTGGCGAGCAGACTTCTGTTGAGATGCGAGGACGGACAAGACATAAGCCAACGTTTTTGAGAGGACGGGCCTGTGCCTGCATCTACCGCGACAGTGTCACCGATCTAAGTGGTTGCGGCATCGTGCGGCTGCATCGAGCCTAAGGAGATTTGCTGACCCCTAAAGTCACGGCAAAAAAAGGCAATTGTAGCATCGATCACGGTGGGCGATTGACGGCTATTGCAGCGCTCTGCAAGAGCTGAATCGCCCGGAGGCGTTGACCGACCCCTGTACATTGGCGAGGATGTCCAGATGGCGAGCGTGGCACGCGGCCGGGTGCGCAGTGGTCACGCAAACGTGGTCAGCGTGCGACAAACAGGTGTGGTGGTTGCGGATGACATAATGCGCCCGGCGGTGGCAGATGCCAATGTGGAGGGCGGCGGGGCCCAGAGAACAGTCATGTCCGGACCGCTGGCAGAGTGGAGCCAGACTTTGTGAGGTGGCAGAACGGGAATAATAGCGAGCGGGCAAAGGAAGGAGCTGGCGGTGCAGCAAAGTTTTCACGCGAGGCTGCGGCGACTCCACAGATAGCGCCACACACACGGAGGGATACGAGACGGTCGTTGCGCCATAGACTGAGGGGTGCGATGAGCACACCCGAGCGCGGGATGAGTGCTTTTTCTTGCGTGCATCTGGGGGGGCGCAGAGAGAATTGCATGTGGTCCCTGCACCAGCAATCCATGTCATTCGTTCCGTGCCGTCCAGAGATGCGGGGAAGCCAAGGCGCTAGTATTCACCTGGCCAATCGCAGGGCGGGGGGCGGCAGGCGGGGTGGGCACGTACCAGGGGAGGCATGTCCTGGCCAGCGGCGAGCGATACAGTTTGGGGGTGCCAGTCTGTTGGAGACGGTTATCATGGATTATCTCCTCACCACATCCTGCGCGGCATCCTCCATACTGCCGGCGTGGTGCCGCCTGGCGATATCGACGGCTTTGGAGGCGGGCATCTGCATCTTCGCGAAAATTTCATCCTGGTCTGTGTGCCACCAAACGCCTGCGCAGGCATCCCGTGTCTCACGCATTTGGATTCGTGTCCGCGGGCCCTGAGAGAGACAAAAGTTTAATCGCGCCACAACGCCCCAGCAAGGCAAGGCATTGGGTCTGAGCTTGTCTCGGACGACCTGTCCCGAGCACGTCCCGAAAGGGATGGCTGTGGGACAAACGGTACGGGAGGCCATGATGCACAACTGCACAGCAGCACTGGCACTGCCATTAGCAACCGAGGGGCCCCGGGCCAGCTGCAGCACTCACGCTGAGACATGTTTTGCATGCCTGGAAATGACCTGCAAATAACCTGCAAATAACCTGCGAAGAATCCTCCTGCCGCAATCAATACTTTGAAAATATTGATCGGCATCAAGTGGCACATCTGGTCTGAGAACCGTCACACGAGGATTACGGGCGTGCACAGAGGAAACAAATTGCTGGCATGCTAGCCATGGGTCAGGCCCATGATCGTGACTTCCATTTAAGTTGCCGAAGCAGTGACTATCTGACCTTTTTTGGTAGAGGGGAACAACGGACGCATCATCGACAGCGTCCGGGGAGTGTGAGAGGAAATCCATCCAATAAGCCACCGTGGGCCTCCATGCCAAAAGCCCGTAGGCTACAATGTGATTCAGAATTCAACCCCTGGCCGTGAATGCTGGTAATAACACAGTGCCGTGCTTGATATGGAACAATAAAGGGATATAGATGCTTTTAGTCGTACACCGCCAAACCGTTAGCGAGGTGGACATAGGAGAGTACAAGTGCTATGAAACGTAGAGCTGGCGTTGATGGACATATGCAACAACAAATTCCGCGAGCCTCGCCGGGTCTCGGTAGTCGTAAGCGCCAATCGAAATGCAGGTGGGAATAATGGAGAAAGAGAGTACGCCGGAGAATTCGTCGTGGTGAGTG
Source organism: Ophiosphaerella narmari (assembly GCA_028456235.1). Taxonomy (NCBI): domain Eukaryota; kingdom Fungi; phylum Ascomycota; class Dothideomycetes; order Pleosporales; family Phaeosphaeriaceae; genus Ophiosphaerella; species Ophiosphaerella narmari. The sequence goes on from JALNQA010000005.1 coordinate 657,516, forward strand.
TCGAGCGTCGAGTGTCGAGTGTTGTCTAGTACTGCGTGTACCGCCTCTTGAGATCCCGGGTCTGGTCAAACGACCGCATGTAGCTGTTCAGCTGGGTGGCCGCTTGCTGCGAGACGCCTGATTGCGTTCGTGTTGGGTTGGAAGCCAGTGACGAGCGTGATGACGAGGGCGTGAGGCTGGGCTGTTGTGACTGCCTCGTCGCCGACGGCGGGGCAAAGTAGGATCCATTTGCGGTGGGGTAGTAGTGGTAGGGGCTGGTGGGAGGGACATCAAAGCCCTTTGACCTCGACGGCGCCTTGTAGGCGGAGAAGTTGACGGCAGGCGGCAGGTAGAAGCCGTTGCTTGACGAGGCTATTGATGAGGCCGAGGACGACAGTTGTGATGAAGTCTGGGTGCGGCCGGCCTTTTCCAGGTCGGCGAGACGGCAGGCTTGACTGCAGTAGGCCGATGGTTCTGACATCTGGCGGTCGCAGGAGAGGCAGTAGTCGTTGCTCCAGGAGGCCATTGTGGTGGAGGTGAAGGTGGACTGGTGGTGGTGAAGGTCTGGTTCAGGCTGGTGATGTCTGGTTTCAAGATGAAGGAGTCATGCGATGGTCTGAGGGCCGTGTGGAGGCGGGAGCGATGGGTAGTCTTATGGTCGGTGCCTGTGCAAGGTCATCCCACGCTAGGATGGCTCCTGTGCCTCCACAGTGAGGACAGCGGACAGGGGCCCACTGCAGACCCACGCCCGAGTGCAGGGCCAAGTGAATGATTTTGCATGCTAGCCGCTGGTTGCGCCTGCGCGAGCATCTCGCCCAATACACCCTAGCGCAGCCTGCCCCTCATCCATGAGCGCCCTCGTCGGCAGCGAACAGGTGCAGCACGGCTTGCCTGCCATTCGCCCGCGCTGCGCTCGCGTTATTTGGCCACTGCGGTGCTGCCAGCTCAACAATGGCCGACATTTCACTTGCATCTCTGCCTGCTGCGCTGCGCTGCTGCTCCGTCGCTCTTTGTCGGCCGCGGGCGCTGCCGGTCGTGCCCTCATGGGCCCACCGGCCAGAGAACACAGGTCCCGGTGTGACACAGCGAGCAACCCTCTTCCCCTCTTCATGACGAAGCCTGCGACCTTCTCAGCTAGTCATCTGCCTCGCCCGGCGCAGGGCAGGCCAGATGACTGACGAGCAGATACAGGTACGCCGCTGCCTATTCCAGCATGGCATGAGCAGAAAGGGAGGCCACCGTATCGGTTTCACCCGTCACCTGCTGGCCTGCTGCTCTCCCCACACAATCCTAGTCGCCACCCATTCCGCAATCTAAGCTCATCATGTCGAACGAAGGCATAATCCTCCAGGGACGCACGTCTGACAGTGGCCCCTGCAGCGCTCTCACACCATCACCGCCTGTAAGCGATCATCCTGTGCGCCCACGGAATGCTGATGCGTCTTGTCCAGCCTCGTGTGTGAACTACGAGCTTGGAATGTTGGCGCTCGCCCTTCATGCGTCACCTCGTTTCCCATAGTGCAGTCCTGCTGGTAGGCAATTCTTGCTCTCGCCTATTCGGACCTTGCCGGACAGAACACCAGTTGATGCCTCTGTACGCTGCATGAACGATCTTCGCTCGACAGCCTTAATGCAATTGCCGCCATGTACCGCCTGGACACAATTCCTCAACACAATCTGCCTCCATTTCCGCAACCACCAGCCAATTCGCCTGCCAGCTACGGGAGTGTGCGACACTGACACATGGAGGACTCTCGCTTGGTGCTGAGCGCCGCAAGCCACCCACCTAATCGGTGAGCAAAGGCCGATCTGGACCCTCAGTCGCCGCCTCTCATCTTTTGAGGTATCCAGCCAAGGCGAAGCGCTGCTTGATCGGTCGTCAGAACTCCAGTTCAGGAGACCTCGGCTGTGCTACATGATAGGCTGTGGGCCACCGACTACCGAAATGCCTTCGTAAATCACGCTGATATATCCATGCATAGCAACTTCAAGCGAGATAACGTTGCGCTCCTTGCCATCCGAACTCCTACCAGACTGGGCAATGGGCCTGTGATTTGCATCATCAAACAGGTATCTGCAGGGTGGGTCATGTCGGAAACGCCATTAGAGGTGACTTGCAGATACACACGGGACGTCCAGTTCGTCCGCTGGAGCGCCTACAATTGGATTGGCTGTCACGGGCCCCCACGTTGCGTTGCCCTGTTCAGTACAACACTAAAGAGACAGCCATCCAAGGCACAAGTCACAGGAACAGGAAAGTAGCTTACCACGTTCATTCTGATTTTAGTGTCCAGCGCGCTTAGCAAGGCTATCAAAGTCATCATAATCTGATGAGAATCCCTCGAGATTGCGCTGACTGCTGGAGTGCATCGTATCGCGGCACCAACACCAACAGACGACCTCCAAAATAGAATGACGCGGCCGTGCGAGACTGAGCGGCTTGGTTTCCCCACAGTAACCGCGGGCACCAGTCTCGTTTCGACCGCAATTGCGACATGCCAACATGCCAAAAAGCATGGGCCATCTATCCGCCATGAACATTGCAACTCGTTGCGGCTTCGCGGCCAGTTGCAGCAATGATCTCGCTACGGGGATGGATGGCACCGAATGGGGGCCCGGTGCTATGGCATCATCGACGAGTGTTTCTCTACCATGTTGATAGTGTAGATTGAAAACAATGTTACTCCAACCATCTGGGCTCTTCTCCTCACCAACTGCACGGCTCCCACTCGGTGCTGCATCATCTTGCAGACTCGAGCCTTGCGTTAGAGAGTAAGCCGCATGTGCGTGTATATTGCAAAGACACTATGGGGACCTTCGGGGCAGGATAGCAGTGTGCGCATAGAGGACCATGCAGGATGCTCGACCGCAGCCAATATCTTGAACCGTGTGCTAGGCGATGTTGTGTTACGAAAGAAGCAATCTATTGTGAACGATGCACGGGTGCTCGTCGCAGAAATCAAAATCAATAGCCTTGCTCTCGGTCAACCGAATCACTGGAAAGCACACCACCGAAAGAAGTAGCTGCCAGAATATATTCAGGTTACCTAGTATCTCGTTTCTAAGTAGTCGTGAATAAGGCTACGGTAATTTAAGACTTCCAGCTGGGTAATTCTATCGTATATTATCTATTGTATACATCAACTACTAATGCAAGGTGGGTAATCGTCCTACCTTTTCAGTTGGTCGAGAGTCTCGCCTAGACACGCATGATGAGGCCTTGAACGCTGATCCATGGGGCCCATCTCCCGACAATGGGGCTGCCCCCGAATCGGCCCGCCCGGCGGCTACAAACCGCACACTGGAATGGCCAGGCGATCACCTCATCGCAAGATATCGGAGAGTAGTCCGTTCAACTTTCAGAGGACGCCGCCCAAAGCCCCTCCGCTGCGGGCCGTTCGGTCTCTTTTCTCTGCTATTATAAAAGTACTGTTATAACCTTGAATTCTGCCTAGTAGGTGAAATCGGCACATCGCCAGGCCGCAATATTGGGAATGGAGGCTGGTGTTGGAAGTCGCCAGGGGTTGTCTCACTTGGGGTAGATGTGCAGCTGCAACCGATCCAAAGCATTGAAACGGCCTCTCGGTCGATTGAGGCAACCCAAGACGCAGCAGCCAAAAACTATCGGTACTATCTAAGATCTTTTTCTTCGATAGTCATAAGTATAGCAAGAGTAATCTAAAGTTCCTAGTAATAATTGTATAGTATTGACGTGAAGAGAAAAAATCTCCCACTTTTTCAGCTTACCGAGACGGCATTACCCCAGTGGTTTCCTCGCTTACTCGTCCAGAACACTTCGTCTCATCTAAAACTAACACCTTAGATCCAATCTCTAAACCCCGACAATGAGTATACCACCGTATAGCGCAGAGCTCGCCGTTGCCCTGCAAGCCACCCACGCCGCCACGCTGCTCACCAAATCGGTCCTTCGGTCACTCAAGAATAATGTTGGTGCTGAAACCAAGGCTGACGAGTCGCCCGTCACTGTAGCGGATTTTGCCGCGCAAGCACTGATCATCTCCGCACTACATGCTGTGTACCCCAAGGATAGATTTATTGGTGAAGAAAGCGCAGATGTGTTACGCGGGAACGAGGCGCTAGCAGACAGTGTTTGGGAACTTGTACTACGCGCCAAAGACGCTGCTTATGCGCGGCAAAATGGAAAGAGCAGCATGCAGAATACTCGGGAGACTGCAGAAGCACAGACGTTGAACTTCCCCGCAAGCAAAAACGACATGTTTGACCTCATTGATCTGGGCGGCAAAGGCCAAGTCACGGGACAGGGCAGAGTGTGGGTCATGGATCCTGTGGATGGCACAGCGACCTTCATGCAAGGGCAGCAGTATGCTATCGCGCTATGTCTACTCGTTGATGGCGTTCAGGAAGTTGGTGTTGTTGCCTGCCCAAATCTTGCCTTTGATGTTCACGGACCACTTGGGCAGATGCGTCTCCACGAGGACCGAGTCGACGACAAGGGCTACGGTGTTGTGCTCTCGGCCCTGAAAGGCCAAGGCACCTATGTCCGGTCCATGCAAGAGGACACATTCGGCGATGCACGTCGAGTTGACCTCTTGTCTCTCCCCGCAAAGTCCCTTGCTGACCTGAACTTCATCGAGGTGGCCATTGGCAAGACTTCACTTTCTCAGCCCGAGCACAAGGTTGTAGCAGAGTCCCTCGGATCCGCCTGGCCCGGTACAGTCATCTGGTCGCAGCAAATGAAATACGTCGCACTAGCACTGGGCGCAACAGATGTCATGGTCCGCATTCCAAAGACAAAGGAAAGGTACACCTACATATGGGATCATGTCGGTGGAAATATCTTGTATCAGGAAGCGGGAGGCCAAATTCGGGACCTTGACGGCAAGGACATTGACTTTGGACAGGGACGGCAGATCAAGGGCGAGGTGAATCATGGCATGATTGGGTCGTTGCCTGCGGTGTTTGATGCCGTCAGTAGGGCTGTCGAGGTGGTACTCGCACGGCGCGACCGGTGAGACAGAACACGTAGGGCACATTATGGACAAGAACAGTACCCTCTTCACCGGCGAAATGTCTGGCTCTCCCCCAGCCGCCAACTTTTCGTTTGCAGCATTATTCCTCCGCCAATGCCTCCACTTGCCTTTTTGCATCTCAACCCGTGTTTTACTGCTGCTTTGTCTAGAGATCCAGCTCTGGCTCGTGCCAGTACATTGTTGCATCAGGCTGAGCCTTATTACCGTTGCAGTCACACTCTAAAACAAAACTCGATGGAACAAGACGGACTTTGGTTCATGCTAGTTATCGCAGACATGGCCCTTCTCGGTAGTGTTGTACGGCGTATTGCTTTATTTAATTTTTTATAGTTACATTTCGTATTCGGTGGTACAAATACACGCTCGCCATGCCTCTCTAACATTAGGTGAGCCAGACGTGTGGTCACATTTATTGCAAAGGCATACTTCACGGACTGGGTTTCTCGGGGAGCGAACGAGCCGGGCATATGTGCTCCAATTTCGGAGCCCCAATGGCGACCTATCAAGAAAGGGCGGAGCGATTTTCAGGTAAGGGCCTACTGGCCCCTCGGTCAACTGGAAAAAAGTGGAAATATGCCACGCAGAATGCTGCAGCCAAACGATACCGAAATCGCCTAAACTCTGTTTTGGGGGGTTGTTATAGGTAAGGAAGGGGTTATCCATTTCTTTTGCTTTACGTACTCTTTTAGTATGCTAGTCAGCGTATACGTCTGGCGTTCATGTTGGGAGAGTGATATCTTCTACTATTTTGGTGAATTACATCGGCAGATACATTCGGGGTTTGAAATGCACATACCCAGGCAGAATCACTATTATTATATCCACCGAGCATATAAAATCCAAGCACAATAAACAGCGTGCATTCCATAAACGGGCATGTAAACTATCTATGTGTGAAGATTGTGCGAGGTCTCACCGGGTTCACTAGAAAATGTTTAGACCCCGTAAAGCCATGTTTCTCAGTAATTATACGTATAGCAGGCGTAATCAAAGATTTCTAGCCCATCAATTCCAAAACATATAGTTAATTGTATCCATCTTGCACTGATGTGAGGAGAGTGATTGTCACGCTTTTTCGGTTGGTCGGAAAATACCTAGGTCGCAACAGTTTGCATGCGGCCAAGGCGGCAATGATTATTATGCCGGTATGGATGAAGAAAGTACCAATGTAACACGGCTGTAGAAATCGGCGATGTGACACCCCGGCCCGGATCAGGTCGAACGATATCTGGGAAGCGCACAATTGCGATAATCTGTTTCCTATGGCATTGGGGATCTGCGGTCAAGATGATACAGGGCTACGTCGCCGATGCCATGGAAAAGGCTAGCCTTGTTGCCGCTATAAAAAAGTTTTCCATCAAATGTTGCAAAGTCTAGCAACGGCTCACAGCAGGAGGCATGTAATCGCAGCACACCACATGACCACGTACCATACTAGGTCCCGCTAGAAAATCATCATCAGATGTCTTACGAGCTGGATCTAAAGAATTCTAATCCCAATTGCTCGCGGCGGAAGTGGGACAGCGAGTTTCACACAACGACAGGCAAAAACCGTGCGCCAGCATGAACGACCCACTGCACATCGGAACGCGGATCACGGGAAACTATCCCGCTCGCGGGCCGAATGCAAAACTTTCATGGAAGCCCACTTCCCGAAGGACTTGGACCCGAAAGATAGAAGGCATTTGCTTGCACCATGGCAGCTGAGGTGCCACAGCTTCAGCGGTCAGGCACAAAAATGTGGGGGGTAGTGTGAGAGAATGATAATGGCATGAGCCTCAGGTGAGATGGCAAAAAAGGTCCGTACTCCGACGGTCGCACTGCAGGACGGAAAAAAGGTGTTGGGGCTATATGCATGCGTAGCTACTACAGAACTGGATGGAAATGATACTGCACGAAGCCGGGTGAGTATTCGAGTGCAGCTACTATGGCACACGGTGGAGATAATAGTTGCGGTTAATTGATTCGTCCATTGAGTAAAGTGTGTTCCTCCGAGGAGATCAAGTGATGGTGTTGCATTCCTCACAGTTTGCGTTTGGTTGCTGAGTCGTGTGAAGCCGCTACAAATTATGCTGTCTACGATACACCACCGCCGTTTTTCCGAAACGATACTTTTTCTACCGCGACATTCTCGTTGCCTTCTGCGTCTTTCCGAAGCTGATACACGTACAATACAAGCACATCGCCTTGAACCTGTACAATTGTTAGCCGCGGGCTCCGTCATGTCACCGTTCGTCCTCCCCACTGACATCAAGGGCAAACTTACATCCATCAAGACAAAACTGGGAGTTGGATCCTCTTCCTCTGACCACCATCCTGTTGTCATAGCCCCTGTTGCGCTCCCTGGGTTGACAAAAAACTTGCCCTCCATCTCATACGCCTCAAACTTGTGCGTGCCACCCCAAAGCAAAACGTCGACATCCATCTGCCGTGCTGCAATCAGCAGGCTGTCGCCATCGCCTGGCGGTATGATAGTGTGCCCATGTGTAAATCCTATGCGCAGCGAGCCATGCGTGACTACTTTTGACAGGGCGAGGTTGGGTGCTTCGACATCGAAGTCGCCTTTGACGATTTGTAGGTCGGGCGCGATGGCACGCAGGAATTCGTAGGTTTCGCGATCGGTGATGTTACCTAGACAGAGAATTTGGCCGATTTTACCAGGTGCAAGTAGCTTTTTGAACTGAGGGCAGAGTAAGCAAGCGTACTCCAAGGTTGGTAGAGTGGGGGTGAATGCGATGGCTTGGTCTGTGGCAAATGGGGAGCGCGTACTTTTGTGGGAATGTCCTAGGAAGCCTGTAAGTCTGTGAGGCCCAGCCTAGCAGTATATATGTGCTTGTGTGAAGCTTACTGCTGCTCGATCTGGTATGAAGAGGTCGCCTAGAACCAGCACCAGTCGCGACGCCATTGTGGTGGTCTAATCGTATTCTCGAGGCTTGACGCACGTTATAATCGAGGTCGAGTTATTACGGATTATGTAGGGCGATATAGGAGTGACCTGGAGCTGTTATGGCAAGATAGAGGGATTGCGACGTTGTATGGTGGTTGAAGCTTGGGGAAGCTCTCCAGAAGGCGGTGGCAGAACCCTACGCGCTTGGCAAGACCCATGATGCAATCCGCCCGGTCCCAATTCCTATTGTGGGCTTCGATTGCTATACTCTTCGGTTTTGCTAGTCTTATTCGTACAGTGTATGTGATTATGGGAATAAGTCCTTATAGTGGCTTTGCGTTGCTGCCATCCCGTGGAATCGTCCATGCATTGACGAGTAGTTATGAGCAACATTGGTATTATTGTAGCTAGCTGAAAGGAGAAGCATATCAAGAAACGTGGGCCCTTAACAAGGTCATTGTGACTGTAGCTACGAGAGTTGAGCATGAAACACCAGATACCGCCACACAGCTACATTTAAGCACTGTCCACTTTCGCCGCAGTATCAGCAACTTCGTCGGCCGTCTTTGCAGCCTCGGCATCGGCCGTCGATGCGCCCCCTGCATTCTCAGTTATGAGCTTCCTCACAACATCTACGGTTGCGGCTGGACCACCCGGCTGAACAGCAAGAACCTTGCCCGACTTGTCCACAACGAAGACGCCGCGTGTTGTTCCCTTTGGCTCCTTCTTGAAGCCAATAGCCTCGATAAGTGTCCGTGCGGGATCGCACAACAGAGGGTAGGGAAGTTTCTGCTTTGTCTTGAAGGTCGTATTTGCTTTTGGGCTGTCGCTGGAAAGGCCATAGATACTGTAGCCCGTGGAGGTGAGAGGCGTGTATTGGTCGCGGAAGAGGCAAACTTGTGTAGTGCCTGTGATTGCGACTGTGTCAGCAACGCGCGTGCTGTGATGGTTTCTCGATGAGCCACTTACATCCTGGGGTCGAGGCCTTGGGGTAGGTGAATAGCACAACGCCGCCGTTGCTCTCTTCTACCAGCTTCGCAAGTGTCGTCTTGTCCCCGTCGTTTGTCTCAACCTCACCACCGAATGAAGCGAGGTCAATTCTGCCGCCAACCTTGGGAGGGCCGGTTGTCTCTACATCAGGCTTCGAGGCTTTGCCGTTGGCCTTGCCGCTAACAGCCCCCTTGACAGCTTCCACCTTTCCAGCGACGGCTTCTTGGACCTTCTCGACGACTGTTTTCTCGCTCTCAGCCTTCTTGCCCTTGGGGGCTGTCTTCTTCTTCGCCGGGCGCACCGGCGCAGGAGGAGCCTCCTTACGCTTACGAAGTTCGACAGGCATATTGAAAATGTAGTCGCGAAGCTGGAGCGCGGTCGCGTTAGTGTCGCGAAGCTATGCAGACGCGATTGGGCGCAAAAAGGAGACGTTGGGGTGGATGGAATTGGGCGCAATTCGTTGTCGGACGGGGCTTACCTGACTTGAGTCTGCTCACTAGTAACCTGCAGTACAACGCGCACAATATCACGTAGTGTACAATAAACAGTCGCAAAAGGCGATATGTCAACAAAGCTAGTACCTAGTCGTAAGATGGGTGCGACGGCGCGATATCCGAAATCACCTTCTCCAGACGAGATAGGAGAAGCACCGAGGACCTTCACCAACCTCCTCCTTGGCGAACCACCCATGTCGACATTAGGCAGATTACCTGAGCTGAGTCTTTGTTTCGAGACATGCACATTCAGCTTGCCCCGGGTCGATAACGCTGCTTTGATTGGGCATTTGAGAATGGGGAAGGTTGCAAATCCGTTCCGATGGCTATGGCGCGCGTTTCCGCTCGCTTCGCTACCCGAAGCTTCCCCTGTTTCCTATGCCTCTACAATGGCTATTACTAAAACTCGGCGCTTACCCATCTTTTGCGTACTTATACGGATATGCTGTTTCGGATCTTCCTTCACTTGCATGAGACTGACTGGCCTGATTCTGCTTTCTCGGTTCATTGCCCCCCTCGGTTCTCGACAGATGTTGATGTAGAATGCTTTGCGCTCTGCCCCTCAATCATACTGAATGGTACCTAAACTTGGATACAACTACCATCAATCCTGTCAAGTTCACCATACGTACGGAACATACCAGCTTGTTTATGCCGGGCGTAGGCGTTTCTTCGGGCGTCTTTACTCCTCGGCTTCCGTCCTTGGCTCATCCGCAGTTGACGCCCACCCTTGTGACCAAATATGGCTATTGAATGACAAATTAACATTTGAAACGTATCTAGTACCGTTTTCTGGTCGTTGGCCAGTCCAAAGAAAGTCCCGATTTTCATCCTAGCGTAGGCGAACTTCAACTTTTTCGTTTCTTTATACATTATTTACTAACCCTTACTAAAATAAAGAAGTACAAAATACACCACGTCGAATGACGCAGCCCAACGATACTTTAATTACATAAAATTTGTTGCCTATACAGTTATCGGTGATGCAAAAGCAATCCACAATTTCTAGTTAAATAATTTCGAAAGCATACAATACATCACACCCTGAATCAATATAAGCAGAACAACTGTCCTACTTTTTGAATTACTGAGGGGCCACGTGCGCCGATGGGGCGCTAGCTACTTATCTGTATTTTGGAACTTGTTCTTACCAAAACAGTTACGAGGTATGTAGTACCAATAAGCCTATAATTCCATTAAGTGTAACGGGTATCTTCGGGATCATCGAGATCTCGGAGATCTCTGGTACTCCCAACAAAGCCATAGTGCTAGTCTAGAGCGGGGCCGGTGCGCTACACCAGTGCATAAAAGGCTCCATACTTGCGGACAGAGTTCAGCAAGTATTATTCTCACTCTATCAATACTATTGTCATCCCTTCACTATCTTCTGTGGGCTACGGCAAGTACTATTATCTTCTAGCTACCTCTTAACATTGAGCGTCTTTCTAGTATATATTTGTAATATAGGCTTCACGCAAGATAGGTTTCAAGAGGTACAAACAACTAGTTGATTGAAAAGAGTCGAATAGTAGATAGAGAGCTATATATACCTTAAGGGTGACCTAGACACTAGTGAAAGTATATTAGGCAACTGTGGGCAGCCAAAGGTAAGGTGAAAAGCCATATGTTGGTAAACTGACAAGTTGGCAACTTACTAACATCCAGGCTGTAAAGGGTGCCTAGCTCCGTATCATAGGCCCGTCACTTGAAGAAGTTGACCATGCTATTGACGAGGTTAGCGGGACACAGCGTAGCGCGCATGCATTGTCGAGGTGGCCTAGCAAGCCTAATCGCACGTTGCGAAATAGCTCGGCTGTAAAGGATAACTTCTTTAGCGGTAACCATGCTAAGTGCTTTTTACGCCTATTATCGTGGAAGCAAAACCCTTGGTCGATTTTGGTGTGTACAATTCGAAAGTATAGGCCGGTGTTGAGGCTGATGCCCCTTCGGATGATGAACGGTTTGGAGCGGGGGACTACCCGCCGCTGCTATTCTTGTCTATCTGCTGACTAGCTTTATTCGAGCGTAAGAGCTGGCTTCCTCCGGCACCCTTTTTACGCCTTTTTCTAGCTAGTCACGATGTATTGTATCAGCGGCCGACATTAACGGCTCGACGATGGACATGTGTTACCTACTAGTAGATTTAATGCCGCAAGCATCTCATATGATCCCCCAATGATAGTCTCTTAGTTTTCCAACTCGTGCTCATCTATACCTTGACTACTAGCAGTATTGCTGTTGTGTGGCCAGCTTCCTCATTGACCCCCCTACAATATCAAACATTACCGTCGTTTCCACTCTATGTTGAAGACGAGCACGAGCGACTGGAATATAAATCTTATTCCGAAGCAAAATGGTAGCTTACATCACTACCAACACCTAATTTACGGGAACTCTACAAATACATTAACCCGTAAGCTTCTAAGGCCTCTAGTTTCACGACCTAGTACCATTTTGAAGACAAGATGTGGTTTGTAGAAGGCTATTTCATGTCGATTAGAAACTATTACCGAGTCTAACTTTTAGAAAAGTCCATTGAGGGATACAGCTCGCTCGAAAGTGGCACTTATCTTTCACTAACTTGGATATCACAGTAAGTTTTTTGTTCTAGTTGTTATCTGATTTCCTCGTTCTGATTTCCCCGTTGGTTTGCTTTAATGATAATGGGTGATCTGCTATTCCATGGCCTGATTCTCTAGTCTATGGTAGTTCAAAGCACGACCAGGTATCAGTAAGATTGGGCTCTCAGCTCACAGTATTACTTGGTACCCAGTGAGGACATCAGAGGCCACTTTATCGTTCGGAAATTTGCATCGGAAGTATCCGCCTAAACCATGAGTAAAAGCTTTTGTCTTATGCAGTCTAGAATGTAAGTAATAACTTGGAGCAAAGGCTTATATGGAAGATCCTGAAGTCTGATAGGTCTTACTGAAGTAAAGGACCAAGGCGGTGAAATGAGTTTGGGAGGGCAAAGTTGCTACGCAAGCTATAATTCTTTGGCTTCCGAACCAACAATGTGCGCGGCTCATGACGGCTCGGACTATGCATTCAACGTCAAAGATCCTGGATGTAGGATACTTTTAGGTTATACAACTTACTTATTGCAATAACCGTATTATTTAGAGCTATATATGACTAGCAAGATACATATCGATATATCTACACGATTGCCAGTCTAGTCGATTCTGTGAATATACTGTATTGTGAGATAAGTCGCACAAGTTTATATACGGCAGATATCTTGTAACAAGTACTGCAACTTTCTACCAAGAATGTACAGAATCGGCGATCCCTTCTAGGCTACACTTACTAGCAAGACCTTTGAAAACCATCGGACCTTACTAGAGCTGATACAAATATCACTCCGCTATAGAAACATAATAAAACGGGATGATTAGAAAGCATTGCTTATCTTGCACGTACTCCTACTGACTTCTAACTGAGCATGTATATCAGCGGGTGATAATCATAGAATGCTTAGGCAACGATAAAGTTCTAGATCGATCAAGCTGAAGAACTACTATGGCTTTTATAATGCTATGGCGAAATTTGAATGCGACTTCGTCAAGTAAATGCCTCTGCAATATCCCTGGTTGCTTTGCGCTCGGTGGTAAACTTTACTTTGAAAACCGAATTACGTTCTATATCGGTAAAATGCTAAGCGCTTGTAATTATGTACTAGTGGAAGGGCTGCTTTCTTATTATAGCAAGAGGGCGGCATAGGTGGTAATTGAACGGAGATGAAGCAATAAACGGAAATGATGTAACGGGTCGAGTCGGGTTGGAAGTGAAATCAAAATGAACAACACGAGACTAATAGAGCCGTGAACTTTGCTGCTAGAACAACACCAAATATTCTAGTCGATTCGTTGTGGCGATGTGGTGCTGTGAATACAGTAATAGCTTGAACATCATATATACGTGGGCGGCAATGTAATTTCCGTTAACCGCTATGTGAGATGTAGTAGCCAAAGACAATTAGCTACCTCTAACTATTTTTCGAGGTGTATGTAACTATAACTAGAGTAACCTGAGATTTCTAGCTAAATTATTTAGTAGTATATATAATATAGAGGTTGACAACATTCGGATACTTGAGAACTAGTACAGAGGAATTCGATCTCATGAAAATCTAAATTGGATTGACCCTAAAGTGTGCAATCAGTGTACCGAAACACTGGGATAGAATTTCGAGATAGTTGACATCATCACGTGCTCTCGCGTGGTCTTCGTTTTGGGCGATCTTCAGCTAACGTCACTCCCTTTATCGCTATCGCCACTACCCCACTATTCGTCGGTTCAACCCAATCCAATACAATACAGCGGTGAAGATTCTCTCAGCCATAGTACCTCCGTACAGTAGTCCAGGCTTCTCTATTCAACCACAAGAATAACGATTTTCCTCCAGACTCGCGCCATACATTCCGAGCTGGACATGCCACCTGCTCGACCTTCGCGCAAGCGTAATGTCGTTACCTACGCTACAGACAATAATGACACATCATTTGGGTTCCAGCCAAGCCCAAAGAAAGCTAAGAGGAGCAAAGAGAGTACAGATCTCACAGGGGAATCACCTAAGAAAGCCTTCCCTTGCAAGAAAAACGAGCGTAGTAAGGATGGACCTGCCACGGAAAAGCGTCTCAGACGATATCGCACAGCACCCCCCCAAAGCTACATCACCATTAAGAATCGAGCATTGACCCAACGCCTTATTGTTCTCTCCCGCGAACGATGCGGAACCGAACGGGTGCCTGAAGAGAAGGTCGTCATGGCCGGGACAACGGGCAATATCTACACTCAAAGGATTGGCCTTGTGCCAAGCTGCGACTGCCCACACGCAAGGAAAGGTAATCATTGCAAGCATATTGTATATGTCATGCTGCGGGTGCTTAAGGCTCGGGAGGATATCGCCTACCAACTCGCATTGACAAGTGACGAGCTGCGTGAAGTTCTCAAGGGTGCGCCGGCCATCCCAGGCGTCGAAACGGACCCGACGGATGCCAAAGGAGAACAGGACGGCAATCGCAAACCTGTCGAGGGAGAATGCCCTATTTGCTACGACGACCTCGACCAGGAAAAAGATGCTATTGTATACTGCAAAGCTAGCTGCGGAAACAACGTACACAAGGACTGCATGCAGAAATGGATATCAACAACAAGAGGCAAGGCGACTTGCCCCTACTGCCGTGCTACTTGGGCGGCAGGAGATGAATTCGATGGTAAGCTCGGCGATGTTGACACAACAGGCTTGCAGAAGAATGAAGACGGCTATTTTAACGTTGCGGGTCAACTGGGATTGAGTGGTCAGAGAGACCACTCATCCTATCATCCGTTTTGGGTTCGGCAGCATTTGGGCTATGGAGATCGACGCCGTAGAGGGTATGAAGATTTTGATGAAGGCTACTAATTCAACTGGAGTTATGGAAGCCCATTTGGACTATGGAACTTGATGGAATATTTCTATTCTACAACAGGTATACCTAGGGCTCAGTCGATTGTTTTAGACGAGTCGCCTACATGAAGATGACTGTAGTATGGTCCACTTGAGATAGCCATATAGCATGATATTCACACTCATACAAGAATATCACGATTTAGCTTCTACAAATCTCCAACACTGGGGCAGAATTGGAGGTGGCCTTGATCATTTGTTCGGGTATGCTAACAACATCCTACAGTGTCACTCTCGGTAAGTTGAAAAAAAGGAAAGAAAACGATACTCCTTGCATTATTACTGGGTGTATACAATATGCTATATGTTATATACTATATAATTATCTAGCTAGGAATACTAGATTACCCTAGCTATCCTTGTAGATACCTCGAAGAAAGGTTCTAGGTAGCTTAAGTATCTTCTGGCTGCTACACCCCAAGTAGTCAACATCCCGCTTCTCTAGCTAACTAAGAGTGTCACTCCTTGCGCATAATGAAGTATTTACTGCCCTCAATCCCAACTCGATGCTTCAAAGAGCTAGACATGACCTAGTAGAGACCTATCATGCATATGGTGCCCGGGAAATAAGAGAGAGGTAACCTCGTATGTATGGATCCCTTAACGCTTAAGAAAGCCAACTGTCACCTTAGATATGTAATGATAAGTCCTAGGCCTTGGTAGAAGCCGACATTGCCTCGAATTCACTAAGACCACGACGCTTCCTTCCTGAGCATCTGCGCCATCAACATCCATCGGTATGAATCAATACTTGTGGACATGAAAGATCAATACCGCCCGCTCCTCCACCAGACGACAATGACACTCTAGCCTCTCAATCCCCTCACAGCGAATCTCGCTCTCGCCCACCACCCCATTCTCCACGCCCCCGACACGCCCAATCCACAAACCTAGTTACGCTACTCTACTCCATCCGCACAAAACTCTCCTAGCCCAACAAGTAGCGGCCCATGTTGCACAAAAAACGACACAGATCAACACACGACGACGACGACGACGACGACGTTCGCCCCAATACACCCTTGCAGTAGCGGCCTCTCCAAACCCCCTGTAAGCAAGATTTTACCCAGCACAGCGGTTTAGCTCCAAGTGATATATGCACCGCCCTGCTGGCGAGCTTGCCCGGGCATATACTGACAACTCACCGCATCAATTCGCTCGGCAACTTTCCCCTTCCCCCCCCTCCTCCCCCCCTCCCCCCACCTTGGCCATCACACCATTCATTTCGATTCGCGCTACAATGTCGCAACGTGACGCGCAATTTCTTCCCGCTAGCACACATACACATACACTTACAATCAAGATAATTTACCTAGTCTTCAAGTTGCGCGCGCGCGCGTGGCCCTCCGCACGCGGCAAAACAAATCTTCAAGGCCGAAATGCATTTTACCTTCTTATGATGCGCTCCCCATGCTAATATTGAAAAACACTTAACGGGAAGTAGATGCGCTGGGATGGTCCCCTTGCCGCACTTTGGATCTGGTGTTGTAACGTTCCTAATCCGTCAGTGTTGCCGGATAGGGGGGGGCGGGGGGCGGAGAGAGCGCAGTGTGGAGCCCGGCGGCGCGGCTGGAGTGTAATTTAGGGCGAGATGAAACAATCTCGCGCAGGGTCTGGGGAAGATCGTTGAGTCGTGATTGGTGCTTGGGAAAGCTTGGATAGCGTGCTTGGGAGAGGGATTGATCGTCAGGTACGGCGTGGATACGATGGTGGCTTTTTGGGGTCATGTGTGGTCAAGTTGGATGGCGCTGTTTTATCACATTAGTAGTGCTGTTCACGAGTAATGGAGCAAGTTAGTGTGGTAGTAGTGGAAAGCGCTAGATTTTGAAATGCTATGGCTGAAAAAAAAAAATTTCAAACTCCGCGCCATGCCTGATGGTTCTTTTGCCTAACCAAGTAGAGATAACACAAGGAAACATGCTTCAACACAAGGAACTCGTAAGACATAGTTGCCGTCTTATCGAGGTTTTCACTGTTCGTAGTTCGAGTGCGGGGGCAGTGTGAATAGAAAAGACAGCGTATATTGTCGAGTATAAACTGCCTGATTCCCGTTTTCCCTTTTCCATTGAACAAAGTAAACAACACGTTAACCGCCATCTGCCCCTGCCTGAGGAGACACGAACAGTGGAAACCTGACATGACATGCAAAGAAATGGGCCAAGTGACCCTTCGCGCTCAAAGCACGTACACAGAACGCATCAGCTCATCTACAGGAACAAGCTGGCGCTTAGTAGGTGCCGTATCCACTTCCATAGCCGTTACCGGGAGCAACGGGAGTGGGGGTTGGCTTCTCGTAGGTAGGAGCCTTTGAGGAGGGGGCAGGGGTCTCGACGGGCTTAGCCTGGGAGGAGGGAGCTGGGGCCTCGCCATAGTTGCCACCAGCGGGAGGGGCAGAGGATTGGGCCGGCTTAGCGGTGGAAGAAGGTCCAGCGGGGGCTGGCTTGGAGGTAGTTCCAGTGGGCTTGGGGACCTCAGAGACGAAGGAGAAGTAGGGGAGGCTGCTGGTCTCGCTGGGCTTGGCGGGAGTTCCGGAGGGGCCGGCGGGCCTGGTGGCGGTCTGGAAACCAGTGGGGCCAGCAGGGTAGGGGTGAGTGCCGTTGCCAACGGGGTAAAGAGCAGAGGGCTTGGGGGGTTGACCAGCTCCACCGGAAGGCGAGACGGGCTTGCCAGATGACATGGGGCCCTCAGGCTTGGGGACGGTGGGCTTTTCAGAGCTGGGGGTACCAGCGGGCTTGCCAGCAGTGACAGTGACGGTCTCCTTGGCGGTGACAGTGACGGTGACGGGGGGAGCGCACTCGCCGGCCTTGCTGCCGGAGGGCTGACCAGCACCACCAACTGGGTAACCCTCACCAGCGGAGGGGACCTTGCCGGAAGCGGAAGCGGCAGGGGTTGGCTTCACGGTGATGTACTTGGTGGAGGTGGTGGTAGACTTGATGGTGGTGGTGCCGGTAGGTTGGTTAGGCTTGCCCTCAGGGGTGGCAGTCTTGTCACCGCCAGCTGGGTGAGAGGGCTTGAGGGTGACAACAATGGTCTGGTAGATGGTCGAGGTGCTGGTGGAGACGACCTCGGTGGTGATTGGACGGGCAGTCGATCCAACGCCGACAGTGTAGACAAGAGTCTCGGTCTTGGTCTTGACGACCTCGGACACGGGGGTCACGCTGGTCACCTTGATTGGGACGGAAGGAGAAGGAGTCTTGGAAGCCTCATCCTTAGCGCAGACAGTGGTGCTGACAGGAACGACCCTGGTGACGAGCGCGCTGGACTCCTGGTAGATCTGGGTGGAGTAGATCGTCTTGGTGACCATGTCGGTCACAGGGGTGTTGGAGGCAGCAGTGCCGGTGGGGTAGGCAGCACCGCCGGATGGGAAAACACCAGATGCGAGCACGCTGGACTTGCCACCTGCTGGTGGGTAAACACCCGAGGCAGAGGCACCAGAAGGCTTGACGGCGGAGGATGGGAAGACACCGCTGGGGGCGGAGCTGGAAGGCTTAGCCTGCTCGCTGACGGGGGTCTTGGAGGAAACGGGAGTAGCAGGCTTCGCGGAAGACGAAGCTGGGAGCTCGCCGTAGCCATTGCCGTAACCGCCAGCAGGAGGAGCAGCAGCAGCAGCGGAAGAAGAGGCAGCTGGGGCAACGGAGCTGGGGGTAGCCTTGGGAGTCTCAGCGGGAGCAACCGAAGAGCTGCTCACCTTCTCAGGGAGAGCGGAGCTCTTGTTGCCCTCCTCGGGAACGGGGGTCTCCTTGCCGCCAGCTGGGGTAGAGGGCTTAACTTCAGTGGGAGGGTAGGAGGAGGCAGCGCCGGCAGGAGCCGAAGTCTTGAACGCATCAGCCGAAGACTGAACGTAGGGAGGAGAGACGGGCGAGGGCGAGGGCGAGTTGGCTGGCTTAGCGGAGGAGACCTCGCCGCCATAACCGTTTCCGTAACCTCCATAACCGTACTGGCGGCGAGCCTGACGGTGGCTGCGGGCCTCAGCAGCATCTGCAGCCGCAAGAGCGGCGAGGAAAGCAATTGTGACCTTCATGTTGATATTGGGAATATTCGTTTGCGGTGAAACTTAAAGTTGGCCAAAAAGTTTATTTTGCGGAAGAGGAATATCAGATGATATCAGCAGAAGTCAATTCTGCAAACGCTGTTGAATCCAGGAAAGAGTGACTGGAGCTTGATCAAAGGAGAGGCGCGTCCGAAGACAGTAAGCGAATGTGCTGAAGGAAAGTTGGGCCTTGCGGTAAGGAAGAGAAGAAACGGGTGGCGGCGAGCAGTATATGAATGCTGACGGGTGATTATTGCGAGTAGGCGGCCAAGGGTAACAGTGGGCGCGCACAGAGGCACATGGGTGTGTGGTGCCCCTGGCGTCAGTTAATTTGATTCAGGGACGGCCGGCGACAGGGACCAGTCAGCGGCGAGAATAGCCAGGAACAGCATCCAGGGTGTGCATGAAACTAGCCATTCAGCAGCCAGGATGCGCAACGTCGAGGCTTGGAGCCGCTCGGGTACCTGAGAGCAGTTGGCCGGAGGCGCTGCCCGCATCATTACAGGGCTGGAAGCGTACAGTGCGGCCAGGCTGAGAGAGAGAGAGAGAGTCGCGAGGGTAGCATATGGCCGTTTGCACGCTGCCGTCAGCGCGCTGCCGGCCTTGTGCCCAGGCTGTGACGACTCTTTTCGACTGCCTCGGTCGCTGGGGAGCAGTGTTAGATTGCGTTTCAGCGCTTGGCCAGAATAGACCCGCACCCTGCGACGATCCTCCCTGCTTTTGAGCGGGTACCTGGCAGAGGCGAGAAAGAGGCGCGGAAATCACAATGAGAGCCAAGCGAGACTACGAGTACAGGGCACGCAGGGTGCGCCCAGGGCCCAGACGGCTCGCCCGTCGTCAATTCGACTCGCGAGAATGCGCCTTGGTGTCGCAGTCAGACGGCAGAGACGGTGGTAGTGGTGGTGCAGGCGGCGGTGGAGGGGGCTCTTGGATTGGCGTTGCGATAAGAGCGGTGGCGGGCTAGCCAATGGGGGGTGGGAGGGGGGGGGGCGCCCCCGTAGTCATGGCCACCGGTCCAAGCTTTCCACTTCCATCAAGGTGCGACACCAAAGCATCCTCCTCCCGCCCTGCACAATTTACACAACTAGCGGCCGCCGTGGAGAGGCCCTCGCCAAACTGAGCCTCGTCGCCGGCGGACGCGCATACGCAAAGATGCGCTGCCAGTTCCTGGTGCAGGTACGTACGTACGTAGGTATAGTCACGCTGGTATGTATGGCAATCGGCCCATCGTAGGTAAGTGGGGCCTGGCGGTGTCGTGCACCTAAACGGCCGCCAAACCGAAGCCACAACCTTCTCTCAGCTCCCGCTGCGTCCATGCACGCCATCCCGGCCCTCTCTCCAGCGCATGAAGCCTGCCCAGCCACCTCTCTCGACATCTTCTCTTCAAAACGTCGCACCGTCAACAGCTTCCCGCTTTTCTAGCCTCACCATCCAGCGCCTTCTCAGCCGTCTAATGTCGGCCGTCTACCGAGTCTCATTTGCGAAAACGTGATTTAGATGAAGACCTCAACCTCATTCCCTGTCGCTGCAAGGTGAGCCCACATCAGCATGGGCCCCAACAAACAATTGTCCAATCGCTGTCGAAATGACATGCCCAAACTGTTGCTAGGTATTGCTATTGTTTGGGACCTCGCACGTCATGTTTCTTTTCATGGCCCCAGTCAGCTGGAAATAGATGAGGCATAAATTGCTGACTGCGGCATCGAGTCCTATCTATGGACGAAACGCGAAAAGTGCCAGCTTACCAACTGCAGGTACAGAACGCATGTTCCACGCCTGGGGTACCAATACCAATCCTCGATCTGCGATCGATTTGGCATCATTTGTAAATTTGTATGATTTTGGAGATGATGTCAGGTGTAAGAATAAGCCTTCCAGTGGGCTGATCAGTCCTGTCTCCGCGCACACGTAATTACTGCTCTGTATCGCGGCACAAATCAGAAAGCTTTCAAACGCCACTGTCTGTTTCTCACGCAGCCACAGCGCCATGTGATCTACAACACCACATCACCAACCATGAAGTTTGTGGAACATCGATGCATATCGGGCTTTCCCTCTCATTACATTTTTCCAAGCCGATCTCCCGAGCCGTTGAACTGCAGCAAACGGCACATCCTCGGCACTTGAAACCGCCACCTGCTTTGAAACGAAACGTGCTCTTAGGCAGACAACACCAATCACCATCACAACTATCAACAGTAGAAACAGATGATCTGAGACGACGACTACTTGCTTATCCTGCTGCCAAGCCATGTCAAATGTCAAGGGCCAGTACGCGTAGCAGCGACCTCTGGGTGCAATACTCTTTGCGAAACAAAGCGACCCCTCCCGTGGGTTCTTGGCGATATGCTTTAGATCGCCCCCAGGTAGCTGGAGCACCCAACGCATAGCTTACCGAGCCCGTAGTCCACGAACCAGTACCAATAGATTGACCAGTGAGCATGGAGACTACGTACCCCACGTCCAGCCATGCCGAGGGATTTTGCTCCGAGTGGGTCAGATCAGAAACTCGATATCAACAAGCATCTCTTCTAGACTCTTCTTACCACTCGCAAGCTCCATATTTGTTACATTTCCTGTTCGAAACATTTTCTTTTAGTCATATTTGTCCTGCGTTAGGTGTCCAAGGCATTCGACAAACTTTTGCATCCTGGATGGACTTGCGAACTTGGCAAAACAAATGTGGATCTTATTCTGTGGGACTTCTATTCTACGCGTCATGCATTTGAGGGTGTGGAGTACTTGTGACGAAACACCTTGCTTGCGTTGACACGGCGGGCTCGTGGCTTGGTTTTATGATGTGATGGTAGAATATTGATGTATATTTTTAAACAAGATGAGATTTTCGAGTTTGGTATTGACTGCCATTTCTCTCATCTCTATTCCGGTATGAGAAGCGTCCCATTCTTATGCTGTCGGAGTGCTCCTAGCAGACGGCCCAAGAATTTGACAACATCCATTTATGCATATGTTATCGTCATTCGAGGAACCCATATCTCATCCTTTGTCTACATCGAAGTCAATCATCTCTTTTCCATTCTCACGATACGGATACTGACAAGCAGATTCCGAGCGGCAATGTCCCCTTCATCTCCCCCACCCCCTTCACAACCGCCCTTACTGATCACAACGAAATAGAGAAAAAATTGCCGTCTGCCCCTCCCGCTCTGCCTTGCATCCTACGTTCCACTCGAGTCGTCCGAAAATTCTGTTGAGGACTGTGCCTCATTGACAATATCTCCAATTGTGGAGAAATCAAAGCATAAACTGCCACTTCGCACTGTGGACCGATGCGCTGGCCCAATACTATCAATCCAAGCCGTAGCCTTAGGACTCCAAGGCCGAGTTTTTGAAGTCGTGTTTATGTGCGCGTGTCCCGAAACTGATTCCTATAGGTGATTGTCAACTTCAGTACAGTCAGAGAAGGGTGTTTCCAGGGCGTAAACGGTGCCCAACCGCAGTGGCTTACTGCCAGTGAGCCGCTTTCTTCAGCCTTGGGTGACTTTTTCATGCGGGGATACGTCAAGCTGTAAGGCTGAGGCGCCGTTTCTCCAATCATGTGCTTGAGAACACCACACCTTGGGGCTTGAGCAGTTTTATGTAGTGGAGGCTGTGCCTATGGCGGTGAAGCTAGCTATGTCTGCCTCGTCAGCAGGCATCTTTTCTGCGAGGTGTGAAAGCATAAATACCTGTTATCCACCACTGCTGGGGAACCGCCTGAGAAGTTCCTGTATATGCTATGTATACTTGACTTTGCATATCTCTACCTTTGTTCACACAACACCCTACAATCTGGTGACAGAGTACTGCTGCCGTATGGGATAGGCCCAATGACACCATGGTGTTAGTATCACTCGCCATGGAGAATATACAAATACCCGGTCTGCTCATCCCCCGTTCTCTTATGTTTTTTTTATCAATTGCTTTTCCGTGAATCTCAACCACCCCGAGATACCTGTTCATGGTAGCAATAGACCCGCAGCAATAGCTTCGTTCCCTTCAGTACTAGACTGCTCTGCACTTTTGCTTGTAATTCTCCCATTGACTCAACACTACCTTCTTCTTCTTTAGTTACCTCCAGCTATGCCCAACTCCCCTACCTCCATCGACCTTGCTCTCCAAATATGCTTCGGCGTTTTCGGTATATTAAGCACCATAGCAACATTAGCTAGCCTCCATCATCGAGACTCTCTGGGCTGTGTCTTGATCCGTCAATTGATGTCAACTCGTGACATGAGTAAGACATCTGTATGGCGATAGTTTTAGTTAGCATCTTAACCTTTAAATAGGTCGTGACAATGATATAGAAGTGGGACATAGCCCTTCTAATGATGTCTATGAGAGCACTCGCGTCAGTATATCCTTAGGGCGACGACCGACTTTACCACCTGCATACGAACAATCCGATCCCGAATCCCACCGGAGTCTAGCAAGGGCCAATGATACACATGCATGTCAACATATCAACGGATGCACAATGCCGAAGGCTCCGAGCGACAAGATCCCAAACAACTCTCGTCAATCACTGCTAGAGGACGATCGTCATGTAGAGGGCGCACTGCCATGAGTGGTGGGTGGTGTGTATTCACGCAATACCTAAAGGCACTGAGTTAGTGTTATCTTCTACATTCCATATCCATGAAATTGGACTGTATTCGTACATGTAGCCTACCTGAGTAGGTTAGAAGATAGCTACTGGTTTACGACACGGCTTAGGCCCGAGGCCGCCCTATACCTATATAGCTGTGTAATCATCTACGAACCCGGTATAATACGAACTAAGCCTTAAATCAATAGAAGTGCCCTAGCTTTAACACAAGGTCTCCTTAAGTCCTAGGATACCGACAAAGAAGGAGAGAAGGAAAATCGCATAATATAGTTATAGGTACATTGGGTATTTATTTATGGGTTACCCTCTAACTGGGTTGGGCAGCCTACATGGCCAAACAAACTACCCCTACAGCATGTGCACAGCATGCTCGTTGTCACCATGATCTACTCTTCACCCTCAGCTTCTAGGGCTAATTGGTAACTAGGCAAAACACGCTCTGGACGACCGCTATTCCTAAGACACCCCAGGACAAGGTTCGAGGTAGCTTGACTATCTTCTGGCTGCTACATCTGAAGCGGTCAAGTCCCACTTTTCCGGCTGACTGAGAGCCTAGCCTACGGCAGCCAGGGCTTAACGATAGGCCGGTAAATGGGTTCGGGGTACCCAGTAGCGGGCACAGACCCTGGGTAGGTGTTAGGTAGGGATGGCGCTTGTAACATAAGTTGTGTATTGATCTTGTCTTTACTCTTCTGAACACGATAAATTTCCTAATCGATTGCTAAATTCTTTATGTGCATTTTGATAGCAACAACCGTGCTAGTCTGGCCTTGCCTCCAGGCTCGAGAGATCGCTTGAAATACTGTAAATGCACTCCACCAGTCTTCGGTTTGAAAGACGATTGTGGCTTGAGTTAGATTCAAGCCCACGCTACCTGCACCTGCTGTCATCAAAAGCGGTCTCGCTCTTATAGGACCTACGAAGGCTTTTTTGAATGCTAGGTCGTTCCATCTGAGGGACAGTCTCATCATATCGAAGACACTTGATGTTGTACCTGCGGCTCATGGCTTCGTCGATAATGTCCAAGTATTTGAGATATTGTGAGAAGGCCACTACCCTTTCTTTGGGCATATGCTCGGCCAGGTGGTTCAACGTGGTAATCACCTCCTCGAGGTGCTTGGAATCAAAGAGAGTCTGTGTATCCCATATGTTCAACACCTCTAGCCACTCTTTTTCGCTTTTCTGTGGCCCTCGTGTCCTTGTGGAGCTGTTCATGAAGGCCTTCAACTATTACATTAGTGGATTCTTCTTAGTCAAGTGTGAAATCTTTGTTGTCGGACTTTTTGGCGTACAGGTGAGGATGTAGAACAAACATCTGCGCTCGGATGGCAAGGCTAAGCGCTGATGTATCGGCAGAAGAATCAGCAATGCTAGTTTATTTGTTGTTTTGCTTTGCGGCGGCACGCTTGTATGTTGCTGTCAACTCGGCCACGTATAATGCACGTTCATCCTCTAGTTCGACAGGAAAGGCCATTTGTTGGCAATGAGGCGGCTTCGATACATCTCGGGGCCGCATGATTAAGAAGGCCTGGAGAAATCGTTGTAGGAGTTTTATCTGGGGGCCAGATGGGATGCGCTCAACCCCGCCACCATAATCCGATTTAGAGAATTGGAGCATGAAAGCGGCAAGAGTCGTGTATGGATGTCCTTTGATGAAATCAAGATATCCACTTATATTATACCAACAACTGTAGGCCAATATCCCAGATAACATGACCCAGGTCTTCACGGCGAGTTGCATTGCGGCCTTGTGTCGTTGGTCGTTCCTTTTGTTGATAACATGAGCCTCATCCATATAGCCACGTTTAAAAGGAAGCCTAATGTAGTTCTATAGCGGAGTAGCAATAGCCGCTGTTGGGCGTTTGGGGTGTGGTCGGCTTCGGTCTTCGCGACAAGCCCGTATATCGTCCTTATATTTCTTCATTGCGCGACAGTTTGCTTCAACAAATTCGTAGGAGCAGACCACAACATCACAGCCTCCCGCAAGGATCTGATGTGCACCGAATAAGGGGTCTTTTAGATGAAGTGCACTGAGACCGTATCCCTAAGTGTTGTTAGTCATGTTTTTGGCTAGGTTGGTTTCCTACTAACCTCCTCGAATGCCGCATGGATCATATCAACCCATTGAATACAGAGAGTAGCCGGGCATAGAACAAGGCATAACCCTGGTTCATTCACAGTTGGGCATTTGGAGAGTAGTTAGCTTCGATCCTTCCGCAATGACCGCAGTGACAGATTTGGGAAGGACGTATACATCAGCCCGCCAGTTAGGTAGCGATAGTAGGCTCGGGATTCGAGACCATTTAGAAACCTAACAACTTAATTGCAAACAGGAAGTTAGCATTTCACATCACCTCCGATTCTTGCGCCGAAACCATGGATGGACTGAAAGTTTACAGAAATTAGTTTGACGAGAATGTGATGAAATCAGGAAATCACAATACCCTAGTACTCACTCCGATTGAAGAGATAGCGCCTAAGTACTGCGATAATATGCCTCTAAACCACTTCAACCCGGAGGACGTACCAAACCTTTTTCTATGCCCAATACCTAAAGCACCTAAATTCGCGGCCCCAAGTACTATTTTTACGGTGTCATTTAAACCGGTGCCATCATAACCGGCCGGCGAGGTTGCCTATAATTTCAAGGTTAGTGGTAAAGGAGATAAGATATCAGTAGCAGTATCTATCACAGGACCCCCACGTCCATATTTTGCGATCATTGCTAAAGGATATGATTCTAATACTTTATTTAGGCTAAGACATGGTTCTTTTTGATCTTTCTTTTAGGTATCTACAAGTACGGCTGGAGGAATCTACGATTCCTAATCGAATTATATAGTAGTGTATAGTCTATTGTATACATCTAGCATTGATATAAGGAGTCTAATTACTCCACTTTTTCAGTTTACCGAGAGGCAAGCTATTGCATAATAGGTAACCACAATAGGTGTCGGATTACTCAATGCCGACCACGAATGCCGGCTGCAAATTTGCATACCACTGGAACTCGCCCAGATGGTTGATGGGTCGGTGGGGATCCGTAGCGACTGACGTACAATTGAACTATTGGTTATCTCAGGCCCAGTGGGGCCCTGCGCTAACTAGAACAAGGCCCGTCTCAAACGAAGCAAGTTTAGTGCAACTCGATGTGTTGGCATGTCATCTAACCATGGGTTAGCCGAGGATGCCATGGCAAGGTTAGCCGGGGATGCCATGGAAATAGCGCTAGGCCATATATGTGATGCTACGCCAGGCTCGGGTTAGTGCATGCGCAGAGTTCAGCTCAGCCACAACACAATATTGATAGAACACGTTAACAATACGTTTGCAACAGGTTCCGCCAATCTCAACACGATGCTAGGAATTCTTGACAGCTATGTAAGTCAACTAAAACGTAATTTAATCGCGCTCTAAACACGTTCTAGCTATCCTATCTCTACTACAAACAGAATCCTCCCTATAGCCTTAATGTTACGGGTCACGACCCTACGGACCACGGATAGGATAACGTAGCAGACCATAACATGGACACGTGAGGAGTTCGCGGCTTCGTGGATGCCAAGACAGACGAATGCACGAAGTCACGAAGCCACACTAAAGGCATAGGTATATAGCAACTAGTACACTCCTTAGATAGACGGTATCGTCAATCCCAACCTCTTGACCACAGAGCGATAGCGATACACTCTTGACATCCACTGTTTAGAATCATTATTGTATTTTAGCCCTATTAACGGTCACTACCTACCCCCGTGACTTCTACCTATTGTAGCCATGGGCCGAACGTCGGCCGTATTTCGGTGCCTCTTCTTGGTTAGGCCCATGGCATCCTTGGCAAACCCATGGTTAGATGACATTCAGCCTGCAACTCGATACCTATCCATCCACACACGACTGATTGGCGTTCTTCTATCTCGCCTATGGTCACCCACCCCCCCCTCATTGCTGACGCCGTGTAAGCGCTAGCCGCCAAGCGCTAGCCGCCAAGCACCAGCCGCCCAACGCGTATAAAATCCCCTCTCCCCTCGCCCTCCTTTTGTCTTCTTTAGCTCTCTTTGCCTTTTGGGTATGTCCACCACCACCAATTCTCCTCCGAAATTTACGCTAATTCTAACCCGATGTAGCTTAGATCAAGTGTAGTAGTTGAGTTTTGACGCTAACCTGATTTGGACTAGCTCCGCTAACTTTGGACTAGTCTGTTCTTATCAGTTTAATCTCTGATACGATTCCTACGGGAATCTTCTTGATTAACATATTTTTGGCCACGGCCCTTCGGCTCACTGGGCTTGCTCATAGTCGAGGGCACAGTGTCGCTCCTATTGCACTACCTGGAGTGTACGCGAACTTTTTTCATTGAGAAGTCTGGCTTGCCAGGCACTCGAGGAAGAAGCATGTTCCGTCGGGGTGATAGGGTGCAGATAGTAAGGTACAGGATGTCTGTATCGTATCGCATCGCATACTCTCTAGGAAGGTCTTCAGTTCCGTGGCTCTGCTCTATTGATGAGCACTGGAAGATAATGCATCTGTTGGCTTGCTAGCACACCCCATCACGCCACCCAACATGACCAAGGAACGAAGGAGGCTACAATAGCTCAGCAATAGCCCCTAGCTAGAATTACTCCATACGTGAGGCTAGCTACCTAAGCGCGAGTCACATGGGCCAGAGGAGTAGACACCATAAGAGCATCCAATCGCCCACGAAGGGAACTAAAAGAGACAAGAGCAAAGGATGTCGTGAGTAGGTATATTTGATACCGAAAAGAACCCGCAACAGCCATACCCTATTCCAATATCACACTATTCTCTCACTCCGACAACAAATGTGGTGTAACAGGTTTCATGCAGTGCTTGATTTGAACGTCAGACACTGAGCCTGCTAACACCTACTGTAACGCCATATCCTACAATTCCATTCGCTCTTATGCTCAATCCCAAGTGACATGCCTTTTACAACATTTCCTTCGTTGGTATGAATCAACCCAATCGCCAATCATACAAAGATTTAGGTAAGCTTTTGCTTGATGAAGAAGGCGCGCAAATGCGAAAGCTGCCATGCACAAGTAACACCAAGAACGACAAGCTGAATCAACGTCCAGCGAACGACGCGAGCATTCGTGACCTCGGACTGGTCGCGGAACTCTGCCTCGCGCTCCTATACATATATTAGTCAAGCTCCATTCACACCGTCGCTGCAGTGCATAAACACATACCCTCTGGAAGATCTGTTCCCTCCTGACGTCCTGCAGTCTCGAGTTCAAATCTTGCACCTTCTGGACGAGTGTTTGAACTTTGTCTTTGTCTGCGCTCTCAATCTTGCTTGTCTCGCCAATGGCCACATCGAGTGTGAACTTGACTGTGCCGTGCACACCTGTGCCTAGCCAGCCACCGCCCGAGGGGACGTTCTGAGGGGTAACGCAGATGCGGTGCTGCCCCGAATCGGCAGCACTAAAAGTGAAGCGGCCTTCCGATGTGCCTCGCTGGGCGACGATGCGATGGTCGTTATCGAAGGTCTCCTCGACGGTGACGAAGACACCGACGTCGGGGCTCGTGTGGTACGTTTTTAATTGATCGCTCCAGGCTTCTGCATGATAGTGACCTGGTTTTGTCAGTTTCCGTACTCCCACCCAGTGCTAGGATCTTCGAAAAGATTTGCTGTAGCAGGGACATTCGTACCGACAACCAGTGTATCCTTGGGCAATTCCTCGTAGAAGCACTTCTGGATTGCGCCGTCGAGGAAGAAGTGCAGCGCTTGCGATGGGGCTGCGAGCGCAGTCGCGAGCAGTATTGATGGCTTCCACATGATGGCAGTCGGCTTCCTCCGCTCGAGTCTATCCGTGAGGCAGAATGGTGATTCGGTGATCTGGAACCTTTGGGTTCATGAGCGTCGAAGCTCCACCGTGTCGCTTCCGGATCTGCGCTAGACCCGACCCTTGACCCTTGACACGTGCATTTCTCCCTTCTTTGACGAATCAAGACTTCCAGGGCCGACGCTCAGAACTTCCGTCCTCTGAATATACGGAATACGTGACCTTCTTCAACTATCAGGCCAGTTCTCTACGACAAACGTGAAGCCTATTTCGGTCATAACTATCATTGAGGATGAACAAATGTTCTCAGTCCATACGGTGATGGGTATTCCAGTCAATTTCAGATGTGTTATGCCCAATGATGGAAATGATCACAATGGATAGATAGGCCAATTACTTCGAAACCCAAATACGCCTCTCTGATAATGGTCGAGTCAGCTAAGTTCCTTGTGGTATCCTGGCTCTCGGCTAACTGAACAACTTGGAAATGGGTAGTCTCAGACGCAGCAGCCAAAAGCTATCTGGACTGTCTATAATCTTTTTCTTGATAATCATAGGTACAGAAGGATGAATTAAGGACTCTTAGATTAGTTATTATGGTACATGTATAGATCTAGCTTTGAAAGGTGGGTGATTTTCCCACTTTTTCAGTTCAGCCTACTTCCGAACCCCGCAGGAAACTTGAGCAACTTGCCTAGGCAAATATCCATCAGCCTCATAAGTACTAGACCCACCTTATCCGTTCTTTATGATTCCACGTCTCTTCCCTATTATCACATATATTCTACACAGTATCCAGAAATTTGTTGATCGTCTACTGTTCTCCATTGGGGTGGTATCTTCAAATCATCTCAGTATTTTTCATATTCACCATACCAGACCTCTACACAAGTCCAATACAATTACTCCAAATATGGTCCTCTTCAACCCTAATGCTGCAAACTTTCAAGTTCTCAAAACTACACCTAAAACAATCGTCATAACCGGCGGTTCGTCTGGAATTGGTCTCGCAACAGCCCAACTCCTCTCATCTCTTCACCCAAAACACAACCTCGTCCTAATTGACCTCCAACAACCTCCGCCAACCTTCACCCACGACCCAAACCGCCTCCTAATACACACCTGTAACATCACAAAATGGGCCGACCAACGCACCGGTTTCGAAAAAGCGCACGCAAAATTCGGAAGAATCGACTGTGTCTTTGTCAACGCCGGGATCGCGGAATACGGCGAGCAATTCTTCACCGACACGCTTGATTCCAACGGAAAGCTTGCCGAACCCGACCGTAGGGTATTGAACATCGACATGGACGCCGCAAGCGACACAACCAAGCTCGCCATCCACTACCTGCGCAAAAACGGCAATGGCGGCCAGATTGTGCTGACGGCGAGTCTGGCTGGGTATCTTGCTTCGGCCGGGGCGCCGCTATACTCAGCTGCTAAGCACGGTATGTTTCTAATTTAACTCCCCCCCTTTTTTTTTGGGATTTTTTTAAATTTTTTTTTTTTTTTTCTTATCGAGGAAAATCTGATAATAGGATTCAGGCGTTGTCGGCCTCATGCGTGCGCTCAAGCAGGAATGTGCAAAGGTGAACATTGCAATTTCGGTCGTTGCACCAGCCGTCACTGTCACGCCTATTCTGACGGGCAATAGCCGGCACATGGGCGCAGCGCCAGGTGTATATGCGGCTGAGATGGCGAAGGCTGGCTTGCCTATTAATAAGCCCGAGTCGATTGCTTTGGCTGTGTGTTGGTTGTTCAATGAAGGGAAAGCTGGCAACGGTGCGGGTATTTTCGTCCAAGCAGATCGATTTGCAGATCTTGAGCGGGGGCTGGCTAAATCGAGGGAACAGTGGATGGGCAAGGAGATGTTAGATTTGTTCCGAGGGGGTAGGGGTGCTCCGTTGTTTGATAGGATAGAAGGGGAGACCAAGTCGAAGATTTGAACAAGTGGGAGTGATTCGGGTTTAGTATCATGTCCAAGGGCTCTTAGTAAACGAGTGAAGCAAGAAATATACTCCGTGAGAAGCTGCAGCTAAACGATAATTAGAACTAGCCAGAATCTCTTTTTGAGATAGTCGTAGGTGAGGTAGAAGTAGCTTAAGATTCCCAGTTAGATAATCCCACGGTATATCATCTGGTGTATGCATCTGCAATGAGAGCGAATTTACCTAGACACAGTATTATATATATTTCGCATTGATATAACGAGAGTGATTTTTCCTACATTTCCAGTACATAGAGAACAAGGGATTCATGGATGCATTGGACAGATGTGGATTGCTTGAAGTATTCTTGTTCGGACTTTGATATAAACACACCCACCACTGACGCCATCGCTATGCAAACAATACAACTACAACATCCTCGTAACCCTTAGGCCGGAGCTACTTTCTCACTCGCTTTGTGCTTTGCTGACTCGCCTGGCTAAACACACTTGCACTTCTCTTGTGTCCGAGGCCCGCACTTTGACTAGTCGCCCGACTCTGTTGCACAGAACTCTCGTCCTCGCCCTCTGCATCTAAATCATCTAAATTGGCGTCGCTGGCATCATCTTTCTCGCCCTCAGCGTCATCATCTTCTTCATCGTCTTCGGCTTCACCTTGCGCATCTTCTTCGTAATTGGGATTGTTATCATCGTCATTGTCGCCATCGGCGTCGGGCGTATCTTGGACATCGGATTTGGGCTTTGGGGTCTCGCTCATTCCTTCGCTATTTCCTGGTTGAGAGGTCGCCCTGCCACCTTCCTTCATGTTCTGCAAGACACGACATTCGCCCTCCTCTTTCTCACGCACTTTGCGTACGTCGAGGAGTTTGCCGAGTTTGGTGACGAGACCCTCAAAGATTTCGCCCACCTTGCTGGTAGGTATGGGAATCACGTCTGCAATTCCTAATTCTGCAAGCGCAGCACCAATCTTCTGTGTTTGGACATTACTCTTTGCCTGGCGCATCTTAAGTAGTTTGTCTGAACCGAATGTGACTCCTGATGTGAGCCGGTCGTGAGTGGAGACATTGAAGCGGTGTTCTTGATGTGGTGAGAGTTGCTTTACGGGTGTTTGTGCAACAGGCTGTGATGCCATGCTCTGCCGCCTATTTGCTGCCGAGAGTTGTGCTTGTGCTGAGCCTGGAGTGTGCACCATATCATTCGCACTGAGACTGAGTCTGCCGGGTCCTGTGCCACCACCGGATGCGCGTTTCTTACTACGATCTTGCTGGAATAGTTGTTGGAAGAGAGCCTGCAGTGCCTGTGAAGACGTGAATGCCTGGAGGCCTGCAGAGACAGACGGGTTCGGTTGTGGAGCATCAAGTCTTGCCCGGAGCTCGTCACGTTCTGCGTCGAGGCGGTTGGCTGCCATGTTGATGCGTTGAAGTTCTGTGAGAAGGAATTCCTCTTCCTTGACCTCATCCATGCTCCGGTTCATAAGGGCGGTGGCGAGCATCTTTCGGTTCCGCTCCATGACGGGGTCAAATTTGGAGAGCATCTCGTATGTGCCGTATTGCTCAGCGTCCATTTGCACTTCCGGTATCCGTTGTTTCATCAACTTAGCTGATATGTCGTAGAAGCGTGCTTTGAGGTCCTCCACTGTGCGTTTCTTCGAAGGCGCAAAGGGCATGGTAGCTAGCGCCTGGTCTCCATCGCCATTGGTGTTGTCCAAGGTATCTTGTGCATTGCTTGAAGGCTGAAAGTCGTACCGATCCCATACCACGGCCCACCGATATGAAAATTCGCTGATCATCCGGAATAGATAATCCGTCTCTTCTCGGCTCCAGTCGTCGCTGCGCAGGTAGGCATCGTATTCATCGTCGTTGAATGTAGGCATATCTACCTTGATATCGTATTTGGCATACTCGGCACACGAGTCGACGTGTATATCTGCATTGTCGCTGCCTTGCATGGGCGCATCTTCGGGTGCTTGCACTTGTGGTGCGGTCGTGTTTTTGCGCCGCCAGTGCTTGAGAACGAGGCCATCGCTGCGTACGGGGTTGGTAAAGGGTTGCTGTACCCTACAAAACTTGGTTAGCGACCTATGTATGCATAACTAGGCTTATAAATGCGGACCATTTCTTTGCGGGGCCAGTGTTTTGTCTCTTGGCTCGATATGATTTCTTCTCCTCGTAGACTGCGACGGGAGGCGGCCGTTCGCCGTATAGCGCAGCAACTTCACGCGCGACGCCCTCTGTACCTAGACTGTTAGTTCATATTATTTCTATACTTACTCAGAAGCTGTGGTTCTGCGCTCATCACGTACGTATCTTCCTTGATCCTCCCGCAGGCTTGGGTCGCTTCTGCGTCGCAGTTTTGGATGCTTCACCACCCATCGGTAGCCCGAGCATGTCGCGCACATCGCGTCCGGTCGCCATCGCGGCGCTCAAAGTATCGGTTCGGCGATGAGTTAGGGTTACCAGAGGGCGTTGTTGATGGTTTTGCAGGGACGCGGCGAAGCGATGTTGAGCTACAGTTGGTGTGACCCTGCGGAGGGACGCTCAAATCTCCCCAGTCCGTCCGAGCTCCGGTTTAGCACGACGACCTCATATACCAAGTGAACACACCAGCAATGATGTTTGTTACAGTCGAGCAAATGGCTGACTCTGATTCTAGACAATATGGTCGGGTGGAGAGAATTCAAGGTCATAATCACGCTAATTCAACTACCTGGGTATGCATGTTCAGTCATCCACCCAACCTTGTGTATGCGCGAATGCAACTATAAAGCATGAGAAAGGCAAATGGTCAAGTGCAAAGGACTGAGTAGATGGAGTTTCGAAGTGTTTCATCTATTTTGTTTTCGACTACCATTTATCTAGACAGAATTCGGGACCCTCCACAAGAAACAACGCACTAGGTTCCGAAAGAGAGGCTTCTTTATACGATGTTTCCCTTCTCTCCACGACACACCAAAAGATGGATGATGAATGAAATACCAACTGCGTACCGCTCCAAGCACGACGCCACAAACGCCAGCAAAAAGGACATCCGAAACGCATTGCCTGCTGATGCAACTCAAAACGCGGGATCGTCAAGTGGAAGAAATGGTGAGATAAAGGCGGTCCAGTCGGTTGTCGTAAGTATTACCCATGGAAAGAGATTTTCGAGCCGTCTATCAATCATTACAATATACCTATACAGGAGAAAAGCATACGTGGCCGAGGAAAATGCTCGCTCAAGAACGAACTCCAGAATGCAACGCAAAGGGACGAGGATCAGACGATTCGGGCGGAGTATACTATTTCCCAGCACCGCAGCAAATGACATTCATAATCTTCTGCATTACGCTCTGCTTCTCCGGTTGTTGCTGCCTCGGTTGCTGAGTGTTCGGGCTCGTTGCTGGTACCGAACGATTGTTAGCAGCCAGGTTTTGTTGGCTGTGCTGGAATTGTGCTTGTGTGGAGGCTGCCTCTGGTGGCGCTAATTCTCCCATGCTCTTCCTCTTGATCTGAGAATCGCGTTGAACGTTGTCTCTTGGGCTTCTTCCGGGCTGGCCTCGGGTCGCTCCAGGCTTGGGAAGAGGCTCGTTTAAACGGTGGTGATCAAGGGGCAAATGAGTCTTATTTTGCCTGTGCGCTTGACCATGGACGTTGACGGCGGTGGACGAGTTCTGGTGGCCATTGTTATGCATCTGCTGGACAGCGGATGGGTGGGATTTCATCACCTCCCAGCCTTTGCCATTGTTCAGCTTCATCCAGTCGTACTCGCCATCTTCAATCTCCCCAGTGCTCTTGAGCGCCTGAGTGAAGAGTTCGCGCAAGTAGTCATAGTCGGGAGTATCCTCGAATCCGAGATTGCGAACGTAGCTGAGGTACTTGTTGAATTCCTCTGCACTCAATTAGTGATAGAAATCAATCAATTGATTGTTCACGTACCAGGGAAGCTGTCGCAGAGATCTTTGATCGGAGTCGTTTGCTTCTTCTCTCCAATCTTCTCATACTTCTGCTTGTTTGTTGCGGCCTTGAGGCCTTGCCATGGGAGTCCACCACGTAGGAAGTACATAAAAACGTGACCAAGGGCCTCAAGATCGTCTCGACGGGATTGTTCGCGTCCAAGATGGGTGTTGATACTCATGTAACGCGCGGTGCCAGAGAGCGACTTCCGCTCCCTATATGGGATGTGCTGCTTTGTCTTAGGGTCCCGGTACTGCTTGGCCATACCAAAGTCGACAACGTGAATGACGTTGGCGCTCTTGGAGCCTGGGCGACCGATGAGGAAGTTGTCGGGCTTGATGTCCCTGTAGATGAGGTTCTTCTCGTGGATTGTTTGGACTCTCGACAACTAGAACAAGGTAAGTACATTGAAGGAGACGAGGTTCTGGAATGACATACCATCTGCTTGGCTACCATGACGACAGTCTTGATAGAGAACTTCCTGTTGCAGTGGTCGAACAAGTCCTCCAAGCTGGGTCCGAGGAGGTCAATGACTAGGATGTTGTGTAGGCCTTCTTGACCAAAATAATAGACATTAGGGATCCCGGCTGCAACATATTAGTCTGGGTACTCAAGCCGCGATAAGCTGTGCGTGGATAACTGGAGGCGCAGTGATCAGGCCCGCCAGCATAGCGTAGGTCGTGCGATGACCATGACTGACGGCCGACCTGGCGGATAAAGGGGAGAAAGGGAGCACTCACGACAACCCACAAGGATCTTATACGTGCGATACTCATCGCGCAGCTGGGGGGCGTCGCTTTTACGCGGCTCAAACTTGATGGCCACCTGCTGTTGGTTGAGCAGGTTGGTGCCCTCGAAAATGACGCCAAAGCTGCCCTCGCCAATCTTCTTGCCGACACGGTAGTGGACGCCTACCACATTGGAGGCCGATGTGCTGCCGCTCGCCATTGCGAATGTGTATCACGGGGGGATACGGGGTGGATGGGTGGTTGATAGATGGGATGGCAGCTGTCCGGGAACGGCTTGGGGGCTATGCTGGAGCAGACGGCCGGGCGACGGGCGTCTCAGCGTCGGGACAGGGTCGAGCGGCGGTGCTGCAGCGGCAGCGGAGGCAAGGAATGGGGGAGTGCGCAGCGGCGGGAAGAGAAGATGGGTGGTGTGGTGTTGAGGAGCGATCGAGGAAGAGATCTGGAGAAAGAGGAAGGGGCAGCGCTGGTGTTGGGTTGTGCTTTCCTGGCTAGCGCGGCCACAGGTGCCAGGATTCGCGCTGCAGGCCGAGTGCGCCAATCTCCTTGTGGACCGACAACAACCACTGCCCATGGCCCGCCAGCAGGCCGGCGGGCAAGCAAGCGAACCAGGACAGTCTACGTTGATTTATCTCATTGTCTAATTGCCGTCACGGTCGGCGTGCTGCTGTCCGTCTTACAGTAGGCGGTCTTACTGGCAGCCATGAGCACTATCAACTGCAGGCCGCCCAGGCACGCATCCTACCCACCCTGCCCTTCCAGAACGGCGTCCGAAACCTCCACCCAGGGCGCATGGGGAAGGTCAAGTCGCCCTCTGCACCAATATTCATGGCTCTCTGCCGTCCCAAAGTGGAACAGTCACACGTGAGCCCTTTGACGAAGCGTGCATGTGCTACCGCCCACAGTTGCGTTGGCCTTCCTCCTGCGCCCCATCCGCCTCACGGCCTCCCAACGGCCACGCTGTGCGACCCTCCCCAGCCACTGCCTCATGTCTTGCCCCATGCCCCAACTAACGCACATTGTGAAATGTCCTCGCAGCCGGTATCCGCGCCCGGCCTGCTTGTTTACGCATCCCAGAACCCAGCGCCACGGCCGTTACCGCCGCCCAGCCTTGCGCCCTGATTGGTGCGGTCTAACTGCCCCTAACCTCAAAGGCCCGCGCTCCACACCCAGAAATGAACTGTTCCGTGGGTACGCTTGTGCACGAAAAGGGTCTCGGCCCTGCATAGAGTTTGTGCCCGACTTCATGTTCAACGCACACTGCCGACTCGTCCTGCGACTCCTGCTAGACTATTGACGTATAGCCATCCATTGTTATGATGGCAGATCACCCGCAGAATCAGTCGACTCATCTCCTTGCCTTGCTCTTATCCACCACCAATGCGGTGACCTACTCTCTTGGCGCCCCCCAAAGCCCCGTAAAAAGCGCATATCTCGGATCCCAGCCACTCAGTCAACTGTAAAAGTGGGACGTTGGCCACTTGAGATATAGCTGCCAGAAGATAACAAGGTACCTACAATCTTCTTTCGGGCTGTCTAAGATTCCTAGTTGAATTATTCTATAGTGCATAATCTATTGTTACATCTAGCATTCACAAGAGTGTGGTCTTGCTACTTTTTCAGTCTATAGAGAGCCAGCCATTGGAATTTCATGACGTGAAATGACCTCTTTGTCGTACATGTATACATTGTGCTGACTGTTGGTCATGCAGCCGAGAGGACTATCGAATACTAATTACACATGAAAAGCCGAATATAAACACAAATGAGAAACGACTTTGGCTGTCGGCCATCTTATTTTCGAAACGCCGTGCCCAATGCTTGCCTTCCCGTTATGCATTCCGACCCAATGGAAAATCAAATCACCAAATCGACAACCTCAGTGGCCCAAGACAAGCCCCCTTAGGAATCTTGCATATCCACGTCCTGATCTGCCACACTCTCTATGTCGCCTTCGAATGTGTCTGAGTCTGGGGCCTCAACATCCTCCATAGTCGCCCTGGCTGCCTCGTCGTCATCCTCCGCTTGGTTCGAGCGTTCTTCAAGCTCTGCCAAATTGGCATGTTGCCGAAGCGCTTCCATCTCCTCTCTTCGCTCCTCTTCGGCCGCTTTCGTACCCGCCTCCATGGCTGCCTTGAACCACTCTTCGAGCCGGTGATTCTCAATATACTCGCGCAGAACATCGTCATCGAGTAGGTTGTCCTTAATAATAGGCTCACGGAGATCTTCAGATGCGAACCTGACACACAACTCGCCGTGCGTGCCTCCGGCACCCAAAAGATCCGAAAGCTGCCGGGGCCATACGATCTTCGTGGCGAAATCTACCCCAATGTTAGCAGTATTCTTTTAAGGTCTTCAAGACTGGTACGCAAACAAGTGACTTACCCCGCACATTCAGCAAACCCCGGAACAGCCGGCCGACTCTTGTATGCAGTAAAAAGTCGTTTAGCTGAGCATCTGAGATCTCTTTTGTTTGGTTAATTTCCGCCCAATTGTCTTTCAGGAGGAGGCGTTTCCAGACAAGCTTCATTAGTCCATCTCGCGTTGTCCTGTGGATATCATGCCAGTTGATCCTAAGAACTCGTAGCGCAATGACAAACTCATCAAAATCCAAAACACTCGTAGTTTCCAGATCATCCGAATCCATAAGTGTGAGGATATCAATCATGAGAGCAGGATCAATGACTTTGTGGTTGATCAGATTCTCAAACCCTTCCCTAAGGATGGATTGATGAGCTGGCCGATCGCGGAGACGACCTTCACCAAACTCTTCCATGAGTAGGTCTACCGACGCTTTGTCATCTAACGCCCTATCGATAATGGGCAAAAGGCGCTCATATAGGTCCTCTTGTATTTTGACGTACTCAAGCTGATTTAACGTGCTTGAGAAGCGATTGTCGCGGATTCGTTCTGCCCTGGTTCTCTCATTGGGCTCTGTAACCGTTGCCTTCTTGCACAGCATCGCGAGTTTGGCAACAGATAATTCGACTCGTTGGCACCAGGCGTTGGTCTCTTGTTTCGTAGCTGCATCATATAAGCAAATAGCAGCTGCTTCGTAATCCTTCTCGCCGCCGACATCATTCATCCACGCCAGCCTCGCACGGGACGGGTCGGCTCGCAGGAATTTTGTCAGGGCTGGTTGGTTCAAGTACTCCTTTGTGAAGAGCTGTGCTGCCTGGTTTTCTTTAATGTACTTTGAGTAGAAAGCTTCTGCCCAATCATCTGCGTACATCTCGAAGTAGCGGCTAATTCGTTCTTTTATACGATTGAGCTTCACGGTGCTTTCCGCTTGCTCCATCTTGCTTCGTGTGCTAGCCTTTTCAGACTCGAGCCAATTAGTCTCGTCCCAAACCAAGTTGACAAGCGTTGGCATATCGCGATACTGCTCGGCAAGTTTCATCCCGTCGGTCGCCAGTCCTATCTCCATCAAACCCATTATATGTGATGGTCGCACGTTGGTGTTCCATTCGTTCCTCAGGCTGCGTCCCATTTCCCTCTGCTTCTCATCGCTCTGCTCGAGTGCCCATTGGAAACGCTCGATGTGGGTCTGGCAACCGACTTTTACGAGGCGGGGATTGTCCTTGCCAATTTTCTGTGCAAGGTTTTCTTCATACCCTTCCTCAAAATTGGTTACAGCTAGATTGCGACCTACATCAACAAGGCTGCGAATTGAACTAACAATATTATGAGATGAGGTCCAGGCATGTGGTAGCAGATCGTAACCATATCCTGGCTTGAGGATGCCGTCTTCAAGTGAGTCAGGATCGAGACCGTAAGACTCAATGTTGGCTTTCCGAAATTCGAAAGCGGTCTCCAGAGCGACAAGCATGACATCTGATCCCTCACTCAGACGTTGCATAATAGGTGGTTGCTCTTTGGCGCCATCTTTAATGTAGAATGTTCGTAAAAAGAACCAGCCCCAAGGAATAAGGATATGCAGAGAATCAACATCTTTGAGGAAAAACTGCCTGATGTAGTCCGTCTCGCCAAGGTCTGGTCGAATTGGTGTCTTGTATCGCTCATTCACAGCTTTGATGATATCGCCCATTAGTATGTTATCTGGATATGACTCGGGGTGTTTTTCTTTATCTTGTTGCTTGTCCTGGTACCAGAGCCATAGTTTGTGTGCGGCTGCAAGTTTCTCTGCCTGCCATAATAGTCGCCATTTGGTCTGGAATGAAAGAGAAGGGTAGTCAGATCGCAGGTGGCTAATCAGAGTACGGAGTGCAGATGCCCGCTTCAAGAATTGGTCGTCCATGCTTGAGGTTACCCTGTCAAGATGGTCATAGGAAGAGCTCAGGATACTGGAGCTGATGCCCAACGCAGCTTGGGCGACTTCGTCGCCTGGGAACGAGAATCGCGACTTTACGGAAAAGTCCAACAAATTTCGAGGAGCAGTGCTAAAAAAGGTAGCTTGCTCCAGTTTGCTCCGAGCTGTCACCTTGAGCCTGTCGTCATCTTCAGTGTCCTTGCTCGGGGGTTGCGCGCTGAGCTGCACAAGCCCAAGCTGTTGAATGAATAAAAGAGCGGTAGCTCGCTTATCCTTTCGGTTGCCATTTTCCAAGGTAAAACCAGAGAATACTACATCAACATCTTCGCGGAAGTAGATAGTGTCTTGGAAGGGCAAGGTCGAGCGCCCAGAGTCTAAAAGGAGTTGATTATCAGGGCTTTCTTCCGGTTGAGCGAGTGACGCAACGCAGATAGCCCTAGGGAATTGTACGAAAGCGGTGTGCCCAGGATGAGGGAGTAAAAGTATTCCTGTCGGCTCCTTGAGAACTTGAGGTTGGCGGAAATTGCGTAGAGGTATCGCGCGGCTGATTGTGGCGCCTGTACCTGACAAATCCACCTCTAGCAGGGAGTATTCCAGAGAGTCCAGACCTGACAATCCTACTAGTAGTAGGAGACTAACGATATCTTGGGAATGTTGCTGGTCCATAATTGCAAAGTCTAACACTTGAACATCCTGCAAGTTGCGAGACTCTGCAGAAGCATCTGGTTGGATCGCGGAGGCGATATCCCCCTGTGTGTCTACCTCGCGTCGAAAGTTGTTTTGCCCAGACCAACTAAGATCCCATTGTTGAAATAGACCAGTGCGGGTCACTGTGATGACCTCCATTTGACCCTTGGCTTCTGAAGGGCGCGCCTTCACCGAGGAAATGCTCTTGCGAGATCCGCCTCCTAATAATCCCTTGAGGCTAAAGAAACTCCCGTTAGAGCTACTGGGCGTGCTAAGGAAGGTTGTAGTGACGCTTGGCCGGCCCTGAGAGTCACGAAGCGTCAAGTGCGCGAGTCGACCGCTACTGGAAGTGAGCACGAAGCCTGCATGCTCTATATCCACAATGCCAATCACGACTTCTCCAGATTGTAGCTTCAAAAGCCCTTCAACTCCCTGATGGCGCTGTGGATAGAGGTTGCGAGCTTCGGCATTTTCAATGTTGTCCCAGAAGGCGATCTTGCCGGTGGAGGGTGCGACTGCGACGATGCCAAAGTCATTGGTGGGGCCGTTGCGGACTATGACGCCCAGGGGCAGGGGATCGGTCGCTTTAAGACTAAAAGGTAGTGATAAGGAAACGATCTTAGGGGCGGTCTCGGCGTTGTAATCCCATACAAGGGCACGATTGTGTGTTAGGGCGAGCGCGAGGCCGGTGGAGGAAAGGGTAGATGCGCGAAAGGGAGCTATGCGTGCCTGTTAGCAAGTGACGTTGGTGCGTGAGCAGTATTGCAACGCACTCGAAGGCTTGAGAAGAGCTGATGGGAAGCCGCGAAGTTGCTTGACGCTGTAATTTGCGGTTTTGGTCTGTTTGATGACTGCGATTAGCAAGGCGACTCTATATGCGCTGAAGATGACTAACCAGATATAATGTGCTGTCCTCCTTGGTCGCGCGCTTGGGTGGTGTCTTCTTCTCGCGGACAGGTATGTCAACAACCACCAGGGAGCTTTCTACGCTGCTATGACCCGCGTGCCCGTTCATTAATGCACTTCCATTCCCATTGATGTACACGTCGTCTTTTCCGACAAAACTCTCGTCACTGAGCTTGTTGCGCTTCCGACGCGGTTGTTGCTGCAGCCCTTCGGATGTGCGCTGGCGCCGTCGGGGGTTGCGCAAGGAGCTGCGCGCGCTCTGAACAGCAGCCTCCGGGGAGAACATATTTAAATGGCTGATTTGGTGAGATGACGCGATGGAACGCGCCGGTAGATGTAGTTAACACCGTCACTGCGTGGGTGCGTCGTTGATTTTCAAGGTTGACAACTCAGGATGTGTCTGTTTTCGAAAGCTCCAGGCAGGGATACTTTGCCAAGACGGAGTTAACGCAACTGGGAAGAAAGCATTCGCTGGTGACTCTTTCCCTGATATTGCCTTCACCCAACTACCTTGCGCAAGTGAAAGCGATCGGCATATCCCTACTAAAATAACGGATACTATAGTATGGCGATACGACAAGCGACAAGGTCTAATTTCCGTACCTTACCTCGACATCATTGTTGACCAAGGATTCGCACGCTCGCATTAGCACAATGTTGACAGTCAGGTTTGTGATTATAATTCATTTATCATTGCTCATAGTCGTTATACAGGTTCCTAGTCATGCATGCTGTTCCTCAGCTATCATGAACATAATGTGGAAGAAATTCCAAGAAAAATTGTACAGGTAGCAGCGCCCTCTAGTGTAGAGACCAAGGTTACAGCTTGCTTATCGACAACGTACTTTAGTGTTGACTTCCCATGAGATGACTAGCCAGTCAAATCACAGTCATACCGAAAGACGAAGTATCTTGAGAATTTCATCCCTCTTCCGATGCCTCCCTTACGGGCCGAGCACCAGATCTAATGCTTTTTGTCATGGTCTTCCTCCTCCACGCTCTTGTCAGTGGATGTAGTGCTCTGCTTCTCGAGTTCCTCACCCATGGGTCCATGGAGCTCTTCTTCGAAGACGGGCTCAGTGTCGATAGTCTCAAACTTAGTCTTGAAGTCTTTCATGTTGTGAGTAGA
Organism: Ophiosphaerella narmari; assembly: GCA_028456235.1. Lineage (NCBI taxonomy): Eukaryota > Fungi > Ascomycota > Dothideomycetes > Pleosporales > Phaeosphaeriaceae > Ophiosphaerella > Ophiosphaerella narmari. Next base: position 700,397 of record JALNQA010000005.1, read on the forward strand.
CGAATTGCTACGACGACGCTCATTCGCCATGTTTGGTCGGATGTCTTCAAGTTCATCACCAGGGGTTCCCCTGCGGAGATCGTCAGTATATGTCTCGCTGAGAAGAAAGTGATTGCTGGTTGGGTAAGACAGACTGGTAACTGCCCGATTGTAGCAAGACAGTGACAGTGACGGAACAAAAGACGGACTATACTCACCAATTACCCTTTCCGCTTCCGCCCTTCTTTGTCTTGGTAGGATCGGCATCGGCATAGCCGGCTTTAGCAAAGTAACGAGGAAGCCTCGACTCACGCTCAGCAGTGCCATCAGCAATGCCGGCATGGTCACGGTCAGTAAACTTGTGGGAGCGAGTCACTGGTTAGAGTCAGTATGATCAATGCTTCGGTCTGTGAGAGCAGTATTGGTTCATTCAGCATGCTCCATGATGCTCAATGCACCAGAGATGGTTCCGGAGGGAAGTGCGAAAGCAAAGGAGACTCACTATTGGGTTGTTTTGATGGATTGAGTTGAAGTGGTGTGGATTGAGTTGATTGAAGCTGGAGATGCTGAGTTGAAGTAGTCAGGCACGGAGACGTCGGAGAGCTAGATAGCTTCAGTAAACCGTCACGAGACCCTTCTGAGCTATGACCCAGACGTCGTGACCATGACGCCACACGAAGAGGTGCGTACCTTGCAGAAACGTGATAGGTCACGGTTGGTTTGCAGTGAGTGTTTGGGAACAGTAGAAGAGGAATGAAGGAGATGGACGGGGACTAAATGGCTCGCGTGCTTTTGCGTGAGACAAGCATCAAGAAGCGGGGTTGGGGGCGGCTGCTTTAATAAGACGCTGAGCATTGGACCCTGCAATAGTTGCTGGATCTCTCCTTCGCAGCCCTGGCTGAGCTTTCCCCTGATTCGGCGTTGCGCGTGCCGGACAACCATTCTTGAGGCTGTGGTTGCCGTCGATCATCGGTCCTGGAGCTGTGTCGAGGAAGAGCAGCGTAGGCATCGACGTCATAGCGTACCTGGTTGGTCGCGTGTTGCAACAATGCTTCTCGAAAGCCGTCAAGTCTACGGTATCCTGACGTGCCTTTCTTGCTTTGAATGCCATCACAATGCTTCGTGCTCGTCCTCTCTGCGCCTCCAGCGAGCCGTGAGGGGAACTGAACTTTATAAGCCACTGGCCCATTCTGGTTGTCATGTACCCCAGGTCTCAGCCGCCCCTACATTAGCGCTCGAATGGAACGCATCACGTGTCCATCTCCTGTTCTGTCCATGTCTGGCCAATCGCCGCCCCATAGTAATCATCCCACTAAGGCCCGCGCTTCTCCGACGCCGGCAACGCCCCATCGAGCAAAAGTTCGCGGCGCGATCCCAACCGAGTCCGATTTCTCAGCGGAGTTGCTGCTTTCCCTAAGTGTCTTCGTCTTCATCTTATCTTCCGTTAAATTCTTCGGCTCCTCATCTCTTCCTTTGCAGTTCAAACCCACATCCAATCCACTTTTTGCGCGCGCATTGCCCCACCATGACTGCCCCACGAACACTCCTCCTCTGTCCGCCGTCGCTGTCGTCGCACCCAGAGGCACTCAACAAAATATACGAGATCCATGATCGCTCCACAGCCGACCTGCAAATGCTAGACCGCATTGCAGCGGGTCTGGTCCACCTGCCCATCTCGACCTACGACGTCGTTCTCCTCCTTACCGATGCCGACGGCACAACCCGCGAAAGCCACAAATTGCTTACTAGAGATGTCATGAACAAGGTCGTCAGTTCTTTGAAGGTCTCTGGGATACTCAAGGGCCAGAGCGGCGCACTCGAGGGCTCGACAAAGACAGAAGCAATTCTGGCAGGGCTCTCGGAGTCACCAGAGGGCATGGTGAAGACCGAGCAAGTGGAGAGTGTATCGATACCCTTGAAATTTGGCAAGAAGAAGACAAATGGCATGAATGGGACGAACGGAACGAATGGTGCAAGTACTACAGCCAACCCAAACGGCTCAGTTTCGCTTAATCTGAATGGCAAGCGAAACCAGCCCGAGCCTGCAAAACCTGCAGGTGTAGGCTTCGTCGACTTCAGCGACGATCTCGACGACCCGATAATCACAGGTGAAGATGACGATCTAATTGACGAGGATGATCTGATCACAGAGGAAGACATGGCACGCCCAATTATCCAACGTCAGTTGGCCGTCCTCTGAACTGTTATACAAAATCACTAACATCCAATAGCACCAGAATGCCAGCCCAAAGCCGGAAAACGACGGCGTGCTTGCAAAGACTGCACCTGCGGTTTAAAGGAGAAGATGGAAGCTGAAGACGCCGCTAAACGCGCAACGGCCGATAAGCAACTAAACGCGCTGAAACTAGAAGAAGATGATCTTACCGAGTTGGACTTTACAGTCCAGGGCAAAGTTGGGAGTTGCGGGAACTGCGCTCTGGGAGATGCATTCCGTTGTGATGGATGTCCGTACATCGGACTACCAGCATTCAAACCTGGCGAGGAAGTCAGATTGCTGAACAATGATATTCAACTCTAGATATTTTAAGAACAATCATGTCTCAGAAAATGCATTGGAGGCGCTGGCGGTTATTTGGCACAGGTTCATGATAAGGATATCTAGATGAGGGAGCATGATCAAGGCGCATAATGCCATGAATGAATGACTTCTAATAGTGATTTAATACAATAATTTCGAGTTGACATCTGTTGGATATCGAAATGGCGACATTTTCAAATTACACGGAGCATTGGATCTACAGCAATGAACAAGAGAATCAGTGCGCCATTGGATTTGATACTATCTACGCATTGCCAAAGACTGCGTAAAACAAAATTCCAACAAAACCAAACCCAGACACTGCCCTATCTAGATAAAAACCTTATCTTCCTTCCCCTGCCTATCCCAATACCCGCTACTAACCCACCTACTCCCCCTGTGCACCATATTCTTTAACTCGCTCCAGGTCCGCCTTCCCTTCTCATCTCCACTGTCCGGCATCGCTCGATTACCTCCTTGCACAATGCTAAGTGCCACACTTCCACGCTCATCGGCTGCACTCAACTCTGCTCTCGTTTCCACCGGGAACAGGCTGAGACTAGCCGGCCGAGTCGGCGTTGGCGACGACAATGGGAACGGTACGGGCATAGGGGTAGATGTTTTCTCTCGCTTGGAAGATCGACATGGAGGTGAAGGTCTAGTGGACTCATGGAGAGATGCAAGTCAGGACTGTCGTGCAGTTGGATTTATGCGTCCGTTTGAGGTCCAGAAACTAATACTGCTACTTCCTAGCTCTTCCACTGTAGGCTCTTCGTCGATGCCGTAGAATGTCAAGTTTCCAGATAGATCTCGTGTCATTGATGATGGTTTGGTGTTCGAGTCAAATTTTCCGAGCGCGTCTGTGGCAGACTTGATGGCATTGCCAATACTGGCAGGGCGCAGTTCGATAGAATTGATGTCGAAGTAGGGGTATGGCGTTGATTGTGTACGAGAGTGCTCACGAGTCTTCTTCGCGGGAGGACCCGTTTGGCGAGATAGGGTGTGTGTGTGTGTATCGATTTGCGAGAGTGCTGTTCCTTGGCGGCCCCATCGCTATAAAGAGTCCTTGAGTTGCGTTTATTACTGCTATTACTCTTTCGGTATCCCTTCCTTGTGTCGCTTCCGGCGCGAGAGTGGCGAGCGGCCGGTTTGGGCATTTCTGGTGAGGCAGTTGCTTTTGCTTTGCCTTGAGCGTTTGTTCTCACGGGTGTTGTCTTAGCACCAAAACTATAAATCGATGTTTCGTTTTCTTTCCCTCCATGTTTGTTATAGTGAACTAGATAGTGAGGCGTTAGGTCGCCTAGAACAGGAACTGTTAGGAATGGCACAACATTTTTTTGTCAATTCAAGGACCAACTTACGCTCACTCTCACGATTCGGCTCTCTCTGAATGTCATTTTCAGTCTTTTGCTTTTCCTTGTCAGAACTATTGCGCTTTTTACTTCTTCATTGTGTGCCGAGATTTAGGGGCGGTAGGGTGAATTGACCAGGCTTCACGATAGCCCGGTGTTCGGCTTCCTTGATATCTTCTTCCTCGTCTGTATAAACGCCTTCGCTGAACTCAGCATCCTTGAAAATTTCACTACTCGTGAGATAATTGAGCTTCGATTTGAGCTCATACGCTCGAAGACTATCACGGCCGACACCTTAGACTATACTAGGCCTGACTACTGTTCCTGGTCTGGTACAAGATTTTTCGACCCGGTCACGGTTTCTATCCATCACCGTATGAGGACGCTGAACTCGGTTCTGACGGAGGCTTCCTAGGAAATCTCCGGCTGGTGATTCGGACTAGGGTTGATCGATTACGTTTAATCACATCATCATCAGGTCTAGAAATATTGTTTCGCATTGTTGGAGATAATGTGGCTTCTGTTGTAGAATTTGCTTTAGTTAGGAATGCCGGAGGTGATTTATACGTTGAAGAAGACAATCGGATTCCGGCAGCGCTGAAAAACGGTGATTGCGCCGAAGCTCGCTTTCGCATGTATGAATTACGCTTTTCGTCTAAATTTTGCCGATCGGTAAGGCTACTACGGGTAGATTCTGGGACAGCACGAATGCTGCATCGCTGCTCGAGAGGTGAGGTGAATTTCGCGGGGTGTCGGCGTGCAACCGACTCTAGATTGCCTGTCCGTCGTCGCACCACCGGGATGGGGCATGTTCATGATATACTGCCGTAGTCCTGCTATGCCTTCGATAGGTGTCTGACTTCTGCGATGCTCATCTTGCTGACTCGGTAGGTATCTTCATAGAGTCGGAGGGATGTTGCGAGGAAGCAACATCGTTTGGGTATCCGAAAAGGGATTCGTCGAAAGTATCAAGAATATGTTGGCGAATCGCTGTATCTTAGATCAGCGAATAGGTCAAGGTCAAGCTTTGGTGGGCGCTCGTGCTTGCGCTCCATTATGTCATGCTCCTCTTCGCCCTTCTTAAGATCTTCATGTTGGACGATACTAATGTCTCGCCATTGCTCTGGCGCGATTATGGCCGCCCCAATCTCGGATTTTCTGGGACTTCTAGGAAGCCTCGGGCTGACATAACTTCTGTTGTTCCTCCTTTGTCGCAGACACGTGGCAAAAGCAATAAGCAGCAGCGTGCAGCATATGCCGCCAACAACTGAACCGATAATGATGCCAGCCATCTTCCGGCTAGGTTCGATACGATCTATGCTAGATATATTCGTGCTCCTAGCTTCCTCCAAGAGTTCAATCTCAAAAGTTTGTGTATCTTTTAAGTTGTCATTAGATTTTGCTGTTAGTGTGTTGCACCTTCTGAACTGGTAAAGTTTTTGGGACTGTGCCAGAAATCTCAGACATTACTGGGTCGAAGCCCAGATATCCAGACAAAGAAGAGAAATCCACAGATAGTTTCTCGTTACTTTCGCCTAGCGTCTCGTGTGGTATCTTGCAATCCAACTTTTCTCCAATCGTGGCATTCGGTTGCCCAATCTCTTTGTCAAACAACTCAGATCGGAAGTTGAGGTGGACATTGAGCCGTGCAGTATCCGTGCACTGGTCTTTGGCAGTTACAGCAAGGTCTTGCGGTGTCGTTCCAAGTGGTGTCTTTCCAGAAATCTCATAAGTTTTCTCATCGATCTTCAACCAAGTAGGTAATTCGGCACTCATGGATTGAATATCTGTGTCTTTGATGGGCGAATCGTCAAGAAATAGTTTGATTCTGAGGTCAGCTATGTGGACACTCTCCCCTTTGTTTAAGTCGAGGGTCTGACTAAAGGGTCGGAAGAGCAGTTGGTGGTTGCTGACAGCGACAGTGAATGTTAGCGATGCGCTAGCATAGCCCGGTGTGTCGCGGGCCACGAGGAGAACCTCATAGGTTTGCGTAGAGTTTGCCGATAGTGTGGTGCCATAAAAATGTATTGAAGAAGCGTCAAAGCTTATCCATGCGGGTAGTGGCGTGTGGTCTGATAGGAATCCGTAGTATGTTAGAGACTTCCCATTTGATTTAAATGTATCCAAGGTGAAGAAGACATGGAACCTCTTTGAAGGTAGAATACTCAGAGTGCGCGGGCCTGAAAGCTGGCCAGCTTTTGCTAATGCTTGAGTGACATTGCTTTTCATCTTTGGCCCACCATCCTTCGAAACCAGCAGCTTTGGACTCATATTCACAACTGCTCCACCTGAACTAGCTGCCGATATCATGAAAGTGCTTTCCCCTACATCACCAGATCGCGGTGTTTCGGAAAACGATCGATTCTCATTGTCTAACGACAGCCATGAAGGACTTCTTACTAAAAAGCACTGAACCTTCTCCGAATCGATTTGGGGGGTTGTAGGAGCAAGTTGAAATTGGTACGGCGTATCAACATGCACGACTGGTGGCAGCTGAAGGTGTATTGGGTAATTGACTCGCAGGGCCGCCGACGCGCGAGTATGCAACAGGCCAGTGGCCAATAGTAATCCCGTTTTTGCGCTGCTCTTTAATTAGTACAACGTAAAGTCGCAGTCGAAAGGTCTTACACTGAAGCCGCCATGGATTTGACATAGAATTTGCACTTGCCGCAATATAAGAGGATGGAACAAACTGAAGACTGCACATTACCTACAGCCTCCTCTTGCCTAGAAACAGGAATTCATTGTCACGCTCTGAACGCGAGGTCGCGCCAATGTAGGAATGCCTTAAGTTCACCTAGAGATGGGATGAGGAATGCAAATTCCGCCTCGCATCTCTTTTCCTTTTCGAAACACCCATGCTATTCCGTCAAGCCCTATAAGGTTGGTATACCATGTGATGCGAGTATATGGCATGTATACGTAGTTTATAACTTTAGAAACCACATCAAGCAGGATCATTCATGATCAAGTGTCATCTGAGTTGCCCTTACTGTTCGACTTCGGCGTTGAGCTGGCGTCCAAGTGTCTGGTAGAGAGGAGTTATTCAAGCAAGGGGTACTGTCGCCTGCCACCTCCTTGATAATCAATATTCCGATAGCTCGCTGAATAGGAGACATTGCCGGCCGAATTAGTTTCTGGTTAATAATTCCATTTTTAAGCCTGCCCGTCCTAGAGCATAATATGCTGGACGAAGCTCGATTTCCTGGAATCCACAAGAATTGTAGAGTGCTCTGGCTGGCTTGCGATGCTCATCGACCCATAATTGAATACTTTCGCCGCCTCTTGTTTCCATTTGAACGCGTAGGGCATGTATGAGACATTTTGCAATGCCCTTGTTTCTCTCCACTTCGATGACACAGAGCTTGTGTAGCCAGGCTAGCCTCTTCAACCGCTGATATACGAGGTATGCCACCACTTCGCCTGGGTCACTGTCTCTAAATGCTAATATTAAACCAATGTTCTTTTTCTTGAGTTCAATGTCGTAGTCGAATGCTTCATTTGGGGGAAACACTTTCCGTTCGAGCTTAGCAACTTTATCCGCAATAACCGGGCGCTTCTTTGGTGGTAGTGAAGAAAATTCTTTTAGAAAAACGCCCGCGGGTAGATCCACGTCAGGTACAGTTGACATGGATGCCCCTTAAGTCCTCACGTTTGTGGTATCCCGTCTTGCAGTATTAGGGCGTGCTGATATTATAGAGAGTCGTTTTTTTTTTGAAGTCAACCATTCCACTACATGTTTAATTGGGATCGTGCTTGAGATGTGGTGTTGTCAAAGACCAGCTGCGATATTTGTTGGAGAAGTGGGGAGACTAGAAGCGAAAACCTCGATCGGCCTGAAGCACGTGCTTACGCGTACCTGCTAAATAGGTCATGTTGTCATGTTCCACCACCCTTCCGTCAACACGCGTCCACCATGAGACCACCTACATTGTTCAAACTTTGTCCCTTTACGCTGTTCGCAAGGTAACCCTTTGCTTACCGTGCCGTCATGCCTGGGAAAAGAAAGCGGCCGTACTCTGACATTGACTTTACTTTGAGGCGAGTATTCAAGAAGCCAGGCTTCCGGTATGTGCACATTTTTCTGTAGAAATCAGGTGAATAGATGATAACCTATGGCCACAGGCCTTTACAACGTGAAGTCATCACAGCAACGCTAGAAGGCGAGGATGTTTTCCTACAAGCCGCAACATCATTTGGGAAGAGCTTATGCTACCAATTGCCGGCGGTAGTGGACTTCGGTAGTATGTTTGTTCTCTGTTTAGTAGTATTAGCATACTGACTATTTAGTGACCATTGTGATCTCTCCTCTGTTAGCTCTCATGGTGTGTGAAAATTTTGAGCAAAATGTTCAAGCTAATCCAAGTCAGAACAACCAAGTTGCTGCCATGCGGACTGCCAATGTCCGAGTAGAAACTATAAACAGCACTACACCGCCATCTGACAAGAGCAGAATTCTCCAAGACCTTCAGTGCGGCCACCCATTAACCCGACTTTTATATGTCACTCCGGAGTTTTGTCAAGGCGATAATTTCCGCAAGATTATCAGAATCATTCACTCCCAGAAGGAGCTTGCACGCATCGCAGTGGACGAAGCCCATTGTGTGAGTGAGTGGGGCCACGATTTCCGACCTTCCTTTCAGCAGCTGTCGTTCTTCAAAACCGAATTTCCAGATGTGCCAATCATTTGCCTCACTGCCACTGCTACAGCACAAGTTCGAGATGATATTATCAAGACTCTTGCTTTGGACACTTCCAAGCTTAAGATGTTTCGCATGACCACCAGTCGTCCCAATCTACACTATGAGGTTCGCTTCAAATCCGACTACGAAGATCAATACCCCGACTTCCTCACCTGGCTCAAATCTACACATGCTAGGCGTGCCGCTAATCCTGCACGAGCATCCCAGTTAGCAACCCAGAATCAGCGAACGGACAATGTTCCGGGTATCATTTATACACTCTTTCGAAAAGATTGCGAATCGCTCGCCGCACGCCTTCGCAGTGATGGCATAGGCGCGAAGCCGTATCATGCTGGGCTACCACATACTGAGCGCGCAGATGCACTCTCAGGTTGGGTAGCCAACAAACCTGGATACGATGTCGTTGTAGCAACTACAGCATTTGGCATGGGTATAGACAAAGAGAATGTTCGATTCGTAGTGCATTGGCAAATCCCAAAGTCCTTCGAAGGATTCTACCAAGAAGCCGGGCGTGCGGGCCGAGACGGCAAAGCAAGCGTCTGTATCCTCTATTACGGCCGAGAAGATCGAGACCGCGCTGCTAATATGATGGCGCGAGATCAAGTCAGACAGCCTACAAAAGGCGCGGCAGTTGCAGCGATGCAGCAACAGTTGCTCCACCGCGTGAAGAGTCTACAAACACTCGTGGGCTACTGTGAGGCTACAGATAAGTGCAGGCATAGACTGATTGCGAATTACTTCGCTGACGAGGAGGTGCCACCTTGTGATTTTGCGTGTGATTGGTGTAAGGATGCTGTGGGGCTGCTTAGGAGGAAAGAGAAGGGATTGGCAACTGAGGAGTGGTGCAGTACGCAAAGAGAACAGGGTAGATATGATGTTGATGAGTATGAATAAGGGAAAACGAACTGGCTTCATTAGATTTTAGGCGCGTGTATCGTATCACGATAGCATTTCAGGAGGACATCTAGGCATGTCATACTTTTCGCCATTGTGCTACTGTTCGATAGCTGGAAATCACCCCCAATGCAATTTCATGTAATTTCATAACTATCATTCGTATGCCGGCATCCACACGACAAGTCTCGGTCGGGGAGACTCCAGATCTATTTGAGAATCAGCGCGGCACTTGGAACAAGGCCGGCCTCCTTCAGCGTCATGCCAAAGTCGGTTTTGTCGAAAGTCTTCTTGGGAAAGTTAGTCGTGAACGAGTTGACCTCCAGACCATCTTGCTCCAGAGCATGTGCGACTTCGAACAACGTTGTCGAAACCGGAAACGTCTTTGTGACGCGTCCAGTTGGTGTCTGTAGCGCCAGTCTGGCTTCCGTATATGCGCTTGCCGGCTTGCTCGTAGCAGGGCCCGATGAGGTAGGGATTGGCGCCTGTGCAGGTGCTGGCGGAGGAGCCTGACCGGCACGCTGTGCCTTTTCAATTTCCGCCTTTCGCTTGCGTTCCTGCTTATCTGCCTCCAGCTTGGCTAGGACACGCTTTCTGGCGTCTTCGTCTGCTTTCTTCTCTGCGCGCTTTGCCTGTGCTTCCTTTATTCGTTCCTTCTTTTGCAACTCTTCCTTGATATCCTGCGATTCCTTGGTGGCCTTCATTCGAATCTGCTCGTTGCGCTTCTTGTCCTCCTTGTCCGCCTCTGCCTGAGCGGCACGCTTAAGCGCTAGCTTTGATTTGAGCTCCTCAAGCCGCTGTTTCTTCTCTTCCTCGGTGAGGGGCGCAATCTCTTCGGTCGATTCACTGAAGTTCTCGTGACCAGTCTTGGAGCCGTGGAACTCGGCTTGGGCGACGGAACGGAACTTCTTGCCACAATCGTCGCAGACGAGTGACTTGGCTTCTTCGCCAGGCTGGAGAGCAGGAGGTTCAGCAGAGGCATCGGCTTGCTCGGCTTTGATTTCGTCGATCGTCTTTTCCTGGTTTTTCTCAAGCCAGTCTATGGCGCTTTGCAGGCCACCGGTCGCCTTGATGGCGAGCTCGGCACGGTCACGGGGAAAGCCCATATCGACGAGCTGGTCGAGATCTGAAGCCATGCTGTGCAGTGTTGTCGTGATGTATGCAGACGAGCGTGGGGGCTGACGGCGTTGTTCTGGACAGCTACGGAAGGGCTATGGTGGCGTAAGTTGTAGGAGTTGGGAGGTTGAATGGGGAGGAGGAAGGGCTCGGTCTTGTGGAGAAGCTACAGCTAGGCGGCAACGGGAGTTATGATTGGGAAGAAGGGAGAAGGTGGAGGAACTATGAAATGAGATTATTGGATTAGCACGCGGTTTTTAGAGAGGTACGACCCACTAGGTCACTTCACTATGGTATTTTCATGTGGTATTACAATACCATAAATGAGCAGACTTGACTTTGTCTAGCGCGAGTAGTTCTCGGCGTCTTGTTGGATGCGCCCACAATGCGTCGATGTTGGCAGAAGGCCACGCCTAGCTAAAGTACTCTCTGGCAACGTCATCCAAGCGAACGACCCGAACATCCTAACATCTTCACTCCCACCACGCACACGCACTCGCACACATATATTCCCGCTCCTGATAGTCCGAAGCCGTTTGCGCCCTTGCTCCATATCATCTACTAGCCGCGCTCATAGTCATAGGCGCTGCAGCATCCCCTCGACACGCGCTACATCGGAGAACCGCCAATCTCCGCCTGATTACCAAGACACCACCACCGTGACACCCGCACACTGTGCCCGCAATGTCTGTCGAGCTCGATCCTGTGGAGCTGGGCTTCAAGCGTAAGAAATGGCATGCCACTGGGACCTATGCGGAGTCGCTGATTTGAGCAGGACCCTTCCAGCAAGAGGTGTCCAAGACCCTTCGCCTGAAGAACCCACACTCCGACCCCGTCGCATTCAAGGTAAGCGACTCCAACATGCGCTGTCATCATATCATGTCAGAGGGCAAGCAGCATGGCTGACAGCTTCGCAGGTCAAAACCACCGCACCCAAGCAGTACGATGCACACCCCCACAACCTCGGCTCCCTGCCAGCTAGCTGATCATAACCATGTAGATACTGCGTGCGGCCAAACAGCGGGCGCATTGAGCCTGGAAAAGATGTCGAAGTCCAAAGTACGCCACTCCTCATGCACAATCCCGCGGGGTGGGTGCAGACTGACACGTGCGCTTAGTCCTGCTCCAGGCCATGAAGGAAGACCCGCCGCCAGACGCAAAATGCCGAGACAAGTTCCTTGTGCAATCCGTTCTCGTCACTGCCGATAAGGAGTTTACCAATGTCGGCTCTCTGGTGGGTACGCCTTGAAGACGGGTTACATGTGAGGCTAACGGGTGACTGCAGTGGTCCCACATTGAGCAGACCTCCAAGTCATTGATTCAAGAGAAGAAGATTAGGGTCCTTTTTCTTCCGGCAGACGATGCATCATCAACACTAGCAAAGGCCAACGGACTGGGCCGCGATTCGATGCTTTCGTCTCCGTCATCTCCGTCTCCCGAGGCCGTAACTCCTCAGCGCAACATGTCTGAGGCCGCCGGATCTGTCTCTCGTCCAGACGAGCGTCAAACAGCCAGGGAAACCAAGAGCGATACATATAGTACCGCTACATCTGGTGTTGTAAACGCGGCAGTGTCTGCGACCGCCACACGTGTCTCGAACGCTATTCCAGTATCTCAAGAGGATCTCAAGGCTCAACTAGAGGAGGCCAAAGCGACAATTGCTCGGCTTACCGCACAGGTCTCAGAAGCTGCTGGCCTTCGTCAACGAAAGGTAGAGTCCACACGCGACTCGAAATCCCAGCTCTCGACCGCCACGCATACGCAGACAGCACCCACAGGTGGCGTTTCTGTCCAAATCACAGCTCTGTTGTGTCTCCTGAGCTTCCTTGTAGCTTACTTCTTGTTCTGATCGTCTTCCCCGCATTACAGCGTTCAGCAATGTCAAAAAGTAACATCAAGCAGCCGTTGGTTGCCACGGATGGAGAAGAAACGTGGGGGGGCAAGATGACTATTCAAAGCATGCGGGGCAAGGAAGAGGGAACGGGGATGGGGCAACGAATACCAGGTGTAAAGAATGATGCTTTTTGTTTCCCTATCAGGTTCTCCACTATAGCCGTAGTTCTCGTTGGGTACGCATAATAGCATGGAGTGTGTCAGACAATGTATCAATAGCTGCACACATGAAATGTCATGTCTCTAGGTTTTGTAGTGCGTCTGTGCTCTCGAAATGAATGTAGTTCCACCTTTACAAGTGTGCCACGATGCGGCAGCGGAGTGGCCATGAGGGCAACGGCCAATAGGCGAGCTTGCAATTATAGATGCATGCACGTCGCGAGCCATGCGCCTGGGTCAACTCCACGGATCGTCGGGTGCCGTATCTAGTCTCCCGGCGAACGTGAAAGATACCCTGCATCAGCGTGATAATGTCCATTATCATCCCGGCCAAATGCGGCTCTAGTTCGCCAGCTACGCGTGGGTTGAGTGGTGGGGCAGGAACTATTCCGTCGCCGGAGGCAATGGTAGTGAGTCAAACAATTTCGTGAGCGGTAGATTAAAGCGAGCACTCTGCCACACACTTCCATCTACTCCCTTTCCTCTCACCTTCACATCCCTTCAACTCTATAGCCGTCAGCATGTGTGGCATATTTGCCTGCTACAGGTATGCAATGTGCCTCAACTTCACAACTGAGCCTCCAATGCCCTCGGTTCCTGTGTTGATAAGTGTCTAACATGTGTAAAGGCACCCCGATGTGCAGAAGTTTAAGCCGACGGCTCTGAAAATGGGCAAGGCGTAAGTCCCTCTTCTTTCAAGTCTCATCCGACCCAATTGACTCACTGCGAACAGTGTCCGACATCGGGGCCCAGATTGGAGTGAGCTAGCACGCACAGCATATGCGCCAGGATCATATTGACAGAGATATCGCAGGTGGTAACTGGATCGCGAACGATACCAGTAGGTGCCCAATATTGTATAGCTTATTGATTGGCCGCTAATAGGTTGTAGTCCTTGTTCACGAGCGTCTCAGTATCGTTGGTGTCGGTATGTGGTTACACAAGGAACGACAAGCTGGAAAGGAGCTCACAATGAGCAGATACTGGCGCTCAGCCGCTGGTCAACGAAGAGGAGACGGTGTCTCTTGCTGTCAACGGTGAAATCTACAACCACCGTGTCCTCCGCAAGGGTCTCAAGAAGCCATACAACTTCAAGACACATTCAGATTGCGAGGTTATCATTCCTCTTGTAGGGATTCTGAGCATACATATGGGTGGCATGGAGCTGATACAGGCAGTACCTCGAGCATGACGTCGATGCGCCCCGACACTTGGACGGCATGTTCTCGTGGGTTCTTCACGACAAGACCCAAGATCGCATAATCGCTGCACGCGATCCTATTGGAATTACCACATTCTACATGGGCCGATCGAGCGAAACGCCTGGCGCTGTGTTCTTTGCCTCCGAGCTCAAGTGCCTCCACCCCGTCTGCGACAATATCATCTCTTTCCCCCCTGGTCACGTCTACGACTCAAAAACCGATGAGCTAAAACGATACTACGATCCCAAATGGCTCGTGGAGCCTTCCAAAATCCCCACCACGCCGGTAGACTATAAAGAGCTAAGGACAACACTGGAGCAATCAGTGCGGAAACGCATGATGGCAGAAGTACCCTTCGGAGTTCTTCTCTCGGGCGGCCTTGACTCGAGCCTGATCGCCTCCATAGCACAGCGTGAGACCCTGAGATTGAATGAGGCAACGAGGAAACGGATTGCCGAATCTAACGGGGTCATACACCAGTCAGAGAACCAGCTTGTTGGTATTGATGACAAGAATGAACTTCAGACGGATCTGCTTCTTGGACAACTCAACTCTTTCTCAATTGGTTTGCCCGGCGCCCCAGACGCCGTCGCTGCACGAGAAGTGGCAGATTTCCTTGGAACGAAGCACCACACCTTCACCTTCACAATCGAGGATGGTCTCAATGCGCTTACTGACGTTATCTTCCACCTCGAATCGTTTGATGTGACGACTATCCGTGCTTCCACACCCATGTTCTTGCTCAGTCGGAAAATCAAAGCAATGGGTGTCAAGATGGTTCTATCAGGAGAAGGTAGCGATGAAATCTTTGGTGGTTATCTGTATTTCCACAATGCCCCTGACAAGGCGGCCTATCACGAGGAGTGCGTCCGTCGAGTGAAGAACCTCAACCTCTTCGACAACCTACGCGCCAACAAGTCGACGTCCGCTTGGGGCGTTGAAGCACGTGTTCCTTTCCTTGACAAAAACTTTCTCAACCTTGCTATGAACATCGACCCTGCTGAGAAGCTGCACACCAAGGAACGCATTGAGAAGTACATTTTACGCAAAGCATTCGACACTACCGACGAGCCTGGTACAAAGCCTTATCTCCCAGACAATATTCTCTGGAGGCAAAAAGAGCAGTTTTCTGACGGTGTTGGATATGGCTGGATTGACGCACTCAAAGATAATGCAGAGCTGCATGTTACTGACGAGATGATGAAGAACCCCAAGCCAGAGTGGGGTAGTGATATTCCAGACTCTAAGGAGGCGTATTGGTATAGGTGCATGTTTGACGAGCACTTCCCTCCCTCTTGCGCGGGCACGGTGATGCGATGGACACCGACGTGGAGTAACCAAACCGATCCTTCTGGGCGGTAAGCATCTTTACTATTACTATTACTAGACCTGAGTGACTAATGTTTGTAGTGCCATCGGAGTTCACGCACAAAAGTACGACGACGCGAAATAAGAGGCCTGTTACTCGGTGGTAGAGGGTACACTGAGAATATACCCGCGAAGCCGTGTTGTATATTGGTGTTGGTGGTGTGCGCATTGAGAGCTAGGATCACATTTCGGTGTCACTTTTGGCGCATATAGACTGTTTCCTAGAGTAATTTTCATATCAAGGAGGTGGGGGCAGTTTAGCTATATTTTACAATAGAATACCAGTCGTAGTCTACACTTCCCAATGCAAGCCATGGACAACATTTTTGGAGTATCAGTAGATTGATTTTTATAATTGTTCATAATATACTACACATAGTATACAAGGTATTGATAGATAGATGGGAACCCGAGCCCAGGTAAGCAGTTGTTAAAGACATGTACGAAATTATGAAGTAGACTTGTTCCAAACTTTTAGCGACCCAGCGCAGACCCAGAGATGCACAACAAATAAATACACTTTTTTATCACAATGGCGGGGGTCACGCCTCCAAGGCTGATGTCTGCTCTGGGCTGCCAAAGGCGCGGAATTGGATGAAGATGGTGACGTCCTCGACCATGGTGCCGAGGGAGCCAATCAACCATGGCAAGTTGGTAAGGAGATATTCTTTTTCCTGGGAATGGAAGAGAATCTACCCAAGTTAGTAAGCACGTCTTGCAAAGAGAATTGTAGATCTACTCACTCCTGCGCCGTATGTTGCATTGCCCAACAAGCTCAACATGAAGAAGAGGAGGGATAGACCCTCGCAAGACTTCTCGCGCTGGTTCTTGATGATCTGGGGTATGCGTGCACCAAGATAGCAGATTGCGCTGATGTATCCGAGGACCTGGGCTCCGAATGCGATCTCGCCGGTCGAGTCCTCATGGGTGGGCTGAGGAGCCCAGACGCCAGTCCCCCATGCAATTGCCCACCCTGCAGCCCCAACAATACAGACGCCGATAATACTCAAGGAATTCTTTATCCATTCGCTACCACTAGCTTCGACATCGGTGATGGTGGGGAGGGAGCTTGCGCGACGGCGACGGCTTGCTTGAGAGCCCCTTCGATGACTCCCGGGAAGGCCGATGTTGCTCGAGTCGCGGCGGCCGAGGAGGGGTGCTTCGACGCTATCTGCAGAGCGAGTAGAAGCCTTTCGCGAGCGGCGTGAGTTCTTGAGGTTGTAATACAGACATTGCGAGATGAGGATCAGGTCTGCGAAGCAAAAGTAGATTGCGAGGGCAATGACGGTGGGGACGAGGCCGGCCCAGAGTGCGCCGGCAAGGTTGGTGATGTCGCCAATGAACCAGACGGCGAGGAAGGCGAGGGAGATGCCTTCTGCAGAGCCCTGCTTGTAGTTTTCAATCAATTGCGGTACCTGGACGTGTTAGCTGGGGCACGATACGGGCCTTGTCTGGACTCGTCGACATGCCAAAAGGAGGATCCACGAGGCCAGCGAGACGGAGCCAAAGACGCCGGACAGCGCTTCGCTGGCAGACAGCGGCATGGTGGTGAGCATGGCCGGTGTGGGTTGTGTGACAACTGCAGCGGGGCGATTGGTCGGCAGAAGTTCTTGTCGATATGATTTCTGGAGCTGGACAAGGCTGGCGAAGGGTGGTCAGAGGTATGACGCACGCGCTAGGCCCGATCCGCCGGGCGCAATGCTGGTGAGACGGAAGGGAAATGCTGGACAAGGGTGACGGCCGTTGTTAGCGAATGGGGCTGTGTGTGCCGGGGGCGGGCAATCGTCTGCAACTCTGCACTGCTTGGGGCGCACGTCGATGGACGGGTGACCGTAATGTACCGAGCTGCTAGGAGAGCACTGTGTAGTATCATCTGTTTACTGGGTGCTTGCAGCTGGCTGGCTGCTGCACAGTAGTTCCTAGTTCTTTGATTCTTTAGCCCTTTAGTTCTTCTGTCGGGAGCCAGAGTTTTCGCTCTGTCTAGATGCGCGTTGACGCAGGGCAATCCGCTCGGCTCTTGCGTTTCTATTTGTGGGTGGCAACACGAATCACGGCCGAGAGTCACAGGGACCCGCTCACCCTCCATTGTCACCACTGGCTCACCACGCATCCGCCGTGTCCGCCCATCATCTCGTGTCTGTTTCTGCCTGTCTCTGCCTGTCTTTCATCTCTCACCTTCGCTTGATTACTTGTCATCCACCAAACACTCGTTGTCTTCTACAAGCCCTGCGCACTCTTCGTGAAACGTGCACTCACCATAAGACCCACAACCCCCGGCTGCCACCCGCCTCCGCTCTTTCTGTTTCTTTCTCACACCACCACTGCAAACATGTTGCGAAACTTCTGGATCCTCGCCCTCGTCGCCCTGTCGTCGGCCATCAACCTCGGCGACGGCTTCAACATGGACGGCATCGAGGAGTACCTTCATCAGGGCGCAAAGAGACAGGCATCCGGCACTGGCGGCAACACGCCATCTCCTAATCCGCCCACATCATCTGCCGCGCCCCCAACCTCACGACAGCAAACTCCTACTCCTGCGCCATCCACACCTGCCAACACACCAAACCGGTCATCCTCAAATACCCCAGCCCCATCCACACCACCGCCTACCAGCCAGGACCAACCTACACCCACGGCGCGCAGCAGCGCAAATGTGCCTGGGTCGAGCAAACAAGCCTCAGAGACGCCCCGTTCGACTGCCATTGTGAGAACCAGCGATCTTGTGTCCACATCACTCCAGCCCTTTACCACAACCTTTATCACCGAGATCAACGGCTCGCAAACAGAGGTCGTATCTACAGGCACCAACTCGATTCCTGTCACTACCGGCCAGGCCCTCGTCACCGACCTGCCAACCTCGCAAGCCAACAATGGCGACAGCAACGGTGGCTTGAGCGACGCCAACAAAAAGGTCATTGGCGGCGTAGTCGGCGGAGTCGGCGGCGCTCTCCTCCTTGGCGGTATTGCCCTCGTCTTCTGGCGTATGAAGAAGCGACAGAGCAAGGTCACTGTTGACGATGATGATTTGACTCTCAACACCGGGGCTGCTCTTGGGGACAAATCGTCGAACGGCACTGGCGCTTCGCCTTTCCAGTCAAATCTCGAGCAATACCACAACCCCGGCGGTCGCCCAAATGCGGCAGCCAACTTCTAAGCTGTTTATATTCGGCTACGTACATACGCGGCCTGCAAAGGACCGCTCACGATACCAACGACTATCTTAGCGGTAATGGAGCGCTGCCACGCATCTCGGCAATTTTCTTCTCTAGATTGGGTACGCAAGTATAGCATGTAATTATTACCACAAGGTTTGGAACATTTGAATCACTCGGTTTCATGGATCAGCACGCGATAATGGATACTATACCCTCAGCATGCTACATCGTCTTAGTATAAGAAATAAAAAGAAATATTCAAATTGCGTTCCTCTCCCAAGCCGGCTGATGATGACATGATGAGACGCGACACATTGCAAGACCAAGTATTCTTCAGGGGTAAGTGTGGTGTCTCGCGTTTCATCATCGTCGCAACAGAATCGCCACACCTCTCAAACCGGCTTCGCGCCCACTGCCCTAAACTACCCGGGCATGAGACATGCAGATAGGTTGATGCGCGAGCGTAAGCGCCGAGCTACATATGCACCTCAGGTCGCCTGCGTGCTGGCCTCAAGTCTGCGACTTTACGTTCCCTTTGCAAACCCTTGTATCAGCGCTGGACGTTGTCACCGAACCTATTCACTCATTCAATTAACGACCTAACCACGCGATATCCCACCATGTTCCGGCTACTTCCTCCAACATTACTCAGTCTCCTCTTCGCACTCCCTGCGCTCTCACATGCCTCGCCACAACCCGCTCTCGTCGGCAGCGACTGGGAAATCTCCCTCATCCCACGGCATACGCTCTTTATTAGACAAGTTGGCAACCTTCAAACCTTTGAGCAAGCCCTCGGCGGCGTAAAAGCATCCTCCATCACCAATTCCGGGGATCCACAACGCCCATTCAGTGTGGACGGCGATACATTTGATAGCTTTGATTCCGCAGCGCAAAGGAGTTGCGATAACCAGTTCCAAGGCTGTCAAAGAACAGCAAACGGTGCCAATAACAACGGCAATAATAATGGGAATAATAATAACAACAATAATAACAATAATGCAAACTCAAACAGAAACGGGAACGGGAACGGGAACGGGAACGGGAACGGAAATGGAAATGGAAATGGAAATGGAAATGTACGAGCCAACTCTAATAATAACGGCAACAATAACGGCAACAATAACAGCAACAACAATAACAATAACAATAGCAATAACAGCAATAACGGAAACAATAACAACAACAATGGCCAACGGAACAGGAACAGGGATAAGAGGCAGGCAAAGAGGCAAGATGGAGGTGGCTTAACCGTGCAGCAATGCGACCAACAGAAGAGTAAGTCTGCAGTGAAACGGGGAGGCTGAATTGTACAGCACCGCTGACGACGCTTGACAGATCAGTGTAACAGTGCACAGCAGAGCGCGCAGGTCAAGAACTTTCAGACCGGCATCCCCAGCACGAATATTGGCCCTGATCCTCAATTTCCGGATTTCGATTTGATTTGCGATAGTTAGATGCAGAGATTGGGGAAGATAGGATGGAAGATGGTGCTGTGGAGGTGGGGTCGGTATAGATTTGTATATAGATACCACAGCCTTGCATTGTTACTTGAATAGGCTGGCTATGAACTCGCGTCTATTAAATTTCCAGTAGGGAAGCGGTCGAAGAGGAGCGAAGGGAGGAGACGATAGCAGATCAGGATGTGGAGATGCAAGATTCTCAGGGCTTGTATTTATGGTGATGAAGAGCTTATATGAATGTCTGGATATGCATCCTCCAGCCATTTATAGACTTTCTCATCCCCGCATATCATTCATCATCTTTTATTATCAGAGTATGCGGCTAATTAATCTTTCTCGCCCTATCGCCAATGTCGAATTCCTCTCAGGCCGATGGCCTTGAACCGCTTGCCTCGTATCAATTAGCCGTTTGTCAATACAACAACTCAACTAGTTTAGGTTGTTCGTCGTGTCTATGATAAAGCTTTGACATGAGCTTTTGATTGGTCTTGACTTTCTTCCTCCGGACACGAGCAATCTCTTCATCAATTGCTGAATTCTCCGCGCAGTATTTGATAGCCACAACTTCTTCTGTCTGACCTAACCTCCAGGCTCCAGAAATGCTCTGTGCTTCTATCGATACATCCCATTATTCCCCAATTTGTATGACAATTTTCGCTTAAGTTAGGTTCAGGCGTACGCTGCCTCCACCTACTATTATTAAGATTGACCTAGCTGTTTTAGTGTCCGCGAAAACTTTTAGATATCTATTCGTTTTTACTAGAGGGCTGCTCCATCGTATCAAAAGTACTTGACGTTGTAGTTGCGGCTCATGGCTTCTGCGATAATATCCAGGTATTTGAGGTATTGTGAGAACACAACTACCTTCTTCTCGGGCATCTTTTAGATCATGAGGTTTAAATAGCCAGTCAAATTCATGGTACACTGTAAGTGTGCCCCACGGGAGGCCTCAAATAGGGACGTTAAACAATATACACACATACACACATAGGTATGCTGTAAGTAGGGAAAAGTCTTTGTGCCTCATGCCTTTAGTTCTTCTAACCACGCCCTCCTCTTCTCTGTAGCATTTGGCTCTTCTTGAAGCTGTTCGTTAAGGACTTCAATTGTTATACTTTGGAGGTCTTCTTGGTCAAGTTTGACTTTGGTGGATTCCTCGCTCCTCTTCGCCACGGCTTGCCTGTAGTTTGCGGTTAATTCAGCCGCGGACAATGCACGATCATCTTCTAAATAGTATTAAAGACCATTCGCTGGCAAGTGGGTAGCTGAAGTACATCGCAGGACCTCATGACTAAGAAGGCCTGAAGGGAACGTTACAGGACACGCATTTGATGGCCAGTTGGGTTGCGCCCTGCCCTATCACTGTAATTAGGTGTAGAAAAGCGGCATAATCCGTGTATGAATATCCCTTAACGAAGTCAAGATAGCCACTCAGATCATCCCAATGCTCTAGACAATATGACCCAGCTCTTTATAGAAAGTTACATTACTGCTTTGTGCTGCTAGCCGTCCCTTTGGCTGGCAGCGTGAGCCCGATCTATATACTCACGTTTGGGAGGTGACCCCATAAGCTCCTATAGCAGAGTGGCAAGGTGAATCTGTTTCATGTCCAGAATCGAGGTCAATGTCTTGCCAAGTCCCATTGCATCGCCGACTAGCACACCACGTGCGGGGCTCTTACAACGGAAATTGATCTGCGCTGCCGCTTTAAGTTGATATGGATGGGGTTTCGTAGGCATGTGTGGTAGTTCTTCCATCGGCTCAACGGAATGTAACTCGTACTATAAAACGTCGGCAGAGCGACAAGGATGGACGTCCGAAACTCACAATTCTGGTTGCATATTCATCGCCGTAATAGTTGCTGACAGGCTCGAAGTCATTAGGGCCCAGCTTCACTAGACCGGAACTCTCTCCTTCTACCTCATCAAGCTCCCATTCGATGTCTTCTCCTTCCTTACTTTCTTCATCATACGTTGAGCGCGTTGAGCCTCCGGCCTTGATCTCCTCTTGCTCGTCATCCTCATCTGCCTGTTGCACCATATCATGTTCTCCCATTTCAGTATCAGGATCGGCTGAGCCGGAATTGACAGTGTCTTGCGTGCGTCCCGCAGAAGGCCCGTACCAAGCAGCCCCTTCTCCCCCAGTTCCTAGTAAGCCTTCACCCGGATGAAGTCCAATTGTAAATTCCTTGAACATGCTCTCCAAATCCGCTGGAGTAGGAGGCCGATAATCCGTACGAATTGCTCGAATGCCGGCACAGGCGGCGGCTACGCGGTCGGACCATGACATCGCTGCTGGCCTCTTTGGGGCCATGTTTGAGTGAATGCTCGCTTGCTGCTGTCCTGATGTGGTTGGAGAGGGAGATTGTAGAAGAAAGGAAGCGGGCTATAAGGTAGAGTGGTTTTGAGGTACAGAATTCGCCACTCACCGCTCTCACTGTATTATCATGTGAAAGCGGTCGCATTTGTAAGTGAAGTTAGTGAGCGTTTGTAAGTATCCCCAGATTCGTCTACTTAAAACCCGCACTCTTGCCTCAACGCCTCCTCTCCTCTTCTCTATATCTTTCCCCTCGGCGCGCACATCTACAGCAAATCGGAAACAACGACGCCAGCACGTCCTCACCACACATCAAAGGACTCGATAGCTTAGAGCAGGAAGAGCTTGAGGAATTAGAGACCCTTACAGACACACTTCTCGTGACATTGAGGGGCAAATTGAGAAAGAAGACTCGTCAAGATAGAAAGTAGAAACGTGCACAGACGCTTGCGCAGGAAACGCTTAAAAACAACTAAAGGCAACTTTTTGATGTTGTCGGTGACTAGTATGCAAGACGACACACTATACAACAAGAGCTAGGTTCTATTGACCCCTACCGTAAGACAGAGATTCTACGTGCAGTTAATAGATTGTACGCCTATATTGAAAAGAATAACTACTGCTAGCCTGAGGACGAAGACGCATAGACAACGGTGCTAAAAGAGTTATCTGAGACGCTAGCGGAGCAGATCCACCCTAATAATTCTAATGCAACAGACGCACCGTTGTAGAGGCCTAAGACCCGTAGGCTAGGGGCTCTAGAAGGCAATTCTTAGCCACTTTAACTAAAATAATTCTCGAGAATGCCAGCTAACGATGACTAGATCTATCCTACTTCCGTGAAAACTCGCCTCAACTAAGCCTACCCCCGCTTCTTGGGGGTGTCGGAGGGGGCATTAAAGAGGAAAATGTAGATGCAGAAGACGACGCTGATTCAGGCTGGCTCTTCTGGCCAAAAACGGGTGACAGCCAAATGTACGGTAGGGCAATCCAGCAGTTTCGCGAGCGCGAGAACGGACGCCTGAAATCCTCGAAGGCACGACAGGTGTTACAGCAGTGGGAGAAGCCCATACTACATCAGAGCAGCGTAGGCATGCGGGCGAGCAGGACGATTACGCCCCCATACATATGAGCTCTCTCACGTACGCGCCACCAGTACCCTCAATGCTGAGCCAGTTACCTGAAGACGAGACATTTCGCTTCTGTCCTAAATGCAAGAACAATAAATTTATGACAGACTTCTCCGTACACAGCGATGTTTGTCTCAGCTGTTATCAAGAGCAGCACGATACGGCCGATGACACGGACGAGGGCGATGACCTTGATGATATGGACGAGGATGACTGCAGTCTTGATGAATAACTCAATAGCATGGATGGAGACTACATAGGGCTAGCGTCAAGTACCCTATTGTTTGTTCCGGGATCAGGCTTAGGCTAGCTTAATTTGGAGTGTGTATCTCGAGTCAGTAGGTTCGTAGTCATCACACAAGCTACCTCAGCAAATCAAAAACCTTGTCATTACTTACTACTTCGCTCGAGAGGTGTAGGCAGAGTGAGAGATAGGACGGGAGGCGGGACGGGACGGGACGGATGGCCATTTTCCTCTATTCCGTTGAGATCAGTAAGGCGGGCTATGAATGGGGTTGAGGAGGTGAAGGAGAGAGATTGCTGCTCTGGACCAGCCCATCAGCATCCATATCATAGGAATGAGGAGAGAGCAGGTTGGCTTCGAGTCAAAAGAAGGGACATGGGTTGCTCGAACGAGAATAATGTATGAAGAAAGGGGTGATATCAATTTCTTGCTCAAGGAGCACCCTAGCTCTAGGTAAACTGAAAAAGTGTGAATTTCGATCTCCTCACAATAATACTAGGTGTATAGTAGGTTACATTCCACATATTTATCTAAGTGGGAACCTTAGATTGCTCCTGCTATACATATAACTATCGAGAAAAAGATCATAGATAGTACCAATATCATTACGAAAGCAAATACATGTTACCTCTATTCTGTCATTGGAAGCCACCTTCAACAGCCTCAACTGCACACCACGACTGAGATAGACATGGTATGAATCCAGAGTTTTCATGTCCAGCCACGCAATCTCTACTTCCTCGGAAAAGTTCTCAGCAGCCTCGCTCATGGGGTGCTCTGCTTTATAGGCCATGTCGATGCGATCGCCGTTCCCGTCCTTACCCTTGACAGTAACGATTTTACGGAGAAGGTCCCGAGAGAAGCTTTCCTTGAACCACCTGGAGTATAGCTAATAGGCATCGGCTTCAAAATCGGCGGGGAAGTCGGTCTCTGCGAACCGTCCTCATCATATACCAGTTGATCACAAGAGCGCCCCCAGCTTTACAGACAACGCGTTCGTCACGCAATCGCCACTTCATTCACAAAGTCCTTTGCGGCATCGCTCGTGAAAGGCATCGTCGTATTCGTGGGTGATGCAAAGTCTCATCTTCGCTGATCTCTACGTTTTGTGTCACGCAGTTGTTATGATGTCACGTACACCATCGGACCGCTCAGTCAACCGGAAAAGTGGGACTCGACCGCTTCAGATGTAGTAGCCAGAGGATACTCAAGCTACCTCGAGCCTTTCTTTAGGTATCTACAAGTACGGCTGGAGGAATCTACAATTCCTAATCAAACTACTCAGTAGCGTATAGTCTATTGCATACATCTAGCATTGATATAAGGAGTCTGATTACCCTACTTTTTTAGTTTGACGGAAGCTAGGCTACTATATTTATGCTAGAGTCACCGTCCTATAGCTGCCATCTTCCATCTCCAAATCGTACTCCATAGCTTCCTCTTAATCAGTAACTCCTTCATCTTCTTTGCCTTCATCGGCTCCTACATTGTTGAGGTCGGCCACTTCGTTCGCTAGGTCGATCTCGTTTCAACTGGGAGAGGGTGGACGAAACTGCTATTTAGTGTTCTACCAATGCCCTGGAAGTTAGATCTCCCCATACTGGACCGTTGGCAGTGAATTATGGTCAAATGAGGCCGAAGGAGACGTCGCGGCGGTGTATGTGTGGAGTAGGAGGGTTGGAGGTTGAATGAAGACGCGTAGGCTTCCTAGTCTCACTTTTCTCTCACCTCCGTCAGGAACCTATGTATTCCGGCCGGCCAGCCTGGTTGAGGTAAAGGTGAATCCACACGATCTTACCTAGGATACAAAGACTAGATGGATTACTGCTAAGAGAGCAGCGATCCGCCTTACACAAACACGAATACAAGCTTCTATTCACTCTAAGTGCACATACAATTCATATCCTCTGTTGTGAAGACATATTTCTCATAACCTCTCTCACCGGTATTGTGTGCCAGTGCAGTTGCCTAATATTACCGTTTGCAAGCCCTATCCTCTCTCACCTCCCTCACCACCGCCGCTAGGCGCCTATTTGCCACCTATAAAGCTACTACACCACGGCTTTCCTGCATCCAAATCACCTACACCGTCGCCCACAGACCGGCCTTGAGGTCGAACCACCCACCAACATGTATTCAGGAGCAGTGGTAGCCAAGAACGAACAGCAGAAGAAGTCGGATCAGAAACTGGCTACACAGATCACCAAACTCTCTTTCAATGTGCGCGGCCACGCCTTTGAGCACCTGGTGGAGTTTAACGACGGCCCCATATTCATCAATGCACGCCTACCCTCAAGCTCGCTACTGAAGTCTGTTCTAGGAAGCAAAGCTACCGCAGAGTCGGGGGTCAAATCACGTTCCTTAATATCGATCACGGCGAAGGAGTTGCAAGATGAAGTGAGCACAGGATGCGCTAAGTACCTGCTAGTCGGGTTTGTGCCTCAAGACTCACGTAGAGTTAATCTTAGGGCACAGCCAAGCTACGTAAAGCAGGGAAGACTAGTCGGTATCATAATGCCACCTGCCAAAGACATTATCAAGTTCGACCTAGACAATATCGAAGGCCTGCCCCTCCTAGCGGTAGTGAAGATCACCTATAAGGAGAATAACAATGCTACGCAGAGTTTCGCGCTTATAAAGCAGCATGACGGCCTCTATACGCCCTATATAGTTCCGCAGAAGGATATCTTCTATCTTAGTCGATTCCGAGACAATACTACAACTAAGAAAGAGCGAAGGATCAATTGAAACTCCAAAGTCATGAGGTATGCACTCTAATTGCCTAAAAATACGCAAACAGGCATGAATTTGAGGTACAAGCGAGCCTAAGACCCTACTAAGATGATACTACTTCCCACGAGGTCTCTCAAGAACGATATCTTGACCTTGTCTACTAGCTTTGCTGTAAGTAAAAAGGCCCAGTACTTAGAAGAGCTAAAACAGTTACTCGAAGAGATTAAGAATAATCTTACATTAGTACTATTAATCTGCACATTAATGTGCGCCTTTATAAATCTAGGAGATGATGAGAGCCAATTCATGATCGAGGCCACCATAGAATTTGTTAAAGAAGCAGAGGCTACGTGGTCGAACATGGATGCTCTAAACCCACACCACATTTATCTCCTTGGCCGCAGTATACGACTACGTAGCCTCTGCTTCTTTAACAAATTCTATAGTGGCCTCGATCATGAATTGGCTCTCATCATCTCCCAGATTTATAAAGGCGCACATTAATGTGTAGATTGATAGTGCTGATATAAGGTCGTTCTTGATCTCTTTGAGTAACTGTCTTAGCTATAGAAGTAGACGAGTACGATTTGGAGATGGAAGATGGCAGCTATAGGACGGTGACTCTAGCATAAATATAGTAGCCTAGCTTCCGTCAAACTAAAAAAGTAGGGTAATCAGACTCCTTATATCAATGCTAGATGTATGCAATAGACTATACGCTACTGAGTAGTTTGATTAGGAATTGTAGATTCCTCCAGCCGTACTTGTAGATACCTAAAGAAAGGCTCGAGGTAGCTTGAGTATCCTCTGGCTACTACATCTTCTGGCCGCCAGTAATACCTAATTTTGAAATAGATACATACTTTTCCAATGATGCAACGTGATTGCTATGCCGTAGCGCTTTACTTTGAAAAATCTGGGCGTAACTTTGTAAACACATTGGATTATAGAGATCAGGCTCCTGGGAAGATTTCGGCCACATCGTGGTATTTGATTAGCCGATGTACTGGCGGATTATTGAATAGCCCCTGTAGTATGTTTTTCTTGGTTAAGTAGCGCGGAGAAGGAGGGTTGAAAGGGGAGAGACTCCGGGGTCTGTTTTCGCGGGTCTTGTAGCGTTGCACAGGTTTAATAACATACCCGCGCACGGTATATGATGAGTCTCACCGCACGTATCACAAAACAAGTCATATCATGGCGCTGTAGAACAATCACAATTGAATATATTGAACAATGTAGGTAATGTGACGAACGCCGTGACCAGTCCCATGGATATCCCCAACCAACCTTGACGCCAATGCACGGAGAAACAAGCCAACTCCAAGTAGGAACCATAGTCAGACATCGAGATAGAGTGCCTGACTGTAATGAAAAGAAATGACTGGAGGCAAATGAAGGTTAATAAGAAAGCAAGGGATCCGTCGGCCGGCACATTAAAAACGAAGGTCGATGCACTCGTCGGCGTACGGTATGAATCAGAGCAAAAACACTCCACTCATAATTCTCCACTCAGGCTGCCTCTGCCTTTAACTTAACGGCCTCTAGCATCTTCTTCCTCTGCTTCTCTGCCCACTCTCTCGACGCAATCCTGCCTCGCTCTGCAGCCTGGGCCCTCGCCTGCTTCGCTGCCTCTTCTTTCTCTCTCCGCTCGCGCTCTTTCGCCTCTTTTTCCATCTTATCACGATTAAAGACTTCTCTACCTTTGATCTTCTGGTGCACTGCATCGACAGGAGTCACTGTGGCCTTGGCAACCAGGAGACTATTCCGGTTCGAGGCAGTAGTGGAGATAGACGTTGAGCGCGACGGCTGAGTACTGTTGCGTTTGCTAGCAGTTGTGGATGTAGAGCTGGAGCAAAGAGGAGCGGGGGCTTGGTTTTCGACATGTGGGGGTGGCGGAATCGTCACACCTTGTTGCGCTGCTCGGGTTGGTAAAGTGAGCGGTTGTCGGATGGATAATGGTCGAGCCTTGGGAGCTGCTGCTTTCTTTGCGGCTTCAGCTTCTTCCTCGCGTTTCTGTCGTTCTTCTCTCTGTGCCTTGAGTCTGGCTGCGATAGCCTCGCCTGGGAGCTGGAAGTTGGCTTTAGTAAGAGGCTTGGTGGACTTGACAATCTGCGGTGGGATACTGAGAGATACGGGCCGAGCCTTAGGCTGCCCTGTCTGGCCGCTCTCAGCCTCTCTCTTCTGGCGCTCTTCCCTTTGTGCCTTCAATTTCGCCGCAGTCGCCTCTCCTGGTAGTTGGAAGTTCGGTTTTGTGGGAGCCTTTGCTGATTTGGGCGGTGGAGGCATGCTTATTGGTCGTTGCTTTGGAGCAGGGCCATTTGTTTCCCGCTTCAAGCGCTCCTCTTTTTGCGCCTTCAGTTTTGCAGCTACAGCATCACTCGACAACTGGAATGCCGGCTTCGTCGGAGCTCGCCCCTTTGGTGGCGGCGGAGGTGTTGGGAAGGAGACGCTGACTGGGCGACGTTTTGATGCTAGATAATCGACAGTGTCTGTTGAGCCTTTTCCGACTTCCTTAGCGGGTGCGGCTCGTACGCTTGTCGCGCGGGCTAGAGAGCTTGCTGTTGGCTTGAGACTCTTAGGAGCGGCACTTGGGGTCCTTGACACCTTTGAAGCTAGAGGCGTCTTCCTTGATGTCTTTGCACGTGCATTTGGAGTCTTTACATCCTTTGGGAAATCCCGTTTGCGCGGTGACTTATCATCCTTCGACTGGTCGAAAAGTGACACAGCCTTGCCAACGTTCTCCAGAGCTTCTTCAAGCGCATCGAGAGCCTCGAAGGATTCTTCGATACGCATAGGTGACTTAGATGGGCTTCTCGATGCGCGCCGGCTCGGAGTTCGGCCCATGACTGGTGAAGTTGTCGCGTCTGAAGGCTTCTCAGCAGCCAACATCTTGGGCTCTGGTTCCGAGGTAACCTCAACTGATGGTGCAACGAAGTCTGGAGTGGTATCTTCACTTTCGAGGGGTTGAGATGCCTCGGAGGCCAGGTTCACAGTTTCTTGGTTCTCTGCTGCCGCACGCTCTGGTGCTACTTCGTTCCCTTGCGTCTCAGCCTTTTCATCTTGCTGCATTCCTATACTCGTGTCTTCCGCTGCTTGGCTTGCATCTTTGACCAGTTCACCAATTTCTTCATGCAATACCTCATCAGGTTGGGACGCATCCTCTACTTGTGCATCTACAACTTCCGCCTCTTCTGTTGCCTGTGCATCGGTGTTGGCTGCTTGTGCCTGTTCGATTGGTGATTGTGCGACCACTTCTACCGCAGACTCTTCGACCTGCCGGGACGGAGATAGAGCACGCCGAGCTTGTCTAAGCTCCTCCTCCTCCTGTTTCGCTAATTGGCGTCTAGTCAATCGAATAGCTTTTGCCGGTGGACTCGCAGGGCGTTCATCTACGGTTGGTGTTTCAGCTGCATCTAAAGTCTAGTGTCAGGAATTATAACTATGACCGTGATTTCATTGCGCTCACCATTTGATGGTTCAGTGTTTTGTTCCTCGACAGTCGTTTCGCTAGCAGCGCTTCCCGCAGTCTGTTCTTCATCCTCTGGGGTTACCCGGACACTCTCCGCTTCTACAACCTTAGTCTTCTTGGCTTTCCCGCCTTTCTTCCCCCCCTTCCTACTTTTGCCTTTTGCGGGAGTATTTTGGGGCAATTCTTCTTCAGGCGCAATGAGTTCAGGCGATGCGTTGGGCGATATGTCGTTGAGAGGAGTGCGCTCCTTAAGCTCGGATGCAACCGTGCTCGGTTCATCTATATTCTGCTGGGCGCGTTGGGCTGCGCGAGTGAGGCGCATTGTGACTACCCAAGGCGCCTATTAAAGGGTCACAGATTATAGGCTGTATTAGCGTTGAAACTCTGCTTCCAAAACATATGGCAGTGAACTGGTCTGAGGATGAATGTTGATGGTTGCAGGCGGGATCCCCGAGTGGATCATAACAAACATCCTTGGTAGGTATAGTTCGCGCGGGACAGCGCACAGCGTGGGCCCATGCACGGCCGTTGTGCGCCCTCTAGCCACGTGATGGGGTCATTCACTGCCCTTTCCGCTATCGGACCGCCAGACGAACCCCCTACCGGCTCCACATCCGTGAACACGATTCATATCCCCGGTAAATTATTTTTGGGTGCGAGGCCGCGAAATTGTGCAAAACAGTGCTGGCCCCTGAGTGGCTGCTTATCCAATCACGAACCCAAATTTCTTTTGCGCTCACCTGCAAGACTTCCGCCGTTATCCAGCTCCAAAGATTGGATCATATCGGTACACGTTCCGTACGCAGCACTCTGTTGCACCAATTCGTCAATCGCACGCCTCTCTGAGCTCCGGATGTGGACGCGGGGCCAGAGACTCCTCAGCTCCGTGAACAGCCGGTCATTGCCCCGCAGTATGGCACCGACGTCACGAGCCTCGGCGAACTCTCGCGTGGATCAGATTGCTAGACATTTGGACACCAAGCGATCCCTTGAGTTAAATACCCCGTTCTCCACCGAACGCAGCGCGCGATTTGAAGACGAGAAAGGCAACATCATCAAAAAGCAACCAAGGCCGCAGCCAAAACCGCAGCCAAAGTCGCAGTCGCAGCTGCAGCCGCAGGCCAAACCGCCTCAGGCAATCGTAAACAGGATCGAACAACAAGCAGCAAAGCC
This sequence comes from Ophiosphaerella narmari, assembly GCA_028456235.1. Classification (NCBI taxonomy): domain Eukaryota; kingdom Fungi; phylum Ascomycota; class Dothideomycetes; order Pleosporales; family Phaeosphaeriaceae; genus Ophiosphaerella; species Ophiosphaerella narmari. Next base: position 731,282 of record JALNQA010000005.1, read on the forward strand.
AATCCTCTTCAAAGAAGCGCCCACGAAAATGTCCAAGCAACCAGCCCACCCTGCGCTGCTCATTCCTGGGCCCATTGAGTTTGACGATGCCGTCCTGGACTCTATGAGCCACTACAGGTACGCTACCTTTCCAATTAGGTGCCGTCTTCCCTAACGAACTTTCTAGCGAATCACATGTCAGCCAGCCCTTTGTAAATTGCTTCAGCGAAGTCCTCCAAAACCTGCGCAAGCTCTTCCAGACTACCGATCCTGCATCGCAACCTTTCGTTATTTCCGGCTCCGGCACACTTGGGTGGGACCAGGTCGCAGCAAACTTGGTTGAACCCGGGGATGAAGTGCTTGTCCTCCACACTGGCTACTTTGCCGATTCATTCGCAGATTGCTTCGAGACATACGGCGTCAAGGCGACACAACTAAAGGCACCAATTGGCGACCGGCCACAACTAGACGAGGTTGAGAAGGCGTTGAAGGAGAAGCCGTACAAGATCCTCACCATCACGCACGTTGATACGTCTACTGGCGTGCTCAGTGAGATCAAGGCATTGAGTGAGCTCGTGCACAGAGTCAGTCCGGATACTCTAGTTGTTGTGGATGGCGTCTGCAGTGTTGGCTCAGAAGAGATTTGCTTTGATGATTGGAAGCTTGATGCTGTCCTCACCGCTTCTCAAAAGGGTATTGGCTGCCCAGCTGGTCTGAGTATCATGATGGTATCAGGTCGCGCCATTGAGCGATTCAAGGCGAGGAAGACGCGCCCAACATCATACTTTGGCTCTTGGAAGAACTGGTTACCAAGCACGTCTAACCCATCTCTCTTTACTCCAGTCACAACATACTGACCTGCATAGTCATGCAAAACTACGAGGCAAAGAAGCCATCGTACTTCGCGACGCCCTCTCCACAACTCATACACGCGCTCGATACGTCCCTCAAGCAGATTCTTTCCCGCCCGCTCGAGCAACGCTTTGCCGACCACAAAGCTGCCTCCCAGAGGGTCAAAAAGGCTGTTAGTGAGCTTGGCCTTAAGCAGGTTGCAGCCAAGCCTGAAAACCAGGCTAATGGCATGACTGCCATATACCTGCCAGAAGGCATCACGCCCCCCGACGTCCTACCTAACCTACTAAAGAAAGGTGTCATCTTCGCTGGCGGCCTGCATAAGGAAATCGCGACCAAATACATTCGCTTCGGGCATATGGGTGTCAGCGTCACAGACCCCCAGAGGCCAGACATCATAACTCCCATCAACACCCTGAAGGACTGCCTTATCGAGGTTGGTTACAAAGCTTGATCAAGTTTAGACTTTCTTCCGTATCATAGCATAGATTCCCAATCTCTTTGGAGGTTGGTTCTGAGATTGCATTTGAATAGTTCGGGTCGACTATAAGTAGACTAAAAATAGAATACAACGTTTATTACTTGGTGTAGAATCAGTTCCTCAGTCCATCTAAACCTGCCCCGCTCTCGGTCAACCGAATAAGGCTACCTAAGGCTCAGTAGCCAGTGGCTATTCAGACAATCTAGTCTTTTTTACTTAATATTAAGTGTACATGGGTAGCGTTGGCGTCCGCCAAGTGTCGAAAGGTTGTTGTACATGGTACGTCAACGAGAAGGTATGGCATATAAATACCACAACAGTAGGCGCAAAGATCAAGCAGGAAAATGATGTTACTTCTAATATTATTGAGACAAAGTAGGTATCCAACCGTAACTTCGACCTTCTATTACTTCAACCACTTTTCTAATGTTGAACGATGAACTGGCTGTGTCACCAACTCCAACTCATCGTCATTCACTGGCCGGCCGCCTCTCTTCTCCAACTCGCCCCTCAAATGCCTCAACTGCATCTCTAAGTCCCTTATGTTCCACCGGACCTCGTCATTACTTGCCATCCGTACCTGTAGTTGGTATGCCAGCGTCGCCAACAGAACTACAGCCACACTGACAAGAGGAGCCCATTGTCCGACTTGGCCCGGCCCTTCATTGGGGTCACCATCATTACGAATATACCACTCAATCCAGCATATGAATGCTACAATCACGAAGGGGAAGAGGGTAAGGCCTGCGATAACCGTGATGAGGGCTAGCACATCGATTATGAGGCGGAAGAAGGCGAAGAGGTCCGCACGCTCCAATTTGGGGCAAGTGCAGGCAGATGATGACGATGATGTTGATTTGTCCTCCTTCCCTTCTTTTCGAGATCCTATTCCTGTTGGAATACACAAGTAACATAGATGAAGGAGGTTGGCAAAGCTTCGCACGGTGTCGTTTCTTAGCTGTTGCGCAACTAGGCGCCTCTTCGCCCATGCCCTAGTTGGCTCGCGAATCGTAGACCGCAGCGCCTCGCTTCCAAGGTTCAACATGGAAACCAGGTACAAGAAGCCTTGAGCTGCAGAGACAAGGATGATTGCGAAGTAGACCATGGGCCGGAACTCATCCTGTCCATACCTGTTTGGATTGTGAAGCTTCGCGAATCTGGTCTCAGGAGTCGAAACTACAGCTTTCAAACTGCTTGACTGTCGTATCACCTGGGAAGTGTTGAAGCACGGATAGTAGCAATTAGAAGACATACTTTGCCAGGCCGTACTCGGGTTGCTGAAGATATAGCCTATTGATGAGTTGAAGCTGCCTTTCCAATCTTTGTTACTCCAACCGTCGCTCGTCAAGGTATCGGGGTCGAGGACGCTGGCGAAACAGAACCGGTACTGCGGCGCGTTGAGATTGATTTTTGGCCACGACACTAATGCACAAACTGCGCCCGCCAACATGAATAAATTCCAGAAGATGATCATATAACGGAGAATGACACTTGATCGCATGGTCCGGGACCAGACTTGCAGAGGCAGACCGACCAGATACGCGGTGACTACGACGGCGGTGATTGGATCGATATCGAGCTCCACGGCATCTGGCTGAATGCTGATGATGGAAGTATTCGTGACGAGCGACGTGATGGATCCTATCAAGTTGGAGGTAGGGGAAATTAGGGGCATGGTCACGTTCTGTGCATCTTGCACCACGGATTCGTTGGCTGCGAGGATGAAGGCGTGAATCGCAGCAGTGGCAGCATATGCAACCGCTGCCCCAAGGAATATATTCGAGAACCAGCGATATCGTATCGTCGCAAAGGTAAGGAATAAGAGACAATAGTATAGATATCTTGGTGTTGGTGCGTATACATCGGAAATTGGATAAGCGCACATAACCGTTTGCGCAACAAGTGTAAAGTCCATTTGGGATAGTGAGGAGGCCAGCCCCGTAGGATCAACGTTGGTGGCGGCCATTGTTGCGGTGAATTCAATGTGCGGAGGACCAGACGGCGATCGTGGGTATTTGTGGAGTTGGGATCGGCCTCGACTCTCAAGGTGGCAAACCCCCCAAAACGGTCCGATCAAAACGGCATATATAATTTTAGTGGCACGGATATGGGTTAGCGTTTATGCTTCGATTCCAAGGTTGTTACAAAGGCGGAGACCCACCTGGCCTGAGCTCTTTGGTTTTCTATCCGGCCCAGAACAACAATACAGTGCGATAAATTGGACAAAAAGAGTCATGATTTTGATGATAAGTTTGCTAAATAGACCTTATCAAAATGGTCGCTCTGAATCATAAATTCAACATGTGTGTAAGTTGAGAATGAAAGATGATGGGCCATCTAGTACCTTATCACGGCATTATTCTCAGTCCTGGAATTTATTACTGCTCCAAGCGGCCGGAGCTACCGGTACTCTCCGCACAACGCTCTCCTTCGGAAAGCGCGATAAGCTAGCCGACAAGGTTTCGAGTCAACCCTCAGAAATCGGTCACCCATCTGAAAATCGTGTTGACTCAACAACCACCCTACCAAAATGGATAACCGTAAAGAATCTATACAAGCAGCCATCCGCGATCTCAATACTGGTGTTTTTTTTCAAGCCAAAGAGCTGCTGCGAAAGCGTACAAGATCCCTTAAGCTACGCTCTCTGCGCGTATACGCGGTACACAGAGCAGCCAAACTAGCCACGTATACTAGCAGCGATTGACTCTAGAGTAAGATGACTTTCTCGTACAATAGATCCTTGAAGAGGACGCACGCGCTTTTCCTCCCTTACACGCTTGCGCTCGAGAAATAGCAAATTGAATCTTAAGGATAAATAGAGATAATAATCCTATAGGTAAGCATTACTTATCCTCCTTTATTAAGCGTAACTTACGCGTCGCATTAATTGTAGGTAGAAAGATAAAGGCTATACAGGCTAAGGGAACAATACAAGGGTAGATACGCGCGTTTCTTAAGCTCTTTAAGAGCACTCGTATAAGGCTAGGTATTGTAAGACTACGAGTCAACTGCAAGGCTTCGAGCTAGTTGCAGGTCACAAGCTTGTACGATATATACTGTTCTACACCAGTAATCAATGTTATTGATTATTCGTACCTTTTTGGGTTGTTTTGGCGTAGTGGAGTAGAGCTGCGTTCTTAACACTACCTCTCTACCTTTTACGATCCTCGTAATCTTTTTGTAGCCTAGAGAGAGCTTTACAAGGAAGAGAGAATTAGTTATAAGGCTTACTAGCTCTTTGGAAAAGTAAGTAAGGCGATTGTAGTAGTAAATATACAAGTAGTAGCGTTTAAAGTAGAGGTTAAAAGACTCTATAGTTAACTTGAGGCTCTTAAGCCTTAGTAGCTATAAAAGAAAGTTTATATAGACCTAAATTAACGCTTTGTAGATGTAGAGACAATTATAGTAGCTGTACGGGCCTCTACCCTTTTAGAGTCACAAAACAACAGTAAAGCAGCAGAGAGAGAAGCAGGGGGGGCGGCAACTGAAGCAGCAGTTAGAACTCTTCGGTCTATGTGCACAGAGTGGCAATTGTAACTAGGTTGAGAGTAAATATGATTTTCAGATGGGTGACCGATTTCTGAGGGGTGACTCGAAACCCTGTCGGCTAGCTTACTCATTCTTTCGGAAACAAAATTCTTGCAGGCGGCTGGGTAGTCTACAGTCATTTCACCCCCAGCCATATCCAATAAGTTGCTCTGTCAGCTGTGCTATTGCGACCTCTGCGTCCACTCAGCGTATTTTGTCGTATACGAATCCAGCAAGCTCATTGTATACTACCTTTCCAAGGCAAAACCCCACCGCATTTTAATAGTCGGAGGAACGCAATAACGCGAAATGCGCCCGCAAAATTCCTCTCATAGGTTCGCGGAGGTGCCAACAACCGTCTTGCGTCACAAGGTCTTTGATGTGTTTCCGTCGCACTAACGGACGAACCGTCCGAAACTAGCTTTACCAAATTCAAACAGTGGGAAATAACGCACTTAAGTGCCAGGAGCGACATGAAATTGCTGATAAAAAATCAAGTAATCGTAAGTAAAGAGTTTTTTTTAATATCTAGATCAAGTACAGTACGTGCCCCTGCTGGCAACCGATCCGAATCTCACGTCCATGGGGTATGAACATATGAACGTATGAACCAACGAACCAACATCTATAATCGTTGCTTTACGAACAGTCAAGGTTTCTGCAGCTTCGTTTGCGTTGATCGCGGCTCTCTGAGGATCTTGAGCGTTTGCCTGAGTTGTGCTCGTTAGGTTTTTCAAACGAGTCTCCAGAGTCTGAGCATTTCCCCAACACGTCGTCAGTTTCTTGCTGAAGAGACGTCAGCGTGGTAGAAGACTCATTCTTCTCTTCCACTGCCATGGCAGTCGGAGCTGGGGAAGCAGTCGATGCTTCTGCCTCTTCCGCGGCTACTGTAGTCTGAGCTAGACTAGAAGCGGATGCTTCAGCGTCTGGATCATTAGGGCCACTTGCTTCCAAAATGGCTTTATCCCGCTGCTCTTTAGCCCAATCCCTTGCATTTCTAAATGCTTTAGCACCAACCCGAAAGGCTTCTGCGTTGTCCTTCAAGCTGTAAGAGTGCAACAGAGTGAAATAGGTCTCTTGTGATTCTTTTGCACTTCCCGCTGGACCGATATGGCTGGCATAGATCTCTAGAAAGCCATTATGATAGACTGATGATATCGTGTACGCGTTGTTGGTAGCAGGCGCAGGTTTTCTGTATGTTTGGAGCGAGTACATGCACCTCGCTCCTATCGCACCATCATAACAAGCTTGTCGTTTCGCAACATCTGTCTTGCCAGATGGTCCTTTGGCTACTACAAAGAAATTTGGCACGATAGGGAGGTTGTCTTGAGTTGAGGGAACGATGTGATGCCCAATCGCATTTCGCACATCCACATTTAGTCGTTTTGGCCGAGCGCCATAGTAGATGTCAGGGTTGGGAGACGTGAGTGGAACGTCTGTGAGGTCCTCGAGGGTTGTAAAAAGTACCCCTTCCCCACGGCATTTCTCATCTTCAATATCGCCTTCAATACAAGAGAATACTCTATGGACTACGTCTTTTTCATTGAAAGCGCCCCCCCCCCCAGTTTTTTTCTAAAGCTCCTGAATTCCGCATCACCAAATCGTGAGGAAGAAAGAGATTCCCGTCGCTTACTCAATGCTTTCTGGATTGCTTCATAGTTGGCTGATTGTGGGTGCTCATTTCCAGTTTCTGAGAATTTGTCAATATGAATATTATTTTCTTCCAGCAACTGCTCGAAGTTTCGATCGTAAGGCCCAGTAGGCTTCGGGGCCTGTTTTGACTTGGCGTTGTTAGTGCCTGTGCCATAAGCACTGCCACTTTGGTGAGTGGGTAGTCGTGAGCGTATGGTAGGATCGGAGGGATCGATCGATCGAGTCGAGATACTACGAATATCAATTAGATACAAACAAACACCGGTAAGAAGCCGGCGATTCTCACGCCTCTGAGCTCCGACAAATCGGGACCACCTTGCCTAGCAAACCGCTTGATATCTTTCGATAGTACTTTTTCGTGACTAAGGGCAACTCGTGGGCGGGAACTTTGATATGCTCGGACTTGGAGGTTTCTTCGATCTAATTCCTTGAGCGCCGCGTCGGTCAACCAGACTTTTGAGATACTATCCCAGATTGTCTTTGCCTGCTGTGACCCACTGGGCCTATGTGCGTTGGAGGTGGGTGATTTTGGCATGGAGTGATCACAGAGGCGTAGGACTCTCTATGTGTAAGAAACAGCAAGTATAGAACAAACTTAGGTCGGGACTGGTGCCTATTTGTGAAAAATCACGGGCTGCGGACATGAATTCCGTCACATCCTTAGCCACGTCAAGCGGTGTGGTGAAAAGGGATGTCTTTGTCGGTGAAGAGGGTCAAACTGCATGTATCCTTTGTACCACTGCCGCAATGGGAAATGGACCAACCATCAACTACCATTAGACGCCACATAAACCCTGCAAATCCAATGTTTGTGCTTGCTTGTGTTTTTGTCTGCAGCTTGCTGCATCAGAGACATAACACCCAGTTTGTCCAGGAGTGCCCTAAGAGCACGTTTCCGGTTTCACGGGGGCCAACCTACGCCGTGCTACCGAGTAATTCTAGAGACCGGTGCGTATACGGGATAATGGAGCTGAATGATTGTAAGACATCTCTTCTTTGAAGGTCCAGCGAAGCCAAACCAAGTAATGAAAAAAGTCCACGTGGACCTCAGGTAGTGCAATAGAGGCGACACTGTGTCCGTGACTATGAGCAAGCCCAGTATAGATAATCAGCCTTATTCATAATATCGGAATTCTCCGACTACTCTTCCAAGTCGATGGCCTTGGTCACGCTTGAACTTCTTGCCCGAGCGAGTGAATTCGGCCTCTTCCTTCAGCCTTTCATAGTATAAATCCACTCGTTCTGTTTCACACAGATCTTACAAAGACATCCGCTCTTTTCGCCCAGGTTCCGAATCTCGTCCCCCCTGAGTCTCCAATACACATTCTGCCATTTTTCGCCTTGTATTTCATCCACAAACCATTTTGACATTGCACAAGTTCCCGATTCTTTTCTGTGACAACCATTTTACCGAACACGGAGTTTGTGATGATTTTGTCATCGTTTTCGGTAGGATTTGCTTCCTATACGTGTCAACCACTTGAGATTCGACAGAACTCAAATGGTTGATGACTTACGGCACGGCAAACAACCGTAATAAAGCGAACTTTGCTGCGGATCAGAACGTCTTTGTGCTCAGAGACCGCAACAAGCAACCTTGATTGGTTGACTCAATTCAATCAACCCAACCCGCCCCCATACAAATTTGACGTTGATTCAATCCGAGAGGTGAAGATTAATTGACATGATTGAGAGGTTGGTAAGATTTTCGAGGCTTTTAAGCTACTAGGTTACTTATCTCGCGATAGTTTTACAGTGTTGCAGTTAGTGCAGGGGCATTATCCTAATTTATACTAGGCTCGTCAGCGCTTGGCTAGAGGCATGGTTGCGATTCGGGCGACTACTACCTACCACCCTACGATATTCAGACGATTGTGAAACTTCTTCATTATCTGGGTGAGGCCCATTTCCCAGCATTTAGGTGCAAGATCGGTATAAGGGTGCGCTTGACACCATTGAAAGGTTCCATATCTTATTCAATTCAATCTTCCTCTCTCTACATATCGAAATCCAACAGCTATCATGACACGAACTATTTGTCTTCTTGTCTACAACTCTCCTTTGTTCCCTGCTCATTGGGCCTTGTGGATTCCGTCACTAGAGAAGCTGAACATTGGAAAGCGCATTCATGCATCTGGGGATGCTTCCCAAGGTTTCAATATTGAATTCATACGCAACTACGATCTTTCCAAAACTCGTCGTCGACACCAAGTTATCCCTTTAGCCCAAGTTCTCGATCATTACGCAGTTGACGTCCCTGGAAATGGTGCGCCATCAACAGACCAAACAGCGCATGACTACCTCGAGCAAGTTGCTCTCAGCATCCCCGCGCCAGCCCCAAGCCTGGTTTTGGCTAGTTCTCAGGTTTGTTATCTTCCCATTTTATGATAGCCTTCTCACATCCAATATTATAGCGACCAAAACATCGTGTAGAGATTCAAAATTGCCAGACTTGGCTCCGGGCTGTGGTAGAAGCACTCATAAAGAATGGAGTTATGGACGGGTCGGCCTTGCAGACCATAGATAGTGCCCCAAAGAATTGAGTGGCTCTTTAGGTCATGCTACCTTGGTTGGCCGGCGAGTTCGGGTCTCATATTCAAATTTCCGGGGGAAAGATGTTTCGTCTTCGGGCTGAGATTCTTCGCACTTTCCCGTAAATAATAATCTTCTAGCCTTGCTATCCAATTGCGTTTTGTGAAAGCTTGCGTTGGTATGCCAACATGCTAGGACCAAGTGAACTTTATGATTCCCAAGCCCATGAAGCTAGTCATTGCTTTGCGTATTCTATCAAGCCCTTACATGGAATGATATACTTAGTTTATTAAGATAACCGGAAAACTGATCAAGGTCTCTGCTTAGAGGATATGATGGAACACAGATAGAGCACTCAGGTAGCTACTATAAACTATCTCCCTAGCAGTTTGATATTTTCATGGCTGATATGCGACCTTGTACGTATGCTCAATGCTCTGATGCTTCAAACATGAACCCCCTTGTTGAATCATACTCACAAGCAGTGCTGCCACATGCAAGCTACATCAGCAAATATCATACGAACCGTAGTTACTATAAATCACAGGGCTTAAAATCATGATGATGAATTCTTTCTATATTATTCTCCACGAGCGAGAACAAAATAGTCCCAATAGTCGTAACAACTATGTCTGTCCGAGAGAATGGGCAGATATTTCACCTCCCATTCTTCACCGATCCATGACGTCCAACGGGCTTTACAATACTCCCAGTACGCTGGATACCACCCAGATTGGTGCCAATCAATGATCGCCATGATTCGAGGCTTATTGTCAGGTTGTGAACTTACTAGAATGTTACTAGGATGCAAATCGGCGTGGGTAAATACTATGGGTGCATCATCCGGGAGGAAAGATCGGTACGGATGTGGCGGCCGGCCTTGATGATTGTATGGATCTGGCCCAAAGGACGTAGTATACCAGTCGTGAAACTTAGCAACGTTTGCAAACGGGCCGGCAGTCATAGAGGTGCTTGAGAATATAATGTCCTGTAGCGGCTGTCTATTAATGTGCCCTAGTAAAATAACCAGTTAGCTACATCCAGCCTATATTAAAATCAATGATTGCTAACGCAAAGGAGCTAAGCTGAGACGCGCTTTGCGCGTTGATAAAAACTTACCAATAAAAGTAGATCTTGCATCCTGTTTTAAACTGCGCCATGCATTTATCATCGCACGGAGTTGATAGCATACAGCCAGTTTGTCCTCCTCAATCATGTTTTCCCATGCCTGTTCGAGGGTGTCACCATTGACAAGTTCCATGTAGATGAACACCTGCTGACCGTCTTTACACCATTTATAGACTTCAGGTACAGGTACCTCGCGCCCAAAATTTCGACGAATAAATGACAAGCATTGGCCTTCAGCTATCGTAATCTCCGTGCCGTACTTCACTAGTAGACCTAGATCAGGAAATCGTACAGGCAGGGGTTGGGATGTGGTTGTTGCTTCCGGGTCCGTAGATCGGCTTGCAACCTCCCTCACTTGTATAGGAGATGGTAAAGAGTCCCGGCCGTGCTTCTGGAAGAAAGTTGAGTCGTGGAATACAACTTCGTCATTTTGTGGAAGGGTCAGAGGCGAAGCTGACTCCGAGAGTCTCAATACGCGACCTCGAGAATCCGTTATGTTGTCAGGATCACGAGAATCCATTTCTTCGAAGCATGTCACTTGGCAAGTCGTGCGCGTGTGTTAGAGAATGCTAATTGGTGCACCATGCCAAGTGCTCAGTAGTTCAATACCATGTCCGTGTGCGTGACGAACGATCAACATCCTCACAGGCTACTCCATGGGCTAGCCTGTTTGGGTGGCTAGGCCAAGCCAACTGCGCGCCCGCCACACAAGATGACCATGTGTTGTTTGGAGATCCCCTTTCTTCAGACTGATAATATGAAATTGTCGATACATTCCAAAACGTTGTAATCTGCAAGTTCGCCTCTGCCTCTTGCTTAGTACCGCACACCCAATGCTATAGCGCGTCACAGCTTGACCAATTTTCCATCACACAATATATCTCTCCTTAGCGACCACCATCCCTCGATGCGCGAAAGCGTCCAATAATCCGGATCTATAATGAGGTTAATTCCTATACCGAGCATAACGAAATCTAAAGATCAATGGCGCCGAAATCACGAGCTGTAACAGCTAAGGCGCTGCAAGCCCTGCTTACACGTATCGGTTCCGCATCATCTGGAACTAAAAGCGTCCTTCAAGAACGCTTCCAGCGAGATGTGGCGCAGCCGCGTCTATCCGCATTGCGTCCCGAATGGCAAGCCCGACAAACCAAGAGCTTGGGTAGGAAACTCCGAATCATCAGCATTGATATGGGCATCAAGAATCTTGCGTACTGTGATGCCGAGGTGAACTACCCAGATGGAAATGCAAAGAATCCTGTCATGGACATTATTAGATGGGACAAGGTTGACCTTGTTGATGCTACGCGGAAGTTGCGCCCTCAGCTGCCAGATTCGCGGCTCGTCAAAGAAGGGACGGTGGACATGAATCAAGAGGTGGACCCCTACTCGCTGTCTGTCCTGTCGCAAATCGCATATTGGTTCATCAAAAACCAAGTATTGGGATTTTCTCCTGATATCATTCTCATTGAGAGGCAGAGATGGCGATCAGCAAGCAGTAGTGCGATCCAGCAGTGGACTGTTCGTGTAAACACATTGGAAGCCATGTTGTGGGCCATCCTTGAGACTCTCCGCACAGAACATAAGGCTGCTCTTCCTAGGTTGAGAGACAGCGATGAAAAAAGGGACTACGAGATCAACGTAGTTGATCCGAAACGAGTAGGGCAATTCTGGCTCAGGCGGCACGCAATAGCGGCGGCAGAGAACGAGGATGGAGGGCTTTCGCATGGAGTCGAGGAGGTAGACAAAACAGGAAAGAAGGTCCCACGAAGCAAGGCAGAAAAGAAGGCAAGGATTGCCCTCGTTCGCTCCTGGCTATCTGCGGAGCCTGCGTCAACTGCCCTGTCGACACCAGCGCTAGCACCCACGATATCATTCACAATTGGGCCGGGTGCAATAGCTGCACGGAAAGCCCTCTGTCTGCCAACGCCCTCGCGAAGGAAGAAGACGAAAACAAACGTCGTCGAGGCTGATGCAGAGAATGAGACAAAAATAAATGAAATAAAAAAGTTGGACGATATCACCGATTGCTGCCTCCAAGCCGCGGCATGGGTTGCGTGGGAATCGAACAGACTACAGCTTTACGACGTCTGGAAACAAAGGGGGCGTAAGGGAAGGATGCCTAAGCTGGACGACGATATTCTCAGAGAGATGATTGAAGTGGCCGGGGAATAATGGCAGGGTGAAAGCAGACACAACGTGTTTCTCGACTCGCCATATCTGAGCGGCTTTCTCCTATAGCAATGACTATGTAAATCTTCGCATCACACGTGGATACACAGTAAAATGGCTCGCGTTTGAAGAAAACTTTGATGACTTTTGGACACCCAAAATGCCATAAGCTGCGGTCCAAGAGCAGCCATTCAACTCCACTGCTAGTTCAGTGTATGGAGTAAACCAAGTACACGAATATATCATACAAAAGTGAACATAGTCTACAAACAGCGGCACGATGCATCGTTACTGTGTCGGTTGGCCGTTCGCCTATTTCACGTGCATGCAAAATCTGTTCCCAGCCCCCCGCCCCCACTTCCCATCTGTGACGTGGCATACCACACGAGCCAACAATTCCTTTGTTACACTACCCATGTTCCACGCTTTTCAAAAGTCAATTGGCCTTTCTTTTTCCATAAAATATATACTCTGTGTTATTTTCAAAATTGTTCAGATCTCTCATTTGCAATCGACGGTCTCAGTGGCGCAATGGTAGCGCGTTGGACTTCTACCCACCAGTCTGTCCCCCAAATCAGACCCGGTATCCGATATCCAAAGGCTGTGGGTTCGAGCCCCACCTGAGATGGTTGCGCTTTTTGCTGCTTTTTTGTGTTTTTGTGGGGTGGAGGTATCATTTTGGGGGGCAAGGAACAACTTGTGGATGATGCTGAGGGGTCCACACGGCTCGGAGTGCCAAAATGGACATAGCTTTAAACGACCATGTGTGTTGCCTTCAGAAATATCGAGTTTCGTCATTTTGGCACGGTGGGGTGGGTGGGAGGACAGCGTGGAGCCAAAACGACCAAGTCCAACACGGTGTCAAGTTCGGCTTGGAGGACACTACATCTTTGGGGCACTTCCAGCCTCATGATATATACACTTCACCAATAATCTAAATAACTTTTGTCGTGTTAATAGGACATGCTTTTCCATTCCGCTCGTTACTCAATAGGCTGCTAGATAGAGATACAAAACACCGCCCATGACCCCGGTATCTCCTGACCTGGTATCTCTTGACCTATCCCCAGGCTCCTCCTGTAGGTAGCCTATATCCCAACCATGCCTTTTCGTAATCCAAGTATTAGACTATAACTTGCCTAGCAACACATGACGCCGAATCCGGGCTGAACTGAACAAACTTCCAGGGAGCACCGAAACGAAACGAAAAGATAAAACAACACAGTAAAGACCAGCCAGCTGGTTTGGTCAAAGGCGCTCGCGCTCATTGAAAACCTCGACGCGGTCAGCAAAGGATCGCGTCAATCCGATTAACGCCCAAAAGTCGTCGCTTACATCTTCTCGGCGCGACAGCCGTTCTAAGAGAAGTCGCGCCTCGCGCAGCTCTTGGTCGAGCTGCGGGTCGTCCTCGCTGGCGGGTACGGGACCATCCGCACCACTGTCCAGCTGTTCCATCTGGGAACCATCGGTTTCCTGGGTGCGAGACGCCCGGCGAGGGCTGCTCATGACACCGTGCGGACTCCTGGGCGTTGCATGGCTCGAGTTGTAGAAACTGCGAACGTACGAGCTAGCATCGCGAGAACGCGCCATTACTCGACTCGAGTATCGCTCGTTGTCGCGACGAGGAGGTTCATCAGAAAAGAGTGAAGGACGAGCACTGCGACGGACGTTGCCTGGGTTGTAGTGCAGTCTGAACCACTCACCGAGACGAGCCGTGTCATCGTCGTCTTCGGGCTCTGTGTCGGACCCCGAATCATCTTCAGAGGTATCGCAAGCGCGCATAAACTGCTCAGTGGTTGGAGGAGAGTGACGGCGCGATGGCACTGTTAGGTGAGTCTGCGAAGACGACGCGGACGTGTTGGCACTCCCGGCCCGGGAGCTTGGGAGCGAGTTGGAAAACGAGGCTGCAGCGGCAGCAGACGCAAACGAGGATTCAGCCGTGGGCACATGCGGGTCGGGCACGACGGTGCTGAGGAATGTGTCCCAGTGCAGATTCTCGCCGGGACTAAAGCTGCGCTCGCGGTCGCCCAAACCATCGATGATAGAGATAGGGCTCCAGGACTCGCGCAAAGAGCTCGCTGGCAGCGGTCCGTCGGCGATGTTGCGGCGGCCCATTCTGCGCAGTGGGGCAAGGCCGACGGCATTGCTGTCGCCGCTCTCGTGCTCGTCTTCAGCCGCGTGCGCACTGTCGCTTCTCCTCATCGAGAGGCGGTCAGCGCGGGGGCTCTGCGATCGCGTAGATCGCCATTCCGGCATATGTCGATGCGAGAAGCTCTCTGCCCTGCGCATCGTGTCCTGCACATTAAGCAAGATTTCCTCAGTCTGTGACGGCGCGGCTGGCGCAAAGCCTGGGGTGAAGGCTGGCAAGGGGCGGTCGCTGTCCAACGCCTGGCGCGTCTCATATGCGCGCATGTAGCCGTCAAAACGGGCGGATGGAGAGCGGAAGCGGGTATCTTCGCGGTGCAGCGTTGGCGGCTCTCTCTCGGACTCGCTGCTGCGGTATGCGGCCCTGGAGACTTCGGGGACAGGCGGCGGGGCCAGCCGTGAGCTGTGGGGCATCGAAAGAGGCTCGAGGTAGGGCGCAAAGCGCGAGGTGGAGAAGAGATAGTCGCGGTCCACAGGAGCGCGCAGTCGCGGTGATTGCGACGACATCCTGCGCCGGCGGATTGGCGAGCGCTGGCCCATCACGTCGGCGCGCAAGACGTCCTTGTCCTTTGCATTCTCACGAGCAACGTTCCAGGTGGTGGGGATGCCCATTGCGTCAGTGTTGTGGGTGGAGGCGTGTGAAGAGCGATGAAGTGGAGATGGGTGTTGATGCAGACGCGCCCTGACGATGTTCGGAGGAGACGAACTAAGCCCCCAGATGGGGGTGAGGCAACGGCGCTAGCAAAGGATGAATGAGGCTGAGTGGCAGGTGTCAAGACTCAGGCGCCAGACGCCAGATTGGGTGAGCAGAGTCGGACACAGAACGCAGTCATAAGATACACATGGAGTATTGTTGTATTGTTGTATTGTAGTGGGTCGCACTTGCACGCACTCCTGCCATCACCCAGTCACAGACTTTGGACAAACAATCGATGGTTGTCAGGCAGGTGCCCACTAGCGCAGTTGCCGCATCCGGCTAGGCCGCGCTCGCTCGCGCCTTCCCGGCCAGTGCTCAGTTTGACTCACTGTCACCCGCAGAAACGAGTTTCAGCACGTCCAGCGTCTGCCTAGACGGGCCTCGCCTGTGTTGCCTATGTTACCGACATGATCCAGCCGGGCTTGGAGCGCGTCGGCCAGCTGCTGAAGGATGTTCAGTTTCGGTGGAAGGCGGTGCACGTTGCTGGCACCAATGGGAAAGGCTCCATCTGCTACCATGCCTCGACCCTGCTCAGACGCAAACTTGGCTGCGTGGGCAAGTTTACCTCTCCCCATGTAGTGGACAGGTACGCATCCGTCGCATGCCGACTTTTCGTCTTGCTAACAGTCCTAGATGGGACTGCATCTCTATCAACGGGAGGACCGTCAATGCTGCAAAATTCAAAGATGTAGAAACACACTACACGCAGCTTAACCAGAAAAACAATATCAATGCTTCTCAATTTGAGATCCTGACGGCTACCGCCTTCACCCTCTTCAACATGCACAAAATCGACGTGGGCGTCATCGAGGTAGGCATGGGCGGAAAGCTGGATGCCACTAATATCCTCAACAACCAGGCTGTATCGGTCATCTCAAAAATTGCCTACGACCATGAGGGATTCCTCGGAAACACGCTTGAGGAGATAGCAACACACAAGGCTGGAATCCTCCGGCCCAACGTGCCATACATTGTCAATCCCAGGAACGAATTCAATGTTAGTAATGTCGTTGACGAGTACGCCAAGGAGATTGGAGCAGGACCTCGTCTCTCCTTAGAAACTCCTGAAATCGTAGACGGCCTGTGTACCACCCCCCATTGGCGGCAATTTGCCAAACCACTACGGCCTTTCCAGCAGGACAATGCCATCTTGGCCGTCGTGGCTGTCATAGAAACACTAAAGAGCATGGGAATAGCCATCACCAGCACCGAAATAGGAGAAACGCTTACTAAGCCTCGCCACAACAGCAACCCAGGGCGCTTCCAGTACATCCAAGTCCCGCCTGTGTTCGGAAATCCCGGTGATTCTGGCCGAAGTATCTTGGTAGATGGAGCCCACAATCCTGACGCAGCAACAGCCCTTGAGGAGTTTGTGTCTCACGAGAGGACGTCGCGCCTATATAAGGGTCATCGAACAAAAGCTGGTATGCCTGTGACTTGGGTGCTTGCCATGACTGATGGCAAAGACGCACGGCAGTTCCTCACAACTCTGCTTAGGGCTACCGACAACGTCATCACAACAACCTTTGGCCCCGTCGACGGTATGCCTTGGGTTAAGCCCATGGATCCCGAGGCTCTGCTCGAGGTCGCAAGGTCTGTAGAACCGAAGATCAAGGGGTATGCGATCCCCGAGTCAGGAACCCTCCGGGCCTTATGCGCAGCAAAGTACATCACAGAGGCAGATCATTTGATTGTCTTGACAGGAAGCCTGTATCTAGGCGGCGACTTCCAACGCGAGTTGCGCGGCGTTGGATGCGCCTTCGACCACAACCTGCGTCAACAAGAAAAGAGAGATTTCTGGTCCGCCCCAGAGCACCAAGACGACGTCGCAAGGATGAAAGAAGTACACAAACAAGAGCACGAGCGCTACAAGCTGTGGCGACGTGATCTCAAACCAGACATAGTCGTATATCCTGGGCAAACGAATAAACGCGAAAGAGCGGAGAGCAAGCGAGAGAGGCTGTGGTACGAACTCGAAGACTTGGAGGAGGCAATGCGTGCTGTTGAGAAGGAAGTAAAAGAGGAGGAGGAACGGGTTGTACAGGCTGCCAAAGACGAATACAAACAGCGCCAGCTTTCTGGCGTGTCTCAAGATCCTGCCGCACCCTCGAACGCGGAGCCTACTTATCTATCGGGCCCCGACGACGAACAGCCTGGTACCGATGTTGGCGACTTGCCTTCTGACCCCTCGTCCCCTACCAACGAACAGCCTATTCCCGCTCGAAGCATCGAAGCGATACGGACTGGTACAGATGTTGGCGACCCCAAGTCTGCATTACCTTTAGATCCAGAGAATGACACATCCTCGGACCCTGACTCTGAAGCCGCAAATGATAACAGAGTGATCGGTATGAGGATACGCAAGCATATTACTGGTGTAAAACATGAGGACAACCGGCCGATACGAAGACCAATTTTTATAGAGAAAATGAGGAGTGAGTATAGTTCACGATCAACATGAGTGTACGAGCGTTATGGATATTTGTTTACGTAGGAGGGTTGACGGTGTCATATTGTAACTTGACTTCATTTTTATCAGCCACCCGTGAAAACTGTATTCAACCATTTTCAACACATCACTCCAGACCATTAGTTGGCCCACGAATTACATGATACGGGCACATTGTACATGAATGGTAGCCAGTTTGGATATAAAGGAGTCATTGGCGTGTTGAGAGATGGCAGGCATGAATTGTCATTGAGATATCATTTCATAAGCCTTTCGCTCTAGATAGAAGCCATAGCTACTCAGCAACCCGCCGGAACGCCATAGTTTTGTATGCATCCCAACCTTTCATTTCTCTACGGCCAACCCTCTACGCGTCCTCGACGACCTGGGTGTGTAGGCCCTTGGGGTCCTTGACGTTGACAGCCTGGACGTAGGAGTACAGTTTCTCCTTGGCGCCCTCCTCGTCATTACGCTTACGGCTAATGCGGACACGGAGACGGAAGGGAACGCCCTTGATGCCAGATTCCCAGACCTTCTTGTTGAGCTGGGGGTCTAGGCGGACATCCTTGGTGCCCTAGATCAAAGGTTAGCCTATTATCATCCTCAATTGTCATAGTGCATTCTCAGCGCCGTGTGAATGCAACGTACCATAGCCTTCTCAGCGAATGCGCGGATCTCCTTGACCGCCCTGGGGGCCCTCTTCTTGAAGCTGACACCATGGACCTATTATCCAACGTATTAGCCTTATGTTTCTTTTCAGTCTTCCGCCCGATACCTGCAGGGAGTCAATGATGAGCACCTGAGTTGATAAACATATTGGTAGGCGCCCAGGGCACTAGTACCAGCGTAGTCTATATGTTCAGATACCCACCCCGACTATGCAGGCCATCGTTGGACTTCACCAAACTGAATCAACATACGCGCTTGTGAAGGTGAATCGTGTATTCGCGGGCGACGACGTCAGCGATGGCGCTGCGAGTGTTCTTGCCGGCGGCCTTCTTGCCGCTCTTTGCTGATGGGGCCATTGTCTTGTGAATCTATTAGCTGGTGTTCTGTGAGGGAAGTAGCCGCAGTTTCGATGACCGCGAAAGTATAGTAGCGTTCGCGACTATTAAGAATTAAAATATAAACACATACTGACTGGCTTTCTCGCTGCAGGTTAGTGGACGGTGAGGTTGAGGTGCGACTTGAAGTTCAAAGTTCTCAAAGTTGGTCGATTTTCGTGTGGTGTGGCTCTGTCATTTTGCGCTAGTAAGCGACCGCTATCACGTGAACATAGATCCTTGTGAAAGCACATGAGATGGACATGTCGAGAATTGGGTATCATTTTTTTCCAAAGAGATGCCGTATAAGTTATACAAGAGAATTCCAGATAATTCGCTCTATCCGTGAGGTATTGCTCCCTAACGTCATGCAGCCCTACTCAAGCTTTTATCCAATGCTACCGGTGCCCAGGTAAATCAAACTCCTTGCCTTTCCCATCAGCGTCCGCATCTTCGTCCTCGTCATCATCTTCATCATCTTCATGGTCGCTTTCGTCCGTGCTGCTCTCTTCTTCTTCGTCATCTTCGTCATCACGAGATATGTAGCGCTGCAACCGGCCACCATCCTCGCCCCAGAATTGCAGGCCATCCGGATCATGGTCGTCCGCGAGATCCAGTGTCGGTATATCCTCCATCCCAGGATTGAGATCGTTTCTAAACCGTGCGAGCGATTGTGTGAATCTCTCTACAACGTACTGAGGTAGTGAGGGCTCCTTGACAGTAGTACCATCTGTGGCCTTTCGCTCCCGACGATCATCATCTCCCAAGTCGATGACTGGGACGTCTTCAACTCGAATATCTCCGGTGGGGTTCAAGTATGCATCCATCGACTTACGGACACGCTCAAGTAGTTCTTGTGCCGCTTCCGGCATCTCTGGCATCTGCGGAAACTGTGGTATTTGTGGAAATTGCGGCATTTGTGGAAACTGTGGCATCTGAGGGAACTGAGGCAGATACGAGAACTGCGGCATTTGTGGCATTTGAGGTAGCCTTGGCCTCCCGGGAAATTGAGGCATTTGGAATGGAAATGTGGGGAGCTGAGCTGGGAGCCATGTTTGCTCTGGCTCATCGGGCTGGAAATAGTACCTTGGTGAACGAAGTGGTTGTGATGTCGGGGAGCTAACGCTGACAGGAGACCTTGATCCAACATCTATCTCAGCATCTAAAATGGCATTAGCTGTCTCTTCGCTCTCGGGGCCGTTCAAGATACGGAGCTCGTTGGTGTTGTATGACTCGCATGTGCTACATTGGTTGCCCAGCCAGTGGTACTTAACGGATGACTTTGCGGAGCAATCGTTACACTGGATAATCGCGCGAGTATTTGAGAATTGTTCCGGCATAGGCTGGCTCTCAATCGCATGAGTTAGTTTTCGCCATTGCAGATCCATGCTAACAGCGCTCTTTTTGCAGATTGGGCACTTGTACGCAGTCTCCATGTACAGGTTGTAACAGTCCTTGTGTAGGTAGTGTCCACAGGGCATAGAGACGACGGCGGTAGATGAAGTGAAGAGGTAATCACTACAGATAGGGCAGTCATTTTCCATTGCGCCAGGGTGGCACTTGTGGGTAGTGGCACGAGAGATGGTGATACAGACGTTGCAACTCTATTACCGTCAGCTCAATATATCCAAGAGACTTTAGGGATCCTACTTTGCAATGATAAAAATCTTTGCCCAGGCCCTCACCTCTCCTACATATACCACAATCCGGACAGTGATAAATTTTCTTTTTGCTGTTGTTGTCCCAAAGTTTACATATATCACAGTAGTAACAAGCGGCTTCTGTCTGACAATTTCTGCAGTGATCAGCTGCCTTCTGAGGTGTTCCGCACACCATACAGAGCATGTTCTGTGTCCGCTTCCTGTTGAGATTATGTTCTTCTACAGCATCATGGCAATGCCTGCATGTGTACCAGTGTTGGCATTCGTAGCATTGCACCTTTACATTGCGCTTGTAATGCTGGCAGCCGAGGGCCAGTTCTCCATCGATATGATCGTCGTCATCGTCGTCGCCGTGATCTGCGCTGCTCTGCTCGGGCTGTGGCCGATATGTAGGGTTGGTGTCGCCGGGCCGCAGACTGAATGGATTCTCAGGGTCAATTTCTGAGGCTGTTGATATTGGCGAAGACAGCTGTGCATCGGAGAAGGCCGAGTAGGTTGAGTTTGGGGTGAAGGGGCGGTCGTGGGAGACAAAGCTGCTCGGCGACGTGGGGCGCAGGAAGTTGTAGCGCTCAGTCATGAGACTGTGAACCATGCGCGCCTTTTCCTGGTCGGTGATTTTGAGGTCCCTGATCTGGTGGATGCGTGCCCGCAAATGGGCCATGCCATCATCGGCTGGCAGAGACTCAGATACAGCCGTGGCATTTCGCCTGAGAACGACCGGGCGGGCGCTGCCGCCGCTGTCCAGTCTTGAGGGTGTTGCAGGTGCGCTCGCAAGCAGAGGGTCGAGGGTCAGGTGACGAAACTCGTCGTCGGGGGTGCGGGTGGTGATGGTGTTCTGGGGCATGCTGGTGTCGACAGGAATGGCTAGTGGTGCTGCAATCGAGGTGTCGGTATCGATAGCGGCATCCGATGCGCCTTTGCAGTCTGCTTGGTCGTGTTCGTCTTCCTCCACCACAGCATTCTGCGCCGGACGGGAGAAGGACGAGTACCGCCGGATGCGGTCAATTAGCGCATTTGGCCCGTTCCCAGGAGCGGGTGCAGGGATTGCAATTGCATCGCGTGTTCGTGTGGTGGAGTCGTCCGCAGCCGAGTGGTGGTGAGAGCTTGAGCTTACACTTTCACATGCAAGGGAGGTCGCCACCTCGCCCTGGCTCTCGCTAGCAGGAGGGATAACACCGCCTTGGCCAGAGAACCGGCGGGCAGAGCGGACGACAGGGTCAATAATAAAAGAGGATAACAGACTCATCACTGCACCATGCTGGGTCTAGGATACGGAATACTTGGAGGTGAGGGAAGAGTCGAGCCAGAACGTCAGTCTGGCTGGGCACTGATCTTCTCCAGCCTTGCACTGCACCTGACCAACTACCACCGCGACCGCGACCGACATTTGGCTCTAGCCACGCCGAGGTCGCCACAAGAGACAACTTAGAACACCGTGCGCTCGCAGCAATCGCAAGCTTTGCCCAACTCGACACGCACAGCCTCCGCGCCGCGTCTCGTCTCGCCTCGCCTTGACCCGCCAATATGCATGGCCGGAGTTGTCCTGTCAGATGGATGGCATTTCGAAATCTGGTACCACCGGCTGGTGTGACACGCTACAGCCCAGTTGCACACCAAGAGCAGGAAACATCTAACGCACATGGGCAAGCTGCTTCGCTGCGTCTCGCTTGTTCGCAGCCGTCGCCTACCTAATGGAGCAGTTTCACTCCAAGCTGTAGAAAATAGCACCGAAAATGTGGTTGCTTTTAGGAAACTTCATTTCCAGATCCATGGTTGCAAAGCCGCACGACACATCTGCCTTCACGCCCTGGAATCCTGCCGCTTCCATCATTTCGTACTTCACCATCTCCCAAATGTGCAAGTTCTAGAACATCTATCGAATGTAGTGAATGTTTTCCGGATCGTGTGGGGTACCCATGACTTGTCAGTCTCTTAGCATGTGTCTCGAAATGGCAGGTCTACAATCAAACGTCGAATGCAGTCAAAGTTCTGTGGGTGAGATGGAGATTGAACAATGCACAGTGCATGCCTTTATGTAAAAACATGGCGTTTAGCCTCCGCAGCGGCACCACAGACAACCCAGGCAGATCTTCCAGAATAAGCAGTTCGCCTCTTCAGCGTCGATTGCAGACAGCATTCCAGGGATCGAAGAACAGACGGCGTTGGAATTGAAGAAGTCGCTCGAACTTTATGAGCCCGTCAAGTCATGTATACTGATACGATACACAACCCCACATATTCGACTATCCAATGTCGATCTAACTAGACTTCTCTCCATGGCTCTGTTTGCCTTTCTTTACGTCATCCCTTTCACTGATCTCACGCTCCTCTAGGCCTTCTACGCCCTGGCCCCATGCGCCAGCTCTCTTTCCCCACTTCACTGTTCCCCACACATGCGTCCAGTCGATCCTAGGTGGTGCGTTTGGGTGTGTCCTGAATGGACTAGCGCCGTGTGGAAACAATTGTCCTTGCTGCTCATCCTTGGACAGTATTTTCACATTTGGTGGCAGGGTTGGTGGCGTCTGAGCATTGGAAATAGATGGTCGTTCCCATTGTCGTGAGGTTACGGGGGGAGGGCGCCACCACGGAACATCCGTTCCGGATGATTCCGTGCTCTCAGAAGGGGCAGTACGATTCCACCATCGCTTCGAACACATCTCCCATATACGACTTTCCGCCCTCTTGACTGCGAAGCGTTCATCTTCGCCTGTAAGACCACCAATATTCGCAAAATCAGGGGCCTTGCTTCCATCACTCAGTCTCCTCTCATCCGTGTATGATGACCCAGGTTTCCTTGCCCGATTCGGAGGGTCGTCTTCCAGTGCATCTTCGGCGAGTGTGTCACTACTATAAGAGGAAATGTTTGGCCTAAAGGGTGATGTGGCATCCTGATAGATCTTAGAGAACATCTCCGGATGTACTGCATCATTCAGAAGGGCATCTTCCATTGTACTCTTATCTTGTGTGGACGAAGCTGGAGCCTCTGGGAAAAAGATATCATCCGGCCCTGCTATAGCGGTGATAAGAATGCGACATCGCGCTTCGTATAGAGCATCAAGGAGAGTAATAAGTCGTCTTGCTTCATTTTTCTGTAGGAATTGCATGACGGGAACGTCGGTAAGGATAAATGTGTGATAAGTCGAAGCCAAGGTGATGTAGTCCGCTGGGCTAAGAGTAGCACCGCAAAGCTCAGAGAACGTAAAAAAGGCGACTCCGTTGTATTGTGCAGGTATCGAAATTGGACGGCCATAGACCGTTATGGTAGCTGGAGCCCAAGGAATCGGGTATGATTGCGATGTCACACGCTCGACAAGAGTATTGAAGGTTTCGGCAAATATGTCAAGATTACCTACGGCGGAAGGCTGGATGAGGTAATTCTGAGGAAGGGATGTGCCCGGCGATCGGTTCATGTTCTGGACATCAGAACCTTCTTGCAGACCGTCGGGCGCAGCGACACCCCCGAGGTCAGAGGTAGCCATTGAGCTGCTTTCGTTGGATGTGGAGTGCATACCTCTATTTCTCTGAGGACTCTCCCCGCAATCCAATTTTCGGTAATCTTGCTTTCCTTCCATCTCCCAAACTTCACATCTCGCTTTGAGTACCTCTAAGAATCCTACAAACTCGCCCCGTTGGCCAGGTCCTTCATCTCGTCCATAGGCGCCAGCTTTGCTACTTGACCATCCAAGCCTATTCTTTCTATTGAGGGGTATTTCAAACTCCATGCCTGCGGCCTTCGCAAGGTCCTCAGGCATACGGTTACTAGTAGCAATAAGAACGCCTCCAAGCTGAAAGAATGAAGTCATAAGATTGGACAGAATCCTTGAAGCTGCACGGTCTGGTAATTGGAGCTCGTCGAG
Source organism: Ophiosphaerella narmari (assembly GCA_028456235.1). NCBI lineage: Eukaryota > Fungi > Ascomycota > Dothideomycetes > Pleosporales > Phaeosphaeriaceae > Ophiosphaerella > Ophiosphaerella narmari. The sequence goes on from JALNQA010000005.1 coordinate 755,459, forward strand.
GAATAGGATTGGCGAGGTTTCAATGAGGTCGCGTGCTACTAGAAGGAGTGAGTTCTCGTCGTTGAGTGCTTCGGGTCCTGTTGTCATTGCGCGAGTCCTGCGGATCTGCTCGAGACGAGACATAGTGTCAAGCATAAAAGCGTTAAAGTGCCAGCGGCGTTTTTTACGGTTTGGTAGACAATCTTGGAATAAGTCAATAAGCATGGATTTCCCGGTGCCAACTTCTCCGTGAAGCATTAGGCCCTGTGGACTCTCCAGCTGCATAGCTTGTTCATGGTCCGTCAAAACGCGGGTCAGCTCCATTGACTCTTTATTTTGCTTTTGAGTCAGAAATGAGTTCCATAAAACTCTTGCCCGAAAGCTCCGGGATCGTAAGTCTGCTGGCGGCGGTGGCGTCGCATTTTGAACAGAATCAACAGCCCTAGACAATTTGGTTAATCGCTTCGAATACTCGACCGAAGGCTCGTAGTCAATCAATCTATCGTATAATTTCTGAAGGTGTAAAGCTTTTTGTAACTGTCAGTTGCGAAATATTACTTGGCATTGTTGGAATGGTAGACGTCATGGCATACCGAGGCGATGTTGTGCTGGGTCAGGGCGAATCTTCTGTGTTGCTATAAGACTGCGATAAAGAACCAGTGGGTTGGTGATTGCAACTCTAGTTCCAGGCATTTGCAAAATACAGGTCTAGATATTGAAATTGCCGTCACTTCAATAATAAAGACTTGCATGGACGACGAGACGTTCGATCTCGAGGATAATTAAACCAATTGCAGCGTAGCGTATTCTCAGGAGTTGCTCCATCGATCGCCGGGTCTCGAGAAGTTATTGCCTCGATCCATCATTGCAGAGGGGCAACCTGCTGTGTATTCGGATTGGTTCGCATTTACTGGTCAAAATAGCAGATTGGCTCCGGAGACATTTGGTTCACATGTACGTGATTGACATTCCGACGACCACAATGTGCAAAGATGGATATAAACATTGGATTCTAGAAGGCATGTATGTGAAATGAGGGCACCAAATCATGGATAATAACGCTCGCTTATGCATTGTGTTACACTGACGAAAGAATCCGAGATGCTCAAATGTTGGCAACACCAGGAGACCATGCATCAGCGATACGTTTTATTTCCTGGATGAACTTTCGACTTGTTATCTGTGTCGACCCAATTCCCCGCTCAGAATTTGTGGTGATTGGAGAGTGCTCATCTGGGTTGTAAAATGGATTCCTCAAGAGCATGATGTATGCCGTTTGCAGCGCTCTAAATGCCTTTACCTCGTTAGCTCCACCATTGCTTCTATGGACTGTACTTACTGGTTTCATATCAGCATCTCGTAAACCAACGGCAGTGGTTGTTTTGGCATCCTGTGCTGTTGCTGGTCTACCCTCCATATCGACGACAATGACAAACTTGACGCCAGTATTAGTTAGCCAGCCGTACATTGCTAGTCTCTCGTCGACAGCTTGAAGTAGGCCAAAGTCTTGGTCAGCTGTTTTGTGTGGTAGGCGGGCTTCAAAATATCAAGACACGAGCTCATAGAAATGATACTCTAGGGGTGCTCGTTCTTCTGCTGGAAGAGTGAAATGTGCATAAGGATTGTTCTACACCTGATAGTAGCGGATAGGAGCGTTAGCTTAGGGCTATTGCGATGAACTGACATGTTTGCCAATCACGCCGATTGCAGGCTATTTAGGAGGGACGCGCCATATCTGCGAGACCCTGCCGGTTCGAGTTAAGGCGAAGGGATGCAGGCTCTCCTGAGTATTTTCAAGCAAGATTCATCTGGATTGATTCATCTACTGCGATGATGATTGATCAGGCAAAAAAGGTCGTAGAAACCTTACAGCAATTCGTGGTGTTTAGTTAGATCGTAGCCAACAGCCAGAAATGATTTGGAGAAGCCCCAAAGGGTGTAGGGGGTGGAGGCAATCTCTCATTCTAGGGGGGGCCTATCAGGTGCCATCTGAATCGGTAGCTAATTCGAGGGCGGCGCAAGACCCAAAGTTGCTTGACGACATGCACTTCGACCGCGACATCCTGAACTGTCACCCCGCGTCTTGCTCTCCACTAAACCTTCGCCCCAAAACAATTTCCTTTTGTGTTTGTTCGCCGGAATGCGTTAACAGTGAGGTCATGCAGCCTCAATGGCCCCTTCGAGGTGCGTCACTACACCGAAAGCTCCCAATGCCTCAGGGCTAACAAGCTGCTTAGCCCAAACCAAGCGGACCGCCGTTGCTTCCCATTTCCGTTGCAGGGAAGCGTAGCGTTCTTATTCTTCGACATCCTCACAAAGCCATAACGAGAAGACGCCCGCCACAATACCTGGTAACCCCGGAACGCCCCACCAATGAAGGCAGGGCGACGAGAAGCTGCCGTTGCGAGTCAGGGAAGGAAAGAAAGGTGCCATGCAATTTCGCCTTGTACGTTTAAAATGTCCCAGGCTGCTAGTATTGTGTATTGGCATGCACCGTGGACTGACACAAGTACAGGACTACACTCGATCAGATGGCTAATTGGGCGCGTCAGAGCTCCCTCTGGCCCATGACGTTCGGGTTGGCATGCTGCGCCGTCGAGATGATGCACCTGTCTACCCCAAGATACGATCAAGATCGTCTTGGTATCATTTTCCGTGCTTCGCCTCGACAGTCGGACGTCATGATTGTGGCGGGAACACTCACCAACAAAATGGCGCCAGCGCTACGACAGGTCTACGATCAAATGCCAGACCCACGCTGGGTTATCTCTATGGGTAGCTGTGCAAATGGAGGAGGATATTACCATTATAGCTACTCGGTAACACGAGGTTGCGACCGGATCGTACCTGTGGATATATACGTACCAGGGTGCCCACCTACCGCAGAGGCGCTGATGTACGGCATTTTTCAATTGCAGAAGAAGATGAGGCACACAAAAATCACAAGAATGTGGTATAGGAAGTAAAGTGTGTTTCGTTGGCGAATATGCGCGGGGTCGGTTTTGCTTGCGAGCTTTAGAGGACTAACTCCTCCTGTACAAATCAATATATCATGCAAAACCCTGTGGGCATGTATTGCCATCGCCCGTATTATGCATCTAAGCTGTAATACTATATATCTATCGCTCTATGTGCATTGAATGCATGGGTACGTAGTCTTTACTCCACTATTTCCCCAAGACCAAACATCTTGATTGAATTGTTCCACGCACTGTAATCGCGTTAGCATACCATTGTGAACACAAGATATACAATTGAAAACTCACGCATGACACACTTCTTCCACAGCGATACCCTTGATTTGCGCAATCGCATATGCTACGTGAGGTATTGTGGCAGATTCGTTGCGTCCTTTGACCATGAGTCCCTTAACGAATTTTTCCTTCTTCACTGCTTTGGGCAAAGGTGGTGCATCTTTGAGATACTTGGCTGACGCATGGCTAGGACGCATTTCGCACTAAATGCCATCAGTAAAACAGAACATTGGGCAAGATGGCACAGCTTACCCAAGGCCCATCTGTCTCGATCTGTAAACGGTCAAGTGGTATCTGTTTGACAACTTCAATGTTTTCATCCGCTGTTATTTGTATCAGTTGCGAGTATCGCCAAACAGCCATTGCAGATACTCACTCTTCATACTGCACCCATTTACACCAATATCGAAACCTAATTCCACTAAACTCAGCATTTCTTCTAAGGTCCCCGTAAAACTGTGCACAAGTCCTCTCTTGGGCAATTGTTCTAGCTTTGCACCTAGCAACCTCTCAAAGTCCTCACTCGCCGCTCTTGAATGTAGAAATAGTGGCAACTGAACTTCAACTGCGATGTTAAGTTGTGCTTCGAAATACTTGAGTTGCTGGTCTTTGGGGGTCAGGAATAAACGGTCGTAATCGAGGCCTATCTCGCCAAAAGCAACGGCAAGACCATTTCCCTTAGCTTCCAAGGCTAGCTTACGAAGAGCAGAAAGTAGTTCCGCTGGCCCGCCAGGATGAGTGTCAAAGTGTTTCGCAGAGCAGGGATGAACGCCTACGGTTGCGTAGCATAGGCCTGGATGGTCTTTTGCAATTTCAATTGCATGCTTGGATTCCATAAGGTCAGAACCAGTTACCATGAACTTTTTGCATCCCGCATCTAGGGCTCGCCGAATAACATCTTCAAAGTCATCTTCATGCCGTTGGTTACCATGGTAAGTACCGCGAAAAATTGGGTCCGTGAAGTTAATGCCAATCTGATGGTTATTAATACATGCTATTATTTTCGAGATGCTCCAGTGCACTAACATCAATGTATTTCGGTCGAGAGTCTCCTGTCATTGCGGATGTTGTGTGAACAAGTCGAGGCAGCTGAGGTGAGATTCGATTTTTTGGAACTGGCAAAATGCTCTTAAAAGAACGAAAGTGGTGTATATAAGACTTCTGATTTCTAAAAAATAACGTAATGCCTTGCTGAACTTGCGCGGCGAAGAGGGACATGTGATGTGGTATATGTTGAGTGACTCTGAAATAGTCAATGTCGAGGTTGCCCAAAGTGGCGAAGCTAACGTGTTTTTGGTCTAGCGAGAGGCGGTGTTCATGTGCTGTCGAACAGCCGTGGCATACCGCCCGGACGGCTTCACTATAGTCATATCGATCTTCTAGTTCGCAGATATATGCCTTAGGACTGTTCTTATTCTTCCCATGGAGAATATATGGCACCTACGCCGCGTTGCTGACAACGCCTCCAAAGCCTGCTGGATCTGCTACAAGCCAACAACCAGTGTTCTTATCACTCCTAACAACAAGGTGCGATATACAATATGTTGGGTTTATGGAATCTCATATATGGCTAGGATTTCTTCTACATATGTGCTGGACACCTTGTTGACAAAGGATTCTGTCAGCCTAACGCCAATGAAGCTGCGGCAGTTGAAGCAAAGAAGAAGAAAGACGAACTCGATGCAGAAGTAGAGAAAGTGAAGAAAGAGTATGAAGAGAAACAGAGACTGAAGCGTGAGAAGCGGAAGGAACGGGCAAGGGAGAAAGATAAAGCTAAAGAGAAGGATTCGGAGAGTAAAGACGAAGCAGAAGACAAGCAGGACGAGAAAATCAAAGACGATAAAGTATACAGGCACAGTATACAGGTTTATGCATTAAACTTACAACATTTCAGATCAAAGAACTTTCCAAATCGAAAGAGCAAACACAGGTGGATCTAGGCCCTCGCATTTACCATCTCAATAAGTAAGTAATCATCACACGCTATGCCATAGTACTCCATACGAGATTTTTACATGCTAACCAAACACGAAGGACCTTCTATCAGATGCGTTTAGACAAAATACGTAATGCTGAAATCGCAAAACGGAACCGCGAAAGACTCAGCAATCCCGCTAACTTTCCCTCTGTCCCTAGCGGCGACCCATGATCTACGAAGCAGTTCGGTTTTATTGAGTTGCAATTACAGCCCTACTAAAGTAAGCCTGCGCCATAGAAGTCAATTGAAATGACCTCCTCGCTCCGTGGCCGAACATCCGCGACAATAATAACCCCAGCCTGTACACATCATGCGTCTATTCTGCCCAAAATTACTAGAATGTGAAGGATAAACCCGGTAAATGATAACTACATGGGGACCCGCTTACTAAAAGCCGCTATTTGGCCTTACACAAACAGCACAGTCAGCAAATAACGCCAGATCCATCAGCCATACTTACCGAATGGCTTCATATGGCACATGATGTGAATGGTAAATACCAATTTGTTTGAATTTCCCTCGCACAGCATACGGAAATTCATATATGGATTAATTGTGTCGTGTAGAAGGGCATGCCTCCTATCAATCCCTGCTCGAATGTCATACCAGGATTAGAGTCAATTTCGATATAATGATTTTTTACCTCCGAACTGCATGCAAAACCCATCTCCAGCATTCTGCCAACCCATTTCATGGTTGGTGATATGCATCCCGTACGTATGCCATGTCAGTCAATGTGTGTGGATGATGCTGCATTGAATGCAACTGATACCTGCTGCAGCTATAGAGCACACACTAATGACTAGGTACCAGCAGAGAAGCCAAAAACATACTAGGCCTAACAGCTTTCCTACTCTCGGATCGAATCACGAGAGATAAAACTCCCTGTCTTGGCTTATAGCGAATGAGTCTAGATGCCACTATCGATGTGATGTGCCCATGCTTGAACTCGCAGACCAAAAAACTAAACGAATGCACATTGTCTCTTTGAGACGAGCTGCATACGCATGAAAAACTCAATGGTACCAAATAGGATGCAAAATACATATTGGATAATGATGGGTAACTTGTGACCTTGTGGGTTACCCACCTGTGTGCAGCGCCAGCACTGAGATCTCACCGCTTCTATACCGTACCATGCGACACTTGCACCGTCTGACCAGCCCCACAGCAGGGGCTGTAACGCACCTGCACCATCCCTACTTGACAATCGTACATACAATACGTCTATATGCTTCCCATTGTCCGGTCGTAGCCAAAGAAATACCCTCTCTTGAGCCACGGTATCAACTAGCCTATTCATGCATCCTACACAGCGATTTGCTACTCCCATGACTAAGCCTGATCCATCGCCCCTGTGTCCAGTCGGCTTGCCAACCACACAATTTGTTGCGTCGATCTATCCGCCGCCAAGACCTGAGTTCCAAGGTTCAAGTTGCAAAATCCCCGCTTGCCATGCAGCATATCTTTGGTAACCACATCCTGTGCAACTAAGGTAATTTACTGGGTTGAGCATGATATTACCAATCTTTCTATAGGCTATCGAACTTCGGAGAGCTGTGCATATTTTTCCTAAGGGATATGCTTGACTAGACGCCCGAGTCGAAACAACTTCGAAGGTGCTGAGGTAGTTCCTACTTCAATGGATTACCTATCCAGGACGAAGTCCATGACATGTACCATACTTCTGTTCGCACTAACCTATAAGGTTTGAGTCTAGAAATGCTGTTTTGCATGAAAGTGTACATCTCAACAACCTATCGGGGATATGCCCGAATTTGGGCGCAACTTTCACAAGCTTGGAGTAAACTTTGCCGGCTCCAAGCATCTACCGCGGAGCATCGTGGATCGCTCCGGGGTTTCGTCTTACTACCCCACAGGTCCACCGCCGCGATCCGCTTGTATGGTGGTTGTGGGCGGCACAAACCGCGCTTAACGAATTTGCTGACGCCCGGTCTGGGATACCCATGGACATCAATGAGCAGCACTTGCTTCTGTGGGCACTAACTAATTACAGCGAGCCCTTGCACACTAAAGTATTGCGTCAGCAATGCTTGCTGTTCACGGTTCATGGATTCCGGTGAGCAATTCACCATGCAGACAACCCGTAGACGTTTCTGACCAAAATCTCAAACATAGCCTACCGACGCTTGCCACTATATCCTTACGTTATGCATAGCTAGATCTAGATAAGAGTAGTGTAACGATTCCCAAAAAGGAAATGGTAACGCTTTGGGAACATTCCGTGCCCTACCTGTGACGCGCCCTACGGTAGGGCAGTGGCCTTAAGGCCCCCAAACTTCGGAATCATCGCATCTCCACTTGTACCCACTACTGGAGTGAGCCAATGACTCAGGGACAGTGCGGGCAAGACATGATTTCAGCAAGTACTCCTCTCATCGTAGCATGAAAGAACGGCATACAAAAACAACTCGCTTTCTATTTACCGAGTATCAAACCATACCTTGGATAGTATCTGAACCAAGAATGATTATTAAGGAAACTTTTCACCGCTAGAACCGCCCTAACGACATGACCACATTTTCTTATCCGAACCTCCACCACTAGTGTTATTTACCTTTAGTCCTTGGAGATGCTAGATTGATAAGTTTCACGTAGGCGTACATGTAACTGTGTATAGTTATCAAAACTTCAAAAACGACTAATCAACACGTTCCATTCTCAAGCCCCTAAGCAAAACAGCGTCACCTCTCGTACTGATGACTGTTCCATCGGAGTCTCCACCCCCAAAACACCGACTCCCGCCTCTCAACGCTAAGTAAGCAGAGAGAAGAAAATAAATAACTGCTCACTCCGCTCACCGGTCGGTCCTCAACGCATTTACCACTTTAGGAAACATGTGCTTACTCAACAAGCAACCGCTGTCAAATAACCGGAGGAATTTTCAAGACGGCTTCAACAATGTGTAGATGGGTCGGGGAATGCGTTGCGGCCCAATCTCATTCGACGCAGGAAGATGATGATGATGATTCTATGGGGCTGGTATCACTAGCTAGGGAACGTTTTGTTACCCCATGCCACGGGAGAGGCCATGGAAGCAAATAGCCGTACTAGGCTGTATTAGTCAAGCGTGCACTACTAGTGTGTGAGAGATACGTAGTGTTCGCAGCGAGTGAGATGCAGTATCTGACCCGTGGTATCGGACCGAACAGGTAGCTATCTGGGGGCCAAATACAGGATTCGGAGGGCGATTGCGACATCATGGTGGGCCATGTTCAGGAACAGAAAAATGTCCGGAGATTGTCGATCTGATAAGTTAGTGTTACTTGTGATTATGACGTTTGATAGTACAAGGTGTTGGATGTGAGTGGCGCCTAGGCATGTGACCCTTTTCTATAGGACGCTAGTATTTGAAATGACCTTGCAGAAACTCTGCCCGTACGTATTTCCTTCTAGAAATTGGGTACAACTACCGAAGACTGCCGCTCAGCACCGCCGTGCGTCACTCAAGTCCAGCTGTGCCCAATAGGTGATTGACGTTCAAGACCTCAATATATCAGTACTCACTCCAACGGCACTATTCCTCATTGAAGCTCATTCATTGTTTCTAGTACCGAACTTGAACCCTCCTTTAGTTTACGCGTGAGCCGCCAAGTCCGCCAGTTGCCTTTACTTCCCCTCCCCACAAGCTAACTCTATTCCGAGAAGTTATCAGGGGTCGGCGATTACTTATCGCTAGTTTGTGAGATGTCCTTCCTAAGCCCATAAAAAGCAAAACTATTTTCAATGTGATGTGACGTGAAACAGGCGTTTACCCCACAGTTCTCGCAACAGCCATCACAAGAGCTTAGCACCTTGGGAAGGCAGGATGATGAGCTGACATCAGCGCTAGTCGGAAAGTCATGATGCGTGGACAAGCATGTTTGCACGGACTCCCGCTATAGACTGCAGAATAGTGACACGGGCGATGGAGTGGAGTTGTGACTGTGCGTTGTGAATGCATGCATTGCCAAGATAAAGTGACGATGAACGAAGTGACGCGCTCTAAGCTGGTTTGACTCGTGGCGTTGAGCCTCATTGCAAATGTGCCCCTCTGTATAGGAGCCACGGACTTATGGCCTGGGTATGCAATGCGCTTGAGAAACAGGATCAAGTGTTTGACTGATCATCATGGTGAAATCCGTCCGCGCGTCGACGATGGCGGTCGATACCCTCCTCGCTATCAAGGCATGATGGTATCAGAAAGCGTTCTTCATCAATCTGATATTTGTAGTACTGAATCATCTTTCGCTTTCGTCAAAACAGTAGCCTCCTCACCTCGTGTCTATCTCACCCTCATGGGATTAAGAAAGTGCTACACCCACAGCCCGCCCTGGTCCACAATCTTCCTACCCTTGCTGAGATCGACATGCTCTGACATGCTCTGACATCCTATGATCGTATCATATCAAATATTTTGAGAAGCGTGTGGGCGAGATCTCGTACGTGAAATAGCAAACCAACCTTGACCGCGTAATAGCCTAACTCACGGAGAAAAGGGATCATTCGTAGTGGATGTGAGACGGTCAAGTGATATTACTCAAAGATATCGGTGTGTTACTTTGTGTTTGGTAGAGTGCTGATGTTGAGGCTGAGGCTGAAGCTGAGCAAGGGCTTTGGAGCGCAACCATGCATTAGTACTAGCGCTAGGACCAGCAGCTGACATCTAAAACAGGATGCACCCTTACTATTGAATACTGTTCCATGTCGCACAAGATAATAATCTTTTCGATAAGTGTAGTCGTCGCAAGCGATTGGAGCTGGTAACTGCTTCGGATTGCGAATTCGCTCACACTGGCTATATTTGTACAGGCGGTGAAGATGGAGGCATAGCGATTGAAGTTGTGATTGTACAGTATTGCTGATTAGAACTTGTGCTTAGGGCTCAAGGCCTCGAAAGACACGAAACATGTATGCTCAAAATGATATCGGCAGGCACATGATAATTTCTGATACCTTTGCTGTTGGCACAAAACCAGTAAACAAAAAACACCCTGAAATGCAACAATGTCGTCGCGAACAAGAACCCAAAATCCCAAACCCCATGAGCCACAGAACGATCGTTGTGATTCGTGTTTCAGGTAAATCGTTATAGGTGTCGTTAGAAAAGCCCAGCCGAGCCTTGCAAAATGCAACGCAACTATGCGTAATCATAACTTTTCCAGTAGGAAAGATGCGGGGGTCATCAATGTAGAAAATTCGATGCAACTCCAGCCAGCTTGTAAATTACAACTGACCCGCTCGACGATCGCTTGGCCCATGATCTGTAAGTAAATGAATCAACAAAGTCGTTTTTGGCCGTAGATGCTACGCCTCCAGTCGTAGCCATCTGATATGGTATGTATTGCTTCAAGATTCGTCGTGCTCCTCAATGACACCAGGTTTCGTAGCCAGCGGACCACCTGGGTGACCAGACAAAGAACTGATTGAGCCAACGCGTTCTTGGGGCGGTGGCTCGTCTCGCATGCAGGCATTTTCTAGCATATTAGTCCATTTACCACTTGTGCCAGCATGACTGTGTTTTAAGTGTTGCCGAAAATGATCAGCGCGAAAGAATTTCTTTGCTTGGTTGCATTCACCAAACTTGTGCACATGGTTCAGATGTTCAGAGCGCACGTCCCAGTCGGCAGGATTTGGGAACTCTTCGCCACAGTAACCGCAAATATCGGTAGTAGCAGGACGGGTGGGTGATGGGTGGAAGGCAGCATGAGCGCCAGTGCCAGCAAGCGCAGCGCACGACCATGAATGTCGGCGGAGATGCAAGGAGTTTTGGTGGCGTTCCGCTTCATTTTTGTTCTTGAACCGATTCGGGCAATATTGACAAATGTACTGCTTCTCTAGTTCGTGCAAACTGTATGCACCTGTCAGATTGCGACCACTCTCGCGGGTAAAGGATTGGCGGTGGGTAAAGATCAGGTGTTACTTACCGTAGTTCCTCTTCACTGTCGAACTTCCTTGGCTTCTTTGGACAGCATTCACAGATATATGCACCGGGTAGGCGACTAGCGACTGAATTGTGTCGCGGGTGCAGTACGCTCTCTGTAGACATTTTTCGAATTTGTGGCTGGTCGGTCTCCGAAGGGCCTCGTTGGTGGGGTGGCCGTGATAAGGAACTGCGTGGGCTGGGGTTCAGAGACCTACTAGCTGCATACGGTGAGACGGGCCCTGAATCCGGTTCTCCCAACGGCGACAAGGCGTTAGGCGATAGGCGTTGGTCTCCACTGTAACTTGTCATACTACTAGCAGCGGTGGAAAATCCAAACGAGGATGCAATTGAGCCAGTGCGTTGTCCTATCGACGAGGTCGACGATAGTGAGCCTGTATTTGCCTGGAAGCGTGAGGCAGCACAATTGCGATTCACTAGCATCTGCGCCGAGCGACGGTGATATAAATCCGTGTGGCCACTGGTTGTGGGTCGATCTTCACGGGCAGCCTCCGAAGGCGGCGATGAGGCGCGCCGTTTCAGGCCACCCTTGGGACCTAACTGGTACTCCTCGGATTCAGCGGTGCTGCGGTCGCTAATGTTCAAGTCACGAATGCCATTTTCATCCATGCCAAATTCCGGGTCGGAAAAGACGCTACCGTGATCGTAGCTGCCGCGATGCTGAGAACTGACTTCATCCAAGGGGCCGGGGGTCGAAATACTGCCGTATCGTCCTCGATGAGAGTCGATAGAACTGGAATCAAAGACGGGGCTGCGAAAGCCTGAGTAGCCTGGCGATGTGGTGCCAGACGGCGGCCACTTGGGCCCAGGGGACTCAAGGCCTTGATGCAACCGGCTGGGCACAGAGATTGGCTTCAATTGGCCATTGTGCTTGTTCAAGGGATGAGAGTCTGTTGAGTCTGGGGCGCTGCTGGCGTGTGGCGGTGCAGTCGATCTAGTAGGCGTATTGGGGCCACCGATTTTGGACAGCAATCGCTTGTCATAGGCCTGGGAGGAGTTTTGGAGTGCCTGCTGGATGTTGTGTTCGCTGGTAAATCTGTGGATAGCGGCGATGATCAGCGCGATTATGCCGATGCGAAAAAAAAGTTCAAACTTACCGGGGGTTGGCGAGCGACAGGCGAGACTTGGGCCCGTGGTCGTCGTCGCTAGGATCGGTGACGTCGTCCGGCGAGGGCTCGGAAGGCATGAGACTCTCAGGACGATAGAGGCTCGATTGGGGTGGCAGACTAATGGGGCGGTTGCCCAGGTGGTGGTTGTTATTGATCAAGTTGCCCCAGTGCCAGCCCGGGTCTTGGCCAGGCCTGAGGTCTCCTATGTGACGTGGAGGAGGCAAGGGCGGCGGGGCATGGGTGCGTGTGCTTGGAATAGCCATGGCGACAGCTGGGCTAGGCTGGTTGGGTCGGCGGTGGTGTGGCAGTGAGTAGCGGTGGGACTCATATACCCGAATGCTCGGGGTGGTGCTGCTCGCGGACGACATGGCAGGGCCCACGTGAAATGCCGGGGGCAGATGTCGCCAGCGACGCCACCTGCTAGCAGCTGAAGCGTGCCAGACACACGACGCACGCACTCGTAAGAGTGGCGACGGCGAGCACAGCAGAGCGTTGGCTGGTGAGGCCACGGGCAGGATTGGCGTAGGGCAGGAACAGCCCTCGACGGGAGCGCACGGGCCAAGGGGACGGCGGCCTGCAACTAGACGAGGGAGATGTTAGCCAGGCAGGTAATCAAACACACGGAAGGTGCGGTGCGCGGACTGGCCGAAACGGGAAGCGAGCACGGCGAGGCAGGCGGTGGGCAGCCAGCAGGCACTGCACTGCACCTCGCCCACCACCGCCAACACCCACACCCCAAAAAAAAAAAAAAAAAAAAAAACCCCCCCCAAAAAAAGAGGAGGCTCCCGCGTGCAGTAACTTACAAGGTAAGAGCACGCGTCCACTGAGGCTGGAGGCTGTCCCAGGCTGGCCGCGTCCACCGGTCGGCGCAAGGCTGGCTGCTGGCTGGCAACGGGTGCGTGTGGGGGCGGTTTGCTTCAGCCCTATCCAGCCGCAGGCGCTAGACCACAGGACCCTCAATCCAAAAGAATGCGGCTCCCTTCCGAGCTGAACGGATGTTCCTGCGGATCGAGGCCCAGTATGCGAATGGCCAGGTGACGCTGCCAGTCACAGAGTCGTTTCTTGGTTGCTCGCTCAGGCGCTGCGGCTCGTCTTCAGGTCCAGGTGCTGAGAAATGTGTCAAGGCGCTACGCTGCTCATGGTACCACCGCAGCGAGCAACACTAGGCGGGAATGTGCCAGGCCTATGGGCGTTGCGCAAGAAAATCAAGACGGCCACGAGAGCAGAGGAGAGGGTCAACAAGGGCGGCGTGGCCGGCAGAGCGTAGGCTGCTCGTCGTTGGCAGCAAGCAAAGCAAAGCAAACAAGCAAGCAAGCAGGCAAGCAAACAAGCAGCAGCACTTACTTGTCGGGGACCGCCAGTATTAAACACGACGGCCTTCCCACCCTGTGCTCATAGTCGGTGATTGGTGCTGCCGAACCATTTCCTGCACGGATCATAGCAGTGGAGTTGCAGGGGTGCCTTCATCTGCGAGTCCTAACTCGACACAACTGTGAACCATCCCACTGGGCTTCTCGCTTTTCGAGAAGTCTGCCGAATCTCTTCTCGTCCGAAGCCGCTTCATGCTAACCAGGGCGGCCCCGCGTGCAGAAGGCTTGCCTGTCTGCTTCCATCCAACGCTGTCCATGTGTGCCTTGGGGGCGGCCGAGGCGTGCTTGCCATGAGGGCCGAGTCCTCTAGAGCGCCGCTGGCCTTCTTCTCGAGTCATCTACGCTTCTCTACCGTCCTGAGCACGCTCAATAGTAATAATACGGCCGCCCCAGACATAGCACTGACTCCGGCCGCGTGGGACAGGCTCACTCAGACCAACGAGCAGCAGCCTTGGCCGCAGCAATCAATTGCTGGCTGGTTTGGGCGCTGCCCGCCCACCCGCGCCCGTTGTCTAATTACGCAAACCAAGACCGCCGATCGCCAAACGTCAGGCTAGCGCTCAACGGTCAGTGTGTGCGTTGCAGACTTACAGTGTGCGTGAGATAGGGCCAGGCGAGCCGGCGGCGTGGAAGCTCAGCAACCACAACCACCAACCCGCCAGCACTGTTCATCCATCGCGGCTGCATTGCTGCTGCTGGCCGTCTGCCCTCTCCTGCTGGCGGAAGATGCATCCTGCGCTAGGGTCCACGCAAGCTGCAGCGTTGTACTTGTGCTGCACCACTCCGCACACGGGCGCAAGCGCCATGATGGAACCGTCCAAGGCTAGCGTGGTAACGGGAGAGGGTCCAAGCGGAGCGGCACCATGTTCCCTCCCAGCCCTACCAGCCCTTTCCACTCGCTGCTCGGCTGGGCAAATCATCTTCCCCACGCCTTGCAGCGCCTCGCCTGTCACCTTTGACCAGGGTTGGGTCACGCTGAGCGCTTTCGATAGCTCGACTGCTGCGTTACGCCGGTGATCTGTTGATCGGTTTCGGAGTGGAGGAGCATGCTACCAAAACTTGCCTTTCTAACCGGGAAATCTCACGCCTCGTCACAATGATCAAAGTCGCACATACACCAGGGCGACACGAGCCATGCAGTGCACTATCCCCAGTAGCTGACACGGTACGGCACGGTAGGTACTTTGCCCCTGGGATCAGGAGAGCACAACTTATGTCCCAGCACCATCCGCGCTGCGTGGCACAACCCAAAACATATGTCGTTTGGCCTCCCCGCTTCCGCCATTGGCCACACCTCAATGTATTGGTCCTCTATTCTTGTCCGCCTGATAGGTATCGATCGAGCCGCTGTGCTCGTGCTTCGGTAAGGAGACTGTAGTTCCCTGTGCGGAATGTGCCGGGCTTTCATAACAGGGACACCGCTGGTGCAATTTAGCCCTACAGATACCATTCCAATTGTACGCATGATGCGTGCATACCTAGCTGCACATAGCACCGTACCACTCCCTTGGCTAAATGGAAGACCGGTGCACCAAGTACTTCATCCATCCTCGACAATGGCTCATGCTGTCACTGATCAACGCTTGTTCCATCTACTTCTTGGATCGCATGGCGGAAAGGGCAAGGGCTGCATGCACGTGTTACAATAGAACCAACTTTCTGCATAGAGTTTGCGTTAGCAGTGCAGTTGGAGTGTTTGATTCACTTTTGGAAGCTTGCTAGATAGGATTGGTGTCAAAATAACCGGTCAAGATGCTCTAGCAGACTGGTTTAGGCCCTTGCACAATCCTTGTGCTTCCCGTCGTGCAGTCTCGAGAGGCCGAATGTGATAGATAGGGTGGCATTCCACGTTGCTCGTCGCCAAAGGCGATCGGCGTGCACAGCCCACAGGGCTGTGTGGCGCTCGTCCCGCACTCGGCGAAGCACAGTACATCTTCCTTGGAACGCCCGTGTCCCCAAGCACTACGCAGGGCCCAAGGAGTATGATTACGAATTGCCTCTCCTCGTCATTGTGTACCATACCAACGGTGTAGTCTTGGTCGGCGCCTTCCTGAAGCAGTGGATGAGCCGCGTACCTGACCAACGTCGGCTTTACTACCGACGAAATCTCGGTGAAAACTCAACCCGTGAGCGCACCACCACTCAACACCTTACACCAGCCTCCGTTTCAACACTCCACTTCATCTCCGGCCCCCGACTATTCTCGGAAAGCCCTGCGGAGCCACCACTCCTGGTCGCAATGGCGCTCATTGATAAGGTACCAGGAGACTTGAAGCTCTACATCGGCGGGTACGTCATGCAGGCCATAGTTTCGAATTTCCCCACAGTCATGTCCCCACGCCTGACGTTTCCTAAACAAAACAGTCTGACAAGTTCCATGTAGCATGTACACTCTGAAACGCCGTGAAGCGCTGCAACAAGCCAATATCACTCACGTTGTGTCGGTGATGCGTTCCCCACTTGATCAAGATCTCTACAGCCCATTCAAGAAGCACATGGTTGTTGAGGTAGATGATGTCGAGGACGAAAACTTGTTGGAATACTTCCCAGCTACCAATCACTTCATCAAAGATGGACTCGCCGAAGGTGGCGGCGTCCTTGTGCATTGGTGAGTACATCCCAGTCCAGCTGAGCCTTGCATTTTCAACCATGGATCAACACCAATGAATGCTATTCTTGGCAATTTTGCCATCTTCGAAGGAGCAAACAACCTTTCTAGTGCAGTGTAGCTGGCCTTGTCTTTGCTTTTACGCGCGTCCTGCTTTTTTTTTTCCTCCCTGCTTGTTGCACATTTACCTGCCTTCTACATACTGAGAAATCTTCACACACACCGCTTGCTTGCCACCTCATCTTCGACAAGCCACTCATGTTAATATGCCAACCATGTTTTGCTCTCTAGTGCTATGGGTAAATCACGATCTGCTACGGTCATCATGGCTTATTTGATGCAAGAGCACAACATTAGCCCCTCAGAAGCATTGTCACACCTACGGCAAGCGCGATCGATCTGCGAGCCAAACCAAGGCTTCATGAAGCAATTAGAACTGTACGCCGAAATACGGACGCCTGTCGATGTCGAACGGACCCCAGCCTATCAACGTTGGGTCTACCAAAGAGAGATCGAATTGAGCCGTGCATGTGGACAAGCTCCAGAAGCTGACAAGATTCGATTCGAGGACGAGCATGTTACCGATCACAACTCTGGGTTTGAGCTGAGATGTCGGAAGTGTAGGTGAGTGGCCGCCCATAGGGGCTCTGACATCCCCGTGCGGTCTCTTGCCGCCTTTCCGTCGTCCCCAGCGCTTACAATCCGTAGACGGCCACTAGCAACCTCGCAATATCTGATTGCACACATGCCGCCTTCAGCCCCGAATGATCAAAGCGCAGAGGCACCGCCGTCCGTCTCTTCAAATTGTGCCCACTACTTCCTGGACCCCCTGTCGTGGATGCGTCCTGAGCTCGAACAAGGAAAGCTAGACGGGCGCCTTGAATGCCCCAAGTGTCATACCAATGTAGGTAAATATGCTTGGCAAGGCATGCGATGCAATTGTGGGGAGTGGGTTGTTCCTGGTATTAGTCTCTCTAAAGGACGTATCGACGAAGCGAGAAAGTCTACCGTAGGTATTCGACGTCCACCAGGTGCAGCAAATGTTTCTGCACAGGACAATAGTCAACTGAAGCAGAGTCTTTGAGTTTGTATGAGCCAGAAATTGCCGCCGTCAGCATATCGATTGTACTACATCCGTGAGAGGACCCTGTCCCATACCACCTCTAGGCCGCTTACATGTCTTCTGTCAGATGCCCATGACCAACTGTTTGTTCATATGAGTTCCCCAGTCCATTTTGTTCAGCCGGACTACTACACAGATAGGCTGTTTAGTTGTGTAACCATGATGTATACCCAGAGCAGGGGGCATCTCGATTCGCAATTGCCTACATGTCGGCATGGCCGAAGTAGGGTCATCGTTGCATCAAGCATTCAGCAGCAGCCCAACTACCCTTCGTGAGCAGCATCCAGACATCCAGAGCCTTAGACGTACAATAGCATACTATCAGGGAAGGAGAAGACTGAACCCAATAGTTGATGCGAGAATAGTCATGCTCATCTCCGTGTAAGCCACTAGATATTTCGCCTATTACTTAGGTATTCGCCAAGTCGGACGGCCATTGCCTCTTGGATTCTGGCCACACCTTACCGTGCCTTACAAGTCTTATTAGAATCAGCGGCTTGACTCGTTGAGCTAATCAGTTGTTTGAATCAGCTGTGCACATGGCTAGGTTTGTCGTTGGGGACCGTGTACCGTGAGTATTCGAAGCATCGCTGCCCCTCAATACACTAACCCACGTTTCATTAACAGCTACCCTTTCTGACAAAACTTCTACCCGCTTTCTCGATTCGCAAGGCCCCCAAATCTTGATTCGATTACGCGGCAAACTAGTGTGCTAATTTCAGAACCATGTACGTGCGAGCCGCACTACGAACTAGAGCTTACTCACTCGCGTGAACCTTGCCTATTGATCATGCCCAACTTTTGCGGCATCGACGAGCAATGATTCGGCACGAAAATTTGCATTATCCCAGAATTTCATATCATACATGTGCATCTACCACCCCGAACCTGAGTAAGTCGTCAGTCAGACCGCACAGTCTCATTGTGGCGATTCAACCCTGATGCCTAAGACCTGCACCACCTCTCCATCACCTCACTACGCAGATTAAGCCGAGCCGGTTCTGATAGCCCCCCTGCATACACGATCAAAACGCGCCTGTCACAAACCTGCAGGAGCCTCGCGCATCGCCCCTCTCGGAATCCGGTCCTTGGCGGAATACTCGACGGGACTTGAGTCGGGTAGATGTTTAGGTTCGAGTTATTGGTGATCGGCGGTGGGGGCAGCATATGTCTCCGGTCGGATGATTTTACGGGCAGGCTCGAATTAAGCTCCGTGTGTTGGCTTGGCGGTGGCAACGAGCGTATCTCGTTATAGGCATACATGAGTTTATTGCCCGCTGGGCTACGAGGTATACATGTTTGTGGGCATTTCATCTGGGGAATATTTATATCACAGAGGTAGGTTGGACGTTGAAGCCCGTTGGAATGGCAAATTGTAGCGTCAACATATTTGGCGTGACTATGCAAAAACGCTATAAGCCGTGGGTTTGTGCAGACGATGCTGTTTCCACGACCAGGGCCAATAGTAGAACACCTCTTTGTATGCATGTGGGCTCTATCACTAAGCCGCGAGTCTTTTGATAAAAAATATGAACGGCCCCAAACAACCCTCGTAATCGAGGTGGTAATCAACCCCACATATTCGCCATGGCTATAGACGCATCTCAACCTGTAATTTGATATTATATCTCGTTTCAGTCTCTTTTTTTTTATTGCCCTATCGCGCCTATGTCACAGCCAGTAGCAATAATCTTAGCCATGTGAAATATTCCATATGCCTAAGTTGAATCCAATAGCCTACCAGCTCATCCTGCGGATCATAAACTCCATACATAGGAGAGGAGCAGAAGACTAATACAACCAGTAGAAATGCAAGACTACGGTGTTCAGAACGAATACTACATGACGGTAGATTTACCAAATGTCACCAGAACGAGACAATTTGATTGTCTACCATTAGACATCACTAGCGCCGACATACAAGGACTCGGTCGCAATGAACTACTGCAAAGAACAACACCAAAATGTAAACAGATTGCAATCTTTTTTCAATGTAATTATTCAATTGACCTTTGAGACAAGATGAACAACATTGTACTTTGTACTCCAAAACTCCTTTTTCATATACAACACCTAATCGCTCAATTCGCTTTGCCTTGTAACCTCTTCTTTTGCCTCTCGTCCCTTCATGGCGAGCAGATTCAACGCACTACCCGCAAGCACAAAGCCACACTGATCCTGCGACAAAGTGTGCTTCGTTTTAACAACGTGCTCGGTGCCGTCCTGCTTCTTGATTACAAGCTCGACTGATCCCTTTCCTCCGCTCCTCAGTACGTCCAAGAGCCCGCGCGTGCTAACCTGGTCGCACGCATCGAACAAATCGTAATCAGATTCGTTGGCGAAGGTAAGGGGAACGATACCTTGTTTCTTGAGGTTGGTTTCGTGGATGCGGGCGAAGGATTTGGAAATGATGATGCGGCCGCCGAGGTAGCGCGGTTGGAGGGCAGCATGTTCTCGGGCTGAGCCTTCGCCGTAGTTGTGCTCTGCGACTACGAGCCATTCGATACCTTGGTCTTTCCATCGCTTGGCAAGTTCGGGGATGCTAGATGTTGAGCCGTCGACGTCGTATGCGACGTTGACTTCGCCTGTGGCCGCGTTGACGGCGCCGATGAGTGTGTTCTCGGAAATGTTGGGGAGATGACCTTTGTATTTGAGCCATGGACCAGCGGCAGAAATGGTATCTGTTGTGCATTGGCCTTTGACCTTGTATAGGACCCTAAGCGCTTCCAATTCTGAGTTGGGGAACGGTGAGAATGGCTCGAGGAGTGCTAGACGTGTAGATTGAGGATCGACAATGACATTGACACTGTCATCTGGAACACCTGGGGTGGGAAAGAAGTCTGGGTTTCCGTCTGCAAAACCTGTAGATGGTAGATCTGATCCTTTAGGTGGAGAGAACTTGAAAAGTGTTCCCGAAGGTGTCTGAATGCTATCAGTCATGGGGTTGAAGGTTGTGGAACCGGAATACGACATCGCTGTGATGAGTTCGGGGGAGGCCAGGAAGTTCATGGTTTCTCGATTGCCATCATTGCGGCCGGGAAAGTTACGGTTGTAGGAGGTCAAAATAGCATTGGCCTCGCCTTTCTTAACACCATCGGTACGCGTCCACTGGCCTATGCATGGCCTATGATAATGTTAGTTATGGCAATTCTTACAAGGCCGTTCGAACTTTCGTCACTTACCCACAAGCATTAGCTAGCACGGTACCGCCGGCCGATGTGAAGGTTGACAATGTATCGTCGCGGTCTAAAGTTGCCCTGATTTGTTCACTGCCAGGTGTGATGAAGAAGTCTGCTTTTGGCTTGAGGCCAGCTGCTGATGCTTGTTTAACAAGCTCCTCAGAGCGAGTCATGTCCTGATACGAGCTATTTGTACAGCTGCCAATGAGCCCAGCGCCGAATGTCTTTGGCCAATTCTTTTCTTCAACCATCGACTTGAACTTGGATAAGGGAGTGGAGAGATCTGGGGTAAATGGGCCATTAATGTGTGGTTCGAGTTCAGAGAGGTTGATCTCGATAACCTTGTCGTAAACAGCTTCGGAGTCAGGTCGAAGGAGGTTTTGTTGCATAGGAAGATTGGCGATATTTAAGGCTGCATCTGCGATTAGACCACGATGTGTTGCTTGTAGATAGGGAATATGAGCAGGCGAGAAAGGGAAGAGTGAGGTTGTTGCGCCAACCTCAGCTAAAACCGAATGTTAGCGCATGCTGGTTATCTTTGTTCCTATCGTGTAGATTTACGCACCTCCCATGTTGCAGACTGTAGCCATGCCTGTACAGCTGAGAGTCTGCACGCCCGGTCCAAAGTATTCGATGATGTATCCGGTGCCTCCCTGGGTGGTGTTAACCCGATTGTCCTCAAATACTGGTTTGGTGCCACATACGCGAACAGTGAGTTGGCCTGCCAAAGACAAAATCACATCCTTGGGTGATGACCATCCACTCAGCTCACCAGTAAGCTTCACACCCAAGATCTTAGGTGCCTTGAGCTCCCATGGTGCATCTACAAGAGCATCAACCGCATCCGCACCACCGACACCAATGACAATAGCTCCTAGACCACCGGCATTTGGTGAATGGCTATCCGTACCCAACATCATGAGTCCAGGTGCAGAGTAGTTCTCTAGAACAGACTGATGGATAATACCTGCTCCTGGTGGCCAGAATTCAATTCCATATTTCTTTGCAGCTGACTCTAAGAAATCAAACACCTCCTTGTTCCCTTCTATTGACTTGGGTAGATCCACATCCGCGCCCTTTGACCCAACAATCATATGATCGCAATGAATGCTAGCTGGCACAGCCGTCGAGGGAAGCCCACATGACATGAATTGCAAGAGAGCCATTTGTGCAGACGCATCTTGCATAGCAACTCGGTCAGGCTTCAGCTTAAGATTTGCCTGACCTCGAATATCTCTACCATTGTTTGTATTCGACAGCAGCGACTCTTCCGGGTTTTCAAGATGCGCATACAAAATCTTCTCCGCCAAAGTCAATTGCCGTTTGGATCCTAAGACACGTCTAACTTCTTCGAGTCGCGCGAGCAGCTTAGGGTAAGGAGGCGTGCGCGAGGCGAGATCAACGTTACGGGCGGAGGGCACACTGTGTGATGTTGCCAGATATCTTTGCGAAGCTGGCCGAGAGGTGCGGAGGGGAGGGAGCAGACATGGCTAGTCAGTCAAGTCAGCTACCGCAACTCACAACAGACTTGACTGTTGGGTTCTACGTATGAACACTTGGCAATCGCAAGAATTAACTACTCACCCTGCAATTAGCAATCCGGCCAGCTCGTAGCACATGCGACCGCATCTTGGAAAACATTCTAGGGTCGATGCGATGCTCGAAATCGGCGGAAGTGTTGACACAAAAGTTCCTGGAAGCGAGATCGGCCCTACGCGAAAGTAAGTTGCAGTCAAGGTTACCGACAGGCGCCATTGCCCAATCACATACAAGGTAGACGTCAGCAGCATTGAGACATTTTAAAGAACGCACAACCTCTAGTCAGCCATGTAGCATAATTGTACGGCATATGCTGCTTTTCGCAACTTCACATCACCTTACATACTTTCAATAAATCGCCATTTGACTGACGTAAACACTGGAAGACTTTTGATGATAGATTTGTAAGTAAACCATATTCTAAACCCTGCCACAGGCAATTCAACCTCGGTCGTGGACTATATCCGCTGATCCCATCAATGTCATTTAAGTCTTAAACATTACGCTGTAAACGGGCCACTTAGCTGTGGACGTCCAGCGTCTGACCTAGGAATAGTCGCGAGCAAAGAAAACGCCTCCAACATGCTATACTCCGGAACATGCAGGACAACCCAAAACACACTATCTGTAACGCACCGGCCATATGCAATCCATGTACTGGAAGAACGAGTGAATCCAGACAACGCCGTCGCTATTTAACTGTACTCCAGTGCGAGATGAGGAATTCAAAACTTTACAAAAAAAATGATTGCAACTCTGAAAGCTAGGGGAATATGTTGGAACGGGCGAACAACTTCAGATACGCCTATTAGGCTGACTCATCAATCGATCTGCTCGCTCGAAAAAGTTGACAGTGCTAGAAGACTGTGATCGAAGCCCTGGAGTGTTCGGGATGGTGGCTTGTGCTGCCGCACCCAATGCAGCACTCAATGGAGTCGCAGGAATAGGCGTCGGATAGCCACCAGATCCTTGCGAGCCTACACTCGCGGTTGAGAGAGGGAAAGCAGATGCAATTGCCGGTATTGTTGTGTTAATAGGGCCAGGGAACGACTGGCCTCCGCCTGAGACCATTGTAGGTCGTGTCAAAAATCTGGGGGCTGAAGTCCGTGACGTGATGGATGATAAACTTGGTGGGCCCATCGTACCGGTATTGTTTGCTGTCAGATGACTCCAAGGAGAATCGTTGATGGCAAGAGTGGCTTCCTTGACAGTCCTATGCAGAGGTTTCATGAGTTGTTTCGTTTCAAAACTCAGAAGTTTGTGATCTTTGCCTTGCTGTGTGTATGCTGCGGCTAGTTCACCCCAAGCCTAAAACATGATCAGTAGGATGCTGTCGGACCGACTAAAACGAGGGAACGAACCTTGATGAAGCCCATGCAATGTTGCCAGAATTCTGGCTGACCTCGTGTATAACTGTCCTGTGGTTGCATCTGAGCAAGGCGGCGGGCCAAAGGTATTGTCACCTGTTGGACTTCATTGCTCTTTTCAATGAGACCGATCAGTGCACGAATCCTGGGATGTTCTAGATCTAGCTCCCGTCTCAAATTATCAAGTTGTTCCTTTAGCAATTGGGAGATTTGTGGAATGGATGTGTTGCAGCCGTCACATGCGGTCCTGAGCTTCTGATACACTCTACCAAATTGTGTGTCTTCGTCGCCCTCGTCAAAACTGCCTGTGAGTGTATTTGACCGAGACATGGTGGTTCCCATAGTAAAGGCGGACTCTCCAGAACGAGGTGTCGCGGCGCTGATGCTGGTCAAAGTGTTCGTCCGACTGGTATCATTACTGTGCAGAATGACTGATGGAGGCATTTGATAATTGCCATTTCGCTGTGGTGGCGATGCTGGGAAGCGGCGAGGTTTGAACTGCCGTGCACGTATGGTAGTTGTGTCAGCTCCACTGGGCCTGCGGCTCTTGGTCGAGTTCTCTGTAAAACGTGCGCCCAGAATCGAACAACCCTCTCTCAGTTCGATCAATGTGCCCTGCTGCAGAAGAAGGAACGTCCGTACTATCCGTGGATTGGCGTTCTGTGCAATTTCTATGCGATTCTCTGCAATGGATAGGCTGATGGACATGAAAGAGTCCAGGCATCGCAGAGCATATTTATACACACTCCTAGAAAGCCTTTCTGCATCTTCCTCATCTTCTTCAACCAACGAATCAAACTTTTGCAAAACATCGTTTAATGCTCGTAAATCCAAGGATATCTTCTGATATCGGCGGTGAAAGTCCTCCTTTTGGCGAAGGCTCTCCTTGGTCCTCGCTGATAACCTGACGGACCGAACCATGTGGGAGACACAATCGTGGAGCACAGAAATGGCATACAGAAAATTTTTGGCAGCTTCTACGACAATATCAGGTGCCCGGGATATGCGCCTGTGTTCACGAACATCAGATAGTGGGCGATTTGCAAGCGATCGGACGGTTCCTGTGTCTCCATAACCGATAGCGGTCGCAGGGCCCGACATGCCGTTAGCCAATGAGTTTGCGGGAACTACAATACCTTGGCTAAATCCACGAAAGTGACTTGTTCTTCGAAGTTCATCTACTGATCCAAGCTCTGATGCTTGTTTGGTGTAGATGCCCATGCGTTTCTGGCGTTGGGTGGAAGGTCCCGAGCCCTCACTTTGACTTCGATTGCGCTCATTCGAACCATTTGCCGAGGGTAATGGAGAGACGGGCGGTCTCTTGCTCGAGCCGTTACTTGTGTTGGACTGTACACGAAAGTGAGACCTAGTTGGGATTGGCGGTGGCGGTAGGCCAGGCGAGTCGGCTTTTGCATTGGGAAAGCCGTCGATATTGCCTATGCTTGGTCGCACGGGAAATCGCGCGCCATTTGCTCGTTTGGAGGGACGTGGAGTCTCTGGGTTGCTCTCGGTCCAGCTTTCATCACCCGAGGATTCCACACGTAGGCGTTCCATTTCGAGGCGCTGTCGTTCTTTTGAGGCTTGCTGGCGCATGAAACGCTTCACTTGAGTAGCAATAACCGAGTCCCGCTCATTCTCATTTGCCGGTGATGGCGCGCCGTCCTTGATAGTGCAAACCTCGGGAGGCGGGAAGGCCAATGGGTTGCCATCAAGCTTCAAAACCTGCAGACTGTTGATATCGCCCAAGCATACAGGCAGCTCCTCGATCCTGTTCTTTGCGACTGCCAAGACTTTGAGGGAGGTCAGGTTGGCAATCTGGGGGGGGATGGACCTGATCTTGTTTCTGCTAACGTCGAGGATTTCCAGCGAGGTCATCTCGAGGATCTGGCGAATGTTAGCATGCTAAAGCCCTGCGCCAGCAACATGGATGGGGTGGACAGACGGCCTCGGGAAATTCTCGCATGGCATTGTAGCGCACATTGAGGTAGCGGAGGCGTTTGCATTCTACAAGGCGTAGCGGGAGAGTGGCCAGAAGGTTGTGGGAGAGGGCAAGCCTGTAGTGGCCAAGTCAGTCTCGTGTCCGGCTTGCGGGCAAAAGAACGGGCATGCGGTACCTCTCGATCTCAGCACGGATTACATCGATGACCTCGTCTGGCAGGCGGGCAATGTGCTTATGGCCCAGGTCGATGGTAATGCCGGGCTGCTGTTGCTGCAGCTCTCGCGGGGCCGACTCGGCGGCGGCTCGCTGGCTGATATCGCTGCGGGAGTGCTCGAAGGCGGCCTTGGTCAAGGCCACAACCTCGTCATCCGAGATGGGCGTGGAGGTGTCGTGGCTCATTGCGAGCGTAGACGGAAGGAACCCGGCAGCAGGGTGGAATAGAGCGTCGCGAACATGCTCGCTGGGGTGGACAGCGAGGTGGTGAGGGAGAAGGAGTCGTCTCAGGCCAGACCACAGGCCGGCCAGCAGTGACAGCACTGGACAGCAGGGAGCACTTTTGGGGTCGGTGGCGCTAGTTCAGTCTCGGCCTAGCGCAATCTGTCAGGAACGAGCGAACATACGCTGGCACGCTGGAAGCCACCAACCACAATATCGGAAACAGGCCGACTGCAACACCAACAGCCTGATCTTCGTCACAGCTCGCCCTATGACACACGACGCCAGCTCTGAAACTTTGCAAACACCATGGCATGGCTCCGCCGCCAGCACCACAGCTCTCGCTGCTGGCCTCTTTTTGCTCTCGCGTGCCCCTCCCCCCAAAACCGTTGAGGCACAAGCCTCGGCTGCTGGTCCGGCCATACTCTCCAGAGTTAAGCCACCCCTGCCATCCACGAATAACGTCTATCCGGAAACGGTCCCTCTCCATTCTCGGCTGCTCTCCTTATTCCCCCATGACGTGACGGTGTGTCGCAGCTGCTGCCCAGGCCTTGACCGTGGCGCCGTACGCAGCTTCTCCTTGGCTTGGTCTCTGCAAGCCATCACTTATGAAGCCGTTCGTATGTTTATGAAGTTAATATTGACTTTTTGTGCCTGGCCGGCAACAGCCCCCGAAGCTACACACAAGCCACGCTAACACATTGTGGGCCGCAACAGCACTTGTCAGGCTGATCTTGGGCAGCGCTCCATGCTGAGATTCAGCAAATTTCTAATCATGTCTTGTCTGCTGGTGAGCCCCTATCTACTCCAGCGACTCCAACGACAGTATCTCGGCTGTCACAATGGACGAGGAGGGCTATGCCGTCTTACCACCAATTCATCGCTCGCACAGAGCATCGTTGAAGTCACTTGGACAAATCAACTCTCTTCCCCCGAACATCAATCCACTTGCAGCACATACCGTTTCCTCGGAAAGGGATGCCATTCCCTCAGAAAGAGATGTCAATTTTGCGCTGCATAAATTCTCCCATCCATTCTGGGAACAATTGACGCCATTTCAATTTGACAGTCATAATCTTCCACTACCGGCACCGCCACCTATTCCTCGCCGTTCTGCTACCCAGCTGAACTCTTACCGCACTAGCAAGCGTCTTGCTCCGCATCTCCAACGACAGTCGTCTCTTGAGACAATTGTCTCGGTGACAACAACGCGGTCCATTGCCTCCGATGACGAAGAGTCTGATTCAACCGACCTAGTAGCTCCCCCACTCACGTCCTTCTCATTCGAAGATGATCCAGCTACTACGCATGCGCCCCCCGGAAGACGTTCTGTGGCATTGTCGGCCAGTCCCCGGAATGCGAACTCTCAACCCCTGCCCGAGGGAGCGGTCAAGCCAGTAACTCACGACGCATCTGATCCACATTCGCCGAGGGCCTCGACTCAAATGTCAAACTACCGTAAGCCAAGTGGACCAACAGGATTTCCTAACCGTCTCATCGTTGAGAGAAAGGCGTATTCTAACCAAATATCGAATCACTCAGACCTATCACGTTCCAATCAATCGCTTCTATCGGAGCAAACTCTTGCGTCTGAGCCTTTAGACACCGAACGAAGCCAATCTACGTGTAGCAACAATCTGAAAACAAACGGTTACAATACCGCCAGTGCAAACGACATAATTATAAAGAACTGCAAGAAAAAATTTACCAACCCAGCACGGCATACGGAGTTGAGGGCGACGACGAAGCGGAATCAGGCAAGCCCCATTGCGGGAAAGACTTTTTGATCAGGCGCCGGTTCCGGGCCATATACCCACTTAAAGCCACTTCGATGGTGCAATTGGCTTAGTTTCGAGGCATGCAAGACACGCTGCTTGCTTTACCATTCCTAACCCTTGACGCCAACATGCTTACGAGGTTGCTTGGTATATCCATCTCTCAATCAACGCGTACCGTGGGTGACACGGCCCCCATCCTGCGTCTCAATCAATATAAAAACCAAACCTTCGAACACATGACTAGTCAGAATAATTTTCGACATCGGAAGACCTGGTATAGAGTGGCATGGAAAGTCAAGATAGATATCAAGCACGGCTATACAGTACCTAAACACATCTAGCGTTAGCCTCTCGGTAACTAGTAGTTCCGTATCCAGGGATCGAACGCATCCTAAACCGGCTATATGCGTATATCTGCATTGCAGATGTAGGCTGACCACGGATTTTCCTGGCCCGATATGGGTTCGAGATGGCGAATTGGGAGTTTACACGGCTGACGATACTACATGTCCGAGAAGAGGAATCGTACCAATGAAAAGTTAGCACGTTCAGTGTGTGATAGATCATCTTGCCATTGCTAGAGCGTTTCGTCTTTATCGTGTGTATAGCAATATCGATGATAACATGCCACACCACTATACAGAGCGTGCTAAGCCATGCGAAAGTAAGATCTAGATTGTATGAACTTCTAGGCTCGATCTAAATCACGCATATCGATGACACTAACCTATCGCCTATAACGCCCTGGACATGCCCTATCCTCCCTCGACTTGTGTCCTTACCGTATAACCACCTTCCGTTTCGAGCAAGCTGCGTACAATATAAGTCCCGCCACGAAACTTGATGCACGTAGGGACGGAGTAGTTGCACCAACAAGCCGGTACAAATTAACGTCAGCACCTTTTACCTGGGAATGTTGGCCTAGGATAAATGAGCGATAGATTACGACGCACCATGAAAAGGGTGCCAAGCCGGCATCTATACGACTTCAATGTGACACTTGGAAACCGTCAGTCGCGTGCGCACGTTGTCGGGCACGTCCTCCTTGATTGGATACGAATTGAGCATATTTTTTGTCTTATCGAGGCCATGTAAAACGTAGGCACGTATATTTGACGCAACTGTCAAGCCGGTCAGCAGCCGTGGCGTTGGGCTAGCGAAAGGGGCCGCGCTCACAAGAAAAAGAAGCAATTGCGGACGAAAGACGGACCTGATGAGGGGAGCTGTTGCTGTCGCCAAATACAAATGAGGAATATGTCACGACATGGAGGACCTTCAATGGTTGAATTTTCTATGATGACAGGGGCGTGCGAGGGCGAAATGTAAGGCAACCACACAGGTAAAGCCACAAGCATACGTCGGCAGGCATACAATATTTCCGCTTCTATTCATACAGTGGCGTAGGCATCGGGATTATGCTTTCGCTTACTCCCATATTGGCCATCCACCATGAAAACGCACATCGTGACCGGAAACAAACATATAGCCGACCGGACATCGTGACTGATCACCGCTCAACAGCAGGCAGCGCTAGCGGCAGTTTGCATCCATGCTTCTAGCGTGATAATGATCAACAAATCAAGAGCAAATCGACGGGCTGCGCTCTAGCGCAATCGCCAACCATCACTCGGTGGATTTTGCTCCTTCTCAGTGGATGCTGACTGCGCCAGTCGAAGTGGGGAACAGGGCGAAGATCATGACGGACTTCGACGCTGCTTTTCGAGGACTTGGAGACGCTAATCTCGTTGTAGAATCGTGGACAATGGAGCTAATGCGCAGCTGCAGGCGGGGAAACAAAAGCATTCGCTTGGGCACAAGGCTGGGGGGCTGGAGTGGAATGAGATTGGAGATGGAAATAACGAGCATGCACGGCAAGGCGGGCACATGCATTGTCCAAGCGGGGTTGAGGGCCAAGACCAAGCCCAACGGCCCATTGAGGGAGCTGGACTGTGGCCCTCCAAGGAAAAGGATCAGCAAACAATTGTGATTGTGCATGCTGTAGCGGACAACAGGTGATGGTCGAGTGACGATCAAGTGGAGCCAACGTCAGGAAGCCCAGGCATTATTAGTAGATGTGGCTTAGGCATGGGTAGGTGGAATGTTTCGACCAGACTTCGAGAATTGCCGCCACGCTTCCATCACACGAGCGTCAACTGATGGTAACGTCACCGCCGTTGTGAATCATAATTTTTTTTTGGGTGGTTCGCGATTTTGCTCGAAGCCATGCACACCAACGGAAAGTCCTCCACCAGAGAAATAGGCAACAAGCATCTCACCGCGTGCATTCAAGGCCATCAACCATCCGCCCTCATCCGGCGAATCAAAAAACCCCTCACCAACTAGCAAAGCAAGCGCATCCATACAGATAGCATCGGGTATAATAATTCGCTACGCCAGGGCACCGTGCACTTAATAATCGAGGGTTGGTGCACGGGAACCGCCCACGCTGGGCGAGGCTTGTGAGGCACACACAGAGTCATGTCCAGAGCAATTGCAAACGAATTGCTTCGCTGCAACGCGTCTGAAATAGATCGGCAAATCGGAGACTCAGATCGAAACAAGTGCTTTGCTGTGCTGGCGTTGCGTTACGGGTATGTAGGATACGGACGCGGGGTCCATGCCATGGGTTGTGCAACAACACGGCACGGAGAGGCTGTGCTGTTGGGTGGATGAGAGCTGAAGATGGAAAGCCGCCGTCAGAAGCTTGAGCGACACCACTCTGCCGGGTCGTGTAAAAGGACGAGGGGCCGATGTCGTCTTTCTGCTACCTATTGCCCACTACGTATTACCTGCGGTGTATGCAAAGTAAAGGAGAAGACGGAGACTGCAAAAGCAGCGTTGTGCGCTCAGTTCTGGGTTGCGGCTTGCTGAAGGGGAAAGTTACCATGTCCATGTTTAGGGAACAACTGCAAATGCTGTGTGCTCCCGGGGCCCGGTTGAAACGTGAGTATTCTCTCCGCCCAATGCCCGGCTTCTTCAAACATGACGTGCGGAAAACATCACGAGGAAACCGGCTTGGTTTCGCATATTTGATTCTCTTGTCACGGCATCAGCATGTGTTCATCCGCATAGACTGCTAAAGTAGCCCGTTCCGAGCGACCCAAGGTTCGTCGCTTAGAAATGAATATCAAAACACAGCTATGACGATGATCCCCCCCTATGCGGAAAGCGCACGCGCGAGTAGGGTAATTGCTTCCATCACGAACGTTTGACGCCACGTGATAGCACCCATTCCCCCCTCAAGTGCCTCCCCAAAGGGGAAAAAAAAAAAGGGATTACGGCCGAACGAAAAAAAAAACACCCCCCATTACACATCACGCCCTCCACAATATGCCATTTCGGTCCTTTCCAAACCTACTCCCCACATTCTAGAAGGCGCACAGAACATGCCCCACGACAGACTCAAGCACGAATACGCGTTCCTCGACATCCTAACAAAAAGCACACCCATCCCATCAATGCAAGACAAACAACTACAGCCGACGTTGCCCCAAATGAAAAGGTGCCCTGTTGGATGCCCGTTGCTCAGGCCCGCCGTGCTCCGCTCCATCCATCCCCCTTCACGATAATCTGACAGTCAAGCACGGTGCTACCGGTGCGCCGCAATCCTGCCGGGCCTGCCAGCCTCATCTAGGTAATGCAAGCTGTGCCGTGACGACGCACCCAGCAAAAAGGAAGGACGGGTAGTATCAGAGTCCAAACGTCCCATGGGCACACTGTGTTCGTGTGCTATGTAGCATGCACTGTGGTTGTACCGTACCAGCGAAAGTCACGTCAACATACAGTAGCAGTAGTAGCACTTCATCCAACAAATCTGACCGCGTCCTACACACCGTTCGGGCTGCAGCCCAGTCTTTCCAAACCGCATATCCCTACCCGCTTTTATTTTTGCTGCATCCCGTTCTCTGGTCGTGCCGGGACCCTGCGCTTACTTTGGCTCTGGGAGACGTGTGCTTCTTTCCCCAGATCGTCCTTCTTGCTCATCTCGATAGTGATCGCCAGGCAAGCATATCCCGGCTGACGTATTGCTCAAAGGAGATGTGCGCCGTCAACAAAGAAATCGTGAAACACTAGCAAGTAAAAGCGAGCGTTTTCAGCATGTGGATGCAAATGGGTCCATGGTGATGCCCTAGCTCCAGATCCTGTTCTAGCAATTTGGGCGGGTATCGCGGTACCCTTTATATGAATGGGGGCTTAGGAACATCTATCAGTGTAATGCATGCAATATTGTGATGATTGAGTGAGGACCAAGAATGGTACAGTGATTCATTCGCGTTCTCGCTGCGCTTCGTATCTATCCACAATCCTCCCTTCACATCAACAGCTCCTTTTGGAGACACCCAATGGGCGTAAGAACGCAAGGTATGATACAAAAGCCTGTCTGCCCGTCATGCCATCTTGCGATGGGTAATGCTATAGAAGTTAAAAACGCCTTGCCCTACCGGGCTGAGTTGGATATTTGTTGCCCATCGCCGTGAAGGAGATATTGCAAACGCCTTAAAAATGTCTAAGTTGCAATCGCGCCGGATTGTCGAGGTAATGATATGCCGTTGCGCCTCGCATGCGTGTCGAGATCGAAAAATCAATGACGCCAAATGTATGCAATCCATGAGAAGGTATGCAAGTCGCTCTAGTCAATCGTTCGTAAACATGTCTGTCGTCGAACGTCGAAATAGGAAGTGGTTAGTGATGGTCTTGATAATCATGAACTTAGAAGAGTCCTCCTTCGACGACACCAGGCTCGTCATCGCGGAGCTGGCCGCCACTCTTCTTCTTTGGCCACAATTTGCTGCTGACTCGCTTCCAGCTATCTCTGGTTGCGCTAGCCAGGCCGTTGTGCTCGCCACGACTCGTGCGAGGACTTGGCGTGCCACTATTTGATCCGTTCTCGTAATACGCCTGATGGAAGTCTGTCATGGGGTATTCGCTCATGGGTGGAGTGCCAGGAGGGGTGAGAGGATCGCTCATGCCTGAGGGGCTACCACTACCCGAGTCGTCAGTCAACGCATCGCTACCGCTGTTGTAGCCCGAGGTGACTCGGGTGGGTTGAGGACCAGAAGAGGTAGGTTGTGAGTGGAACCTCGAATGAGAGAATGGCCGACTCTGCATGAAGTTGGAGGTCAACGATGACGGTGCAGAGGCACGTTGGTTGTTTGGGAGATGTGGTTGCTGGTTGCGCGAGAAAAGGCTTTGCTCATCGTAGCTGCGAGTGGACGACCGTGTCAGGCCAGAGTCGTAGCTTTCATGACTCATAGTTGGATGTGCGCTTTGAGGACTCGCGGAGTTGAGAAACGACACCAGGACGCTCTCCTCCATTAATTCATAGATCTTGGAGACAGCCTCATCTAATGACGATGGGTGTGGTGGAATGTAAGACTCAGAGAGACTGAGCAGGTTGTCACGGACTTCTGCTGGGAGGTTGACCTGGGTTGGTTAGTCAGAGGAACAGCAAAGGGCAGAAGCAACTGACCTCTCGTGGACCGGATTCCCGAATGTAGGCGTCGATCAAGCGGCGCCATAGCATGAGCACATAGGTGCACTCGTCGGACAAGGGCGAAACTGCGTTGCCTGGATGGCGGTTGACCATCTTGGAGTAGTGTTTTCGGTAGCGGGAGGCGTCCATGGTGAACTCGAGGTTCTCCAAGCAGTGGTTCTGCGAGAGGAAGGCCATGAAGGAACTGAGTGTGTATGGGGGAGGAGCGGTGTTTGCGAGTATCTCAGACAGGGTTGGTTTTCGACATTGTGGGCTGGGGATGTTCTTTGGTATTGAGACGGTGAGGGGCGTGGGCTGAACGCTGCTCATGGCCATCTTGGCGTCGACGTCGTGGAAATCAACGAGGGAGGTGGTGGGGGAGGAGGCAGTCGACGACGTTCTCACAGACAGGGCTTGGGAGCCTTGTTTCCGGGGAATCATAACGCTTCTCCAGAACTGTTTATAGAGCCGGCGGGCTGTTTTTCTGCTTTGCTCGTCGAATCCCTCGCAGGAGCAGAGTTGCGCCAGCTTGACGGCCCGTAGCACAAGGTTCGAGCGAACCCAGTGGCGGCAGGACAACGTGGAGGGTGGTTATCGTTCCGAGCGCGGCAGCATCGAAGCACGGGCGGGGACCAGAGCCTATGAATGGGTGGGCGTCGTGGTGGTGGTGGTGGTGGTAGTGGGTGCAGGTGCAGGTGCAGAGCGGCGCTAGGGACGGCGAGTTTGCGGTGGTGCGGCGGCTTCTAGAAGGCGACACAGCGTGGTACGGCTATACAGAGTTGGGCGGGCTGGCGTGGTGCAGGCGGGCTGGCTGCGACGGTGACGGTGGGTGTGGTGGTGCGTGGTGAGTGGTAGACAGCGATGTGGATGGGCCAGGTATGCCGTCAAGAGTCCCAAGACAGAGAGGCTGCAGGATGGTGCGGCTCAGCCAGTGCTTTTGAGAGACGGGCGGGCAGGGTCACTTTAGCACTTTACTTTGTCGCGTCAGTCCGTGTCAGTGCTGGCTGGCTTGAGCGCCGCGCTAGGTCAGCGCCTAGTCTGGTCGTGGGAGGCACGACCCACCGTCTGGGAAGCAGCGACGAGGAGACGTCCATCGTCCGCAGAAGGCGCAGGGCAGGGTGGGCAGCCGGCAGGGGTCGGGGCCTAAAAGCGGCGCGTCGGCCTGGTTGGCTGCTGCCCTTCTCGAACAAATTAGCGCCCCGCCCGAAACCAACGCATCCCTGTGCATATTGCCACTGCCTGTGACTGCACCGATGCCACCCCTCCGCCATGACATGACTGAGACCCTCCTGATACCTGATGCCAATATGCCAATCATTCCAGCCGCCTTCTGTTCGGCTCGGTTCTGATCTGCTCTATTCCAAGCACTGTGTATTCTGTTCTCAATCTGCGTTCTTCGCCTATTGTCTGCGTGCTGTTTTCATTCTGTTTTCCTTGGTTGTTCCTTCCCAACATCGGCTCTGGCTCGGCCAGAGACCCACCACCGCCAGCCTTGGCTCTTCCAGCCTTGTCTGGTCGGCCTTCCACCTCCCATCCAGCATCCTCTCCGTTGCCGACTGTGCCCGCAACATGCCATCTTTTAATTCCTCTCTCCCTTCTGTTGGGTATCACGTCCCATCCATTCCATCATTGCACCCACCACAGCGGTTCTCTGCAACGCTGCGGAACTTAGCCTGCCCGCAAACAGCCCGACTCACCTAGCCTGCTCGCCCATCCCCCCAATGACTCTGTGACAAAGCAAAGTCTGCGGATCGCAGCAGCCGTTGCATTCTGATTCCACGCCCTTTGTCTTATCCCTCTCCAAGCCACCGCCCACTGCTTCGTACAGACAGACAGCCAGACAGACAGTCACCATGCAGTGCCTCTTCGCGCGGAACGAAGCCAGCAGCCCGGGCTGCCCACCTCCATTATCCGCGCCCAATCACCACCCGGCTGATGCCCCACCCTTGCCCGCCTGGCCTCGCCTTAACGCTGAGGACGCACTACCTGAGCTTGGGGATTTTTCATTACCGTAACAAATTGTCCCCTCTGCGCTCCAGCTAGCATCATGCGATCCACTCTGCCTAATTGTCATCCAAAACCTCTCCTCTGCTGATGCCACTGTAAAATTGACACGCTTCCATTTTCTGTAACATCACCGCCATCCGCCTGTTCTTCGCCCCCTGTCGCTTATTCTGCACCGTGCGCCTTACAATCTTCTAGAATGCTTCCAGCCTTCCAGACGTTTGCCTAATGCTGCTAGTTCAGCTGGAATGTCGCTGCTGCCCTTCACTCTAATCTCCGGTCTGCCGCATCACCTATCCGATCTCTCAACCGGCGTCAATTCTATCTCCACCCGATGCGCCTCCACCAGACTCATGTGTTGAGCCTCCTTGCAGCAGGTTTTCACGCCGTGTCCCGATGCGCTGGCCGCCCACAACCTCGGCACCATCTCGGAAGGCTGGTTTCGGCGCCTTCCAGAAGGCCTTGTATATGATCGCCACCCGACAGTAGGCGGCTCCCGATTCATCTGGCGCTCGTGTCAACGGAAAACTTCACGTCAAACTTTAGGCCGTCAACAGAAACCTCGGTGCCTAAGCTTCCGGAACATGACGCACAAAGTGGGCCTCGCGGTCAAAACAGCCTCACCGCCTCGTGGGGTGACCTTAGCCGCATCCCACACAACCCACATCTCAACTGATAATGCCATTCCATCACTTGGCATCATTCTGCGTGCCCCGTAACGACGCCTTGAAATCATTCCGACAAAAACACCACTTGGCTCCTGCATAAAACCGCCGGCATAATGCCTCCTCTACCCAATTTTCTCGGTCACCGTTGCCCTCAACTCATTAACGATTCGTCTTGGCTGTCGCAGTTTTTTTTTTCTGACCTCTTGATGAATAAGGTTGAGCACCAACCCTAAGATTAAGTTGGTGTATCATCGCGGAACGACTGGTGGCCTGAGTGGAAGGTCTACGTGAAACATGACAAGTGGGACTTGAGCCGTGTGAGCCACGATCTAACTTGCCGTGTTCAGACTACGATATAGAAAACAAATGTCACTATCTAGCAGCGACGGCCACCGCAATTGACTACGGTCTGTCACTGGCGCATTTCCTCATGGTTGTAAATCACGATGAATCAGCCTCTGCTCATTGCCGGCTTTCGCTTATTTGGTCTGCGATCAGTAAACACTGGCCCAAACAGTTTCAGGCCAGGCGTCACTTGACCAGGGGATGCAAGGGCGGTCGCTGAAGGCTGACCACCAATTGCATAGCTGACTCTCCCCATCAGACAGCAGCAGGGTTGGTCAACTCTAATTGCGGGTCGCTATTTGTCCTCGTATGCCCGCTCGCACTTCCAACGCAGCGACATTCAGGTCCCATCCCTTTTGTTCTAAGACAGTGCCATATTTCGCAAAGAGGTTGCCCGCTTCTTCCAATGTTTGTCTTATCTCAGACAGCCGCCTTTGCACTAAGCCTGCGTCACCCGGCTCTAACTTGCTGTTTGCTACCCTGACTCGTCTTCTTTGAGCCAGAACCAAGGCATGTGCCCATGCTTTGAGCTGATCAATCGGAGTGCATCCTTCTTTCAAGGCAATTAGGACCTCTCCATCGGTGTCCGCATGCCACAGCGTGTAAGCTTCGTTAGCGAATACGTCCATCAAGTCGGACATGTTGATGTCGCGCAGGGATAGTGATCCTGTGTGCTTATGTCGCTGACCCATGCGGCTCAAGAGCAGGTCCAAAGGTACACCTACCCTGCAGTAACCAACAATTGTATCGTCTACCCAGCGAAGCACGCCATCTCTTTCGAAGACGCGTTCGCACTGCGATACATCTGTCGGAGCAAGTACCTTCTTATGTTGTAGTATATTGCTAATGACAATATTCGCCCGTTGTCGATTGAGGCAGCGCATGCTGACGGCTCTGACTGCCGCATAATTTGTCGCAAGGTGAATCGCGAGCAACCCGATAAGAACAGTCCACGTAGTGATCGGTGTTGTGACCCATGACACGACAACACTGCCCGCCTACATTTTCAAGTCAACCAGTCTGATCGCTCTACCATCTAACTACGAAGCCAAGAGTAATGTAACCAGCCTGACACACGTGTTCAACACCCAGCCGTTTAATCCGGCAGGAA
The DNA here is from genome assembly GCA_028456235.1 of Ophiosphaerella narmari. Taxonomy (NCBI): domain Eukaryota; kingdom Fungi; phylum Ascomycota; class Dothideomycetes; order Pleosporales; family Phaeosphaeriaceae; genus Ophiosphaerella; species Ophiosphaerella narmari. The sequence goes on from JALNQA010000005.1 coordinate 792,662, forward strand.
ATACTAGCCTCCCTTGGACATCGGAATGATGCACGCCGGGATCTCATATAGTGTGATACGTTTAGAGGTGGGAAAATGGAACACAAAGTACTTACCAGCATTCCGAGGAGCGATATAACAGTCTCTTGGCTTGAATCCTTCTGTGAAACGGGTCAGTTCTGCATTCATCTAGAAGAAGTTCCACGCGTGTTTGTGGCCTTGGGACACCCTAGTAGGTTAATATCGAGCTTATCAACGCAAAGCGACACAACCGCACGTCTTCATTCTCAACAAGAAACACCCAATGAAACAACACTCTGGCGCAAACACCGACTCACTCAAAACGGATCCGAGAGACTTACAGCATTCAATTCTCCCAGATTCCCCTTCTTCGCAAAGTGCGCGCTCAGACTTGCCTTAGCGCTTCCAGCACACACGCCGCAAAGGGACCGTAGTACGCTAGAGAAGCCCAAGACTAAAACACGAAATGCTTTGGGAAAAGCGGGCGATAGGCAATCCAGTATCATGGCGGTGTCGTTGAAAATGTCAGCAGCCAGCCGGTACATTTTGCACTCGGGTTCAAGCGCCGTGCCCAGTTTATGCGCGAAGAGAATTGTTGCAATTCGGCCCATAGACTCTTGGAGCACCGACAGAAGCAATGCGGTAGTAGGCGAAGCACTCGAGTCTCCGACTCCGACACCTGCGTGACACGCATTAGCGTGCTGACCGTAAATCCCAACGGTAAGTAGCAGTATCTTGTGCACAAACACCGAAGTCGTCTCCTCGGGGTGAACACAAGAGAGTTAGTGTACGCCATTGAGTAGGAGATGCAAGCGCAATATGTGTCCTGCGCCGAAAGTGGATATGACCTGGACACTGGGACGACAGCTGATCCGTGACCTCATTCGAAGATGGATACAGCGGGTCCGTCGATGAAGACAAAGCTCAAATGGCGGACTAGCACGCACCTTCGAGGACAGCTCGGGAGGAGAGCATGCCGGCTATTGAGGAAGAGAAGGCCTGCAGGGAGTCCTAAAGACGGCAGAGTAAGCCCAGCCCACAGTACGAACGCGATGCCCAACATACATAGATTTGATACCTCGATTGAAACCACAGTTAGTCTATGCTCTTTATTCAACCCAAAGATCATCAGCCCATACTGGATATAGTCATTCGTAACGCTGTGCGGGTATCCTGCTGGCAGAAACATATCAAGCACCTGCTGAGCATAGCTCTTCGTTCCCTTAGGGCGCTATAGTTTATTCAGCACAGTTTCTACACAAGAGTGCTCCAAACCCATAGCTTGTCCCCGCCCGACCGTGAAGGTATATCTGCACGTACAATGACATCAACCCTGCCCCCTCCCGCCGAAACATACGTAGCCGTGATAATCCCCGCCTCGTCCCGCTCGATGATCTCGTATCTGCCAGACAACGACATGGTGGTGTGACAGTTGCAAACAGGGCTCACGCTCAAGGTTGGAGTGGGAGTGCGTGATGCTAGCGCGGCCACGAACGCACTAGCGCATGTATAGCAAACCACACTTCATCCCATCCCGTCTGCTCAACGCATATCCTCGAAACGTGAACACGATGGCGTGGGCGTGCACACCCGTCGCGCTGCTTTAACTCGGCGTCCATCTGTGTCTTCGCTATCTGGGCGTCTGAGGCCGATGCTCGGCACTAGTGAGTTTGGCCCTTCTGGGAAGGCGTTGGCGAGTCGTAATGTGTGCCAATTTATACAGTGATCAATCTCATAGTGCGCAAAGCTTATCATCGACGGAAAATTCGCCGTTTGATTCGAGTTCATCTGGGCGTGTATCGAATACTTAGGTGGGTGCATATGCGAGATGCGGTAGGCGGGTATGTGCAGGTGTGTGCGAGAGATAAATGGCCCCATGGTTTTGGGTCTCGTGTTGAGGGTGGTATGGCTTGGTGTGGGTTCGTTAGGGATGAGAGTTGTTGGGAGATTTTATCAGGTGGTTGTTTTGGATGATCACTTAACTGCCGTGGGTTTTGTTTCATTACCACTCTACGCATGTTTTGACATTGTTCACACATGATCAATGGTGTTCAGTCCTGCAAATATTCGTGCTTGACAAGACAAGCCACACTATGCTTTTTTTGATTGCAGCTTCTTTGGTATCTTCAATTGTATACTTGTGCATTGGGAACTCCTGAGGCGTAGGTTGTAGGCTTCAAACAGCTAGCAGCAATTTTACCAGAGCTGAAGATAACACAAACTTCAACCCAGTTTTCCAGATTTTGCGACTTCAAGGCTCCGAAGGCGGTACTGAAATATGCTAGAGTGTATTTGGTGTTAGACTTAACTTTGTGCATTTGATTCCGGTGCTGCGCCTCCTGTACTGCCACTCTGCTGACGCCTTCTTCATGTTATGCATGGCATCACAACTCGCTCTTGAAATTTTACATTGACAGTAACCACACCATTTACACTTTTTTATGCAGTTTATCTCCCACTACAAAGCGATAGACGACCTCAGCGTTCAGTAGAGACGATATTCGCCCCAAATCAGAATTCATATTGTTGTCTCCCTTCCCGGAATCTCGCCCCTCGTGCTCTGTGCCCTCGATCTTGAACTTCGCATTTGGTCAGTTCATATGGAAACACCAATCTGTGGTCTAGTACTGGACCATGTTATTGAATACTCATACACAGCTCTCACAACCCCGGACTCATTCAGATTGCTTCGCCTCTTGCAATCAGACGACGGTGCAGAAGACGTACATTGAACAATCGAGGAGTTCGACAGACGGAGTCCACAATGCCCGTTATATGTGGCTCTCTCCTACGCCTGGGGAGACGTAAATATAACTAAGTCAATCACGCTTGGTGGGCATCCCATGTAGATCACGACAAACCTTCACGGGGCACTAATTCATCTGAGGCGTATGTGGCTGTACACATTGTTTAAAACACTTGGACGCCGATAAGATCAATCAATGTTACCGTCACTACAAGTCGGAATGGGACTGCCTTCCATCTGAATTAGCCAGCGATCAAAAACCACGAACGTCATTCAAAACCTTGTAACCCGAGAATATTGGAGACGAGCCTGGGTGGTTCAAGAGATTAGATACGCCCCAAAGCACCTGGTTATGTATGGAGACATGCCCATTGAGGCGGATTGTCTCCGCCTCTTTTTGCGTCAATTGTTCCAATTAGGTTCCTTGCGGATTCGGGTGTCATCTCTTTCCACAAAAGCATCGGAAATAACCGGTCTACTGCACGCAAAATTGGAGTTTGACAAGACGCGAACGTATATTTCACATGTCCTAGCAGAGTGTAGAGGCTGGTTGTCGCGACATTGTCTACGCAGTTATAGGGCTGGTCGATACAGGATATGGTCAACACATTATACTCGATTACACGCTTTCTCCGTGTCAGGTATATCACTTAGCGCTAGAGGCCGCGCTCAAAAACTTCAAAGATCACGCGGGGGCCTCGTTACTTCCTACCCGCGAATACAAGCTCCCTACTTGCGAAAAGACGGGGGGGATAGCTACTTCGTCAGGATGCGTAAATTTTTCTTTCCTGATGTGCAAAGGACTTTACAGTCGTTCTGAAATCTGGGATAGTATAGAGATAGCTAGTATTGCGTCAACGGCACGTTGCGACAAGGGAGCATGTGGTTCAAAAAAGGTAATGTGTTATTGTGTAAATATGTTCCAGATTTGATAATTGTTTCTGGCAGCTAGGAGGCCATTGTCGGAGAGAGGTGAATCCATCGGCATCAGCATCATTACTCAATCGTTTTCCTCGGAAGGACCTAGCGTTACGAAAGCATAGCATGTGTCTACATATATAGGACAATTCATACCCTACAACGAAGCATCGATTTCAGCCAAGGGTATATACAAAGCAAGCGATCCCACAAGTGCAGTGATGCATGCTACCCAACGACCTCAACATTCGCACAACAAGTCCACGCCTAAACATTCTATTTGTTCACCTTACTATCCTTCCCAACCATAGGATTGTGCCCAGCCGGGTACTTGGAATCGCTAGCCAGCTTCTCATCCGGCTTATCTAAACCAATCTTATTCAGCAAAATGCCCATCTCAAACAGGTCGGCGCACGATTCGGAATCCGACTTACCGTGTCTGGCATACAATTGGTACTCTTCGTCGGCATAGGAACCTACGCGGCCGCTCTCGACGTCTTTGCGCGTGAGTTTGAGCTTGTTTTTCGGTAGACCCATGGATCCAAGGAAGTGGACTGAGTTCTTCCACTCGGACTCTTTGCGGGCGGAGGACCAGTGGAGTTCCTCGCCCATGATGTCGATGACTTGGGGGAGGGCTTCAAGAGCGGCTTGTGCATTGAGGAAAGCGAGGCGCATACGGCGAGCAATTACGTCGGTCGCGGTTTGCGCGTACTCGTGGCGAACGCAGTAGCGTACTTCCCCATCGATGTAGGGATAGAGGCCAGATATCTTCTTGCCGCGGACGGGGAAGCGCTGCTCAGTAGATGTGGATAAGGCAGCGACAGTCCAGGCACGGTCACCGTACGCCTGGCAAAGGTATTTGGCAACGTCAGTCTCAATACCGTAGTGTTGAATCAAGTTAATGAACAAGGTCTTGGAGTAACCATGGGCACCAACAAGTCTGACGCGATGGGTTTGACAAGTGCCATCGAGCGGAGCCTCATCTTTAACCGTAGTGCCACTGATGAGTGTTGCGTCCGCAAGGGAATTGGTCTGTAAGCCGAATTCCTTGATTGCTTCATCAACGGTCTCTTCAGCCATTTGGCGGTAAGTAGTCCACTTACCACCAGAGCAGGTTAGTAGACCGGAGGGTGAGGTAGTGATCAAATGATTTCGGACCAGACCCTCAGTCTTGGGGGCTTTGGGATCCTTGACTAGGGGACGAATACCTGACCATGCTGCAAGGACGTCACCTCGCCTGACGTTGATCTCGGGTTGCAAGTAGCGCTTAACCTCCTTTAGGATCCAGTCGATTTCATCTTCGCCAGCGACAGGGTTTTGAGTGATATTGCAAGCCGTATCAGTCGTGCCAGCAATTGTGTTGCCTTGCCATGGTAGGAAGAAGATCACACGGCCATCGGATGTGTTAGGATCAATGAGACCCATGTTTGCAGGGCTGTAGAATCCAGGGAGAATAACATGAACGCCTGAGCTTGGTGCGACAATTTCGTCAACATTCTGATCGTCCATTTTTCGAATCGAGTCGGTGAATGGTCCAGTTGCGTTGATGATTCCTTTGGCTTTGATAGAAAATTCTTCTGTTTTCTTGCCGTCAAACTCGGCCACACGATCCTTTGCCTTTGCGCCACAAAGCCGTCCATTGGCATCTTTTTCCAGGCTTGTAACTTCCAGATGGCTTACAACAGTCGCGCCATACAGCGCAGCCGTCATGGCGAGAGACACGTTCATGCGAGAGTCGTTATGCGCACCATCTGCTGTTGTCAGCTAATATGCCACACTCTCATGCACGACATACCATAGTAAACCAGTGCTCCAACCAAGCCTTCCTTCTTTAACATAGGGAATGCGTCTAAAGCTTTGCTCTTGGTCAGGAAATAGGAGCTCTCAATGTTCTCCGAGCCAGCGAGAAAATCGTAGAATTTAGTGCCTGCCCAAAAATAAGGAATCTGCCACCACTTCTGGAGAGGGATCATAATCGGAAGCCATTGCGACAGATGTGGCGCGGTATCCAAGAAGTAACGACGTTCGCGGAGCGCTTCGACAACGAGGGCATATCTACGAAGACATTAGGCGACCTCTACAATGAGTATTTTGCGCCACTTACTGGTTGTAGTCTAGATTCCAAACCGCCTTTTCCAAGTATCGCACACCACCGTGTACCAACTTTGTACTCTTACTACTGGTACCACTGCTGAAATCATCTCGTTCAACAAGTGCGACCTTCAAACCTCTTGTAACGGCATCGAGTGCAACGCCTGCACCTGTTGCACCACCACCAATAATCAGCAAATCATATGGATCATCTTCAGGCTTCTCGGTAGAGCCACCACCATACCATCTCCTTGCTTTGCTCGCAGCATTTGCGATGATACCCCCGCTACGCTTCAGCTCCGCAATTTGATCATCCCGGCTCTTCACTTGTGGAAATCGAGGGGGTCGAAAGACGCCGCCCTCACCGTATGTAGGTGGTGGGACGGCAGCAGCTTCAGTGCCAGGAATATCTCGAGGTCGGTATGCGAAGTACAGCGCCGAGCTACCAATGGCACCAGCACCCGCCGTGTAAAGCAATGGCTTGATGATGCGACTTCCACGTCGTGCAGCCATGATATCTTATATACGACTGTTCAATCCGTGTCTTGAAGAATCCAATGAATCAAACCGTAACAAAAAAATCTTTGATCAATGAGTCAAGATTCCAGAGGCTCAAGCCTTCACATGCACCTAAGTCAGCGGCCGCGCTTCGGAGAAGCCAATGAAAGCACCACACATACCTCGTACACACCCTACGGGAACATAACGAGCTGCGCGCTCAGTATGAATAATTTTTCCGTGGGAAGTAGGAGGTAGTTGGGGGGAGTCGTGCGTTGGAAATGCGGAGCTCAACGAACAGCCGCACACATGCAATGACGACTGGCGCGCACTCGCGTCTGAGGTGTGCTCCACTTCGGTGCACGGGGGAGGTTTGCCCGATAGACAGATGCCGACAGATGCGCTATTGTCGAGCGGAAGGGTGGGGGTATGGAAATGGAAATGCGGCTCGATTTCCAAGAGGCAGGAGATTCGGTCGCTGCTTTTTTACTGATGGTATTGTACAACATTCAACAGATTTTTTGAAGTCAATTGTGATCGAAGTGTCCCAGTTTGGGTATCCACAGATCGACCGGATTTGGTAACCCGCACATTAAGCCAAGAGCTTCATCGGGTTCTAGAGTTCTATTTCGGATAACATTGAATCACTCTTTGAATAATGAGGGCTGATTTGAACCCTTTGAATTGCTTTTATGGTGGTTTTGAGTGGCAATGGCCGCGCACTTCGAGTATCAATATGTACAACACCCCACCAATGATCAAATATATCTAACCATGTGACTGAACCATCTGACCAGACCATCCATACCCAAGCCTGCCCACCGAAATAACGAATGATGAAAGTCTTCATATCCGCAAGGCCCAACTCAAAAGTAACACGTCCACCGTGACAATTGCCGCAGCAACAGCGAAAACGACAATCTGGTGTATCCAGCCCAACCTTTCCCTCCTTGTCTTCATACTAATCAACGCAACAATACAAAGCACAAATGTACATACTGTACCGAAAACAACGCCAATATCCACGGCACCCCTTTCCTTCTTGCGGCTTGTTATCGTCATAAGTCCTAGGATAACATCGATAGCTATGGCAGTGGTCAAGCATGTCGCATAGAGGCGTAATTTTGTCATCTCGGTCTTGTGTTGCCGATCTTCTAGTTCAGTGAGTAGTGATCTACGCTCATGGAAGACCTCAGCATCACGGCGTGGGTCACGCAGGGATCGAAAGATGTTACTGAAGTATCCTTCATATGAAGGCTTGCGGTTATACGTTGGTAGAGTTCCGTAGTTTGCGCTCTGAGTGATGGGTGATTCGTCGTCACTTGATTCATCATCGGCTCCGGAAAGCAGAGATCTCTCATCGGCTCTAAGTTTTAGTCCGAGTATATGCCTAGTTTTCCTTGCCCACGCTTCGAACATCTCCTGGCCTGGGAATTTCACTGGTGCATCGGGGTCAACGTAGATATAATATCCGCCTGAGTCATCATCCTCTGGGTTGTCGTACTCATTCCAGTATCGTTGTTGGACTTCGGGCTGCTCGTCCTCTGGTACCATTGAAGGAGGATAATCCGAGAAGGGCACTTGACGCTTCTTACGAAAGGCTTGCAGTGATGGCGGATCTACAAATTCTTGAGCTGAAGTAGCTGAAGTCTCACCATTGCGAGACATGGTAGGGCTTGTTTGCCCATCGTGTGATGTGTTAGAAGTGGAGGTTTGTGGAGGCGAGGTTTGCGATACAGATCCAGCAGCGCTGGCCAGTGCTTTACGACTTCGTCTTTTGACCGGCTCTGGTAGTTTACGAATATCTTGATCCAACAGCGGTACCTTGAGCATATTAGTATAGTCCCAAAGAATAAGGTGGTTAAAAAAATGACAGGGATAGATAACGAAAGTGACAGCACCTACCCAAACTGGTGTGGTCATGGAACTGGGTTTGCAACATGTCCACACAGCATGCGCTTCCATGGAGAAACCGCGAACACGTTCGAACTATTGCTGTTAGATACATGATCCAGATGTATGTGTTCAGAACATACCAGATGGCTCCGGTCAAGGATTTGGATGAGAGACGTTGCTTGAGCGCCTTCGCGACGGACCTCAAGTACAGCGTGAGGAAATTTCACTGCGTTCGAACATGCCGCCGAGGACCAATCCTCTTCAAGAAAAATATCTTTACTCATCGAGTCTTTCATGTATATATCCTTATCCAATGTTGCCCAAATGCCCCCGGCAGAATTATTATGAAGTCCGATAAATCGAGTACGCTTGGAGGCAACTCCTACAATTGGCTGGGCTTCTTTGTGTTCAGTTAGCCAGTCTTTGACAACGGCAATATCGCCTTCTTCTTCGTTCTGTGTATTGTCCTGTTGTATCAAACCCTTGCCGTTGGTATATCCTGAGTGTTGGCCACCTTCACTCAAAAGTTTTCGCAAAGACTTCGTTTTGAGTTTGACCGTCTGGATATTGCTCGTTGCTTGTTGTTGTCCCTTTGTATCAGCACATAAAACCACTCCAGCTTGCCCAAAAGAGTTGCAATGTATATTGCCAGCAGCTTTGAAAACAATGTTGCCCTTCGTGGCTGCTGTCGAGCTTATCGTGCTAGCATTCTGCTTGATTGCGAATGCTTCCGCATGATCCAAGACGAGAACGCCAACATCATCGTTAGTACAGAAGTAACCCTCGGTGTTTGCTACTGATGATGTGCGTCGAATAGGTGTTGCGCGGGCAGATTGATTCTGAGATGTAGTCTGAGTGCTGCTTGTATAAAGACGTAATTGCTGGAGAAGTAAGACTTGAGCCTCAACATAATGATCAGGGTGTATCCAGTAGGTGGCCCTGTTTCCATGTGACCCTAATGGGATAGTGGTTGTGGCGAGGTCAAAGTCTAGTTCGTCTCCCTCCTGTAATGTTCTTGAGATACGTACTGCCGCTGACTGAGCGCTCGCATTTTCTGAGTTAGTTATGGTTGCTCCATCGCCATCAAAGATTGAGCGAATAGCTCCTAATACGTCGATGTATTGATCAAGTAGGTAACCCAAATCCAACTGGAAGAGACTGTCTGGACGATTGGCGACCTGCTCTTTGAACTCCTGATTTAGTCCCTGGTCTCTTGTCCAACGCCTATACTTCTTCAAAATTTTAGTGAAACCTATCCGCTGGGCGACCTGGAATCGCGACAATGAGCGTATCTCTTCTCCAGTCCTGCGAATAATTAGCCTTCTGGATCAGATAGTACTGTACTAGTCTATATGACGTACTTTGTCACATCTGCGTCAATCTTTGCATATCTCTCAACTATTCTGGCAGGTAGGCGTGCGCCCTGCGACCCAGTCCGCTGCTTCAACCGTAGTTGCTCCAGGTTCTTGCTGATATGGTCCAGTCTCCTCTCAATCTCACCACTCTTACTACGAAGGAATAAATCGATGCGATCATGTTGCGCCTGTAGCACTTGTAGGAATGATTCTCGAAACGCTCGCTCGGTGCTTTCGCCCTGACCTGGTATCGATACGGCTTTGTTCGTGCCGGCAGTAGTCTGATGCTTGATCAGATCTTTGAGGTAATCATAGTCGATATTATCTAATGCACAGTTAGCCAGGGCTTAAACGTGGAGAGGCGCGGCGCTGGACATACAATGACCCCATTCTGGAATTGACCGCGAGCGAAGTGTATCGCCAAATTTCATTTGCAAATGTGATTAGCCGTGGAAAGTGTTCCAATTGATGTAGGAAGATGAGGCGACGCCGTTTGTGCTGTAGGACGGCAAGCGAGTGAACTGAGCGACGGTCAGACCAAAAAAGTCACCTTGGGTGCTAGATAAGCGTTGTTGGGCTAAATGGTCGTATACAACCGGTATTGCATTTTGCCCATTGGATCCATTGAAGACAAAGCCGAGGGCGGAGTACCTACCGTTCAATCACAATTGGAGTCGGATAGCGCGGGATGAGAGGTGCTAAGAATGCTGGTGCGAGCTAAGGTGGTTGGGCGAGTGACGTAGGCCCGATTATGTGGTGTTTATCTGTTTGACTGTTGTTGGTGTCGAAAGAACGAGGAATCGAGCAGAATGAGTGAAACAATGGCAGCGCTGGATATCCACAGTCTACTATGCACTTGGCAGCAGGGATTCAGGAATGACATCGTTCCGCTCCTGCATAGGTGCAGGCTATTGGGCTAGTTGCAGCGGCACGATGGAAGTTCACGCACGCAGCAAAGGCCCTGTTTTGGTCGCGAATCCTTGCCGCGGCTGGCTGACAAGCAAACTGGCCCGCCGTGCCCAGCCCAGGCCGGCCCGTCGACTCTCGTCTCTTATCTGGAGCATGTGCTGAAGCTCGCCATGTCAACGGCTACCACTGACTGCCGCCTTTCCGCCACACCACACCATCATGCACAGGCCGCCCCTTGGGGATTGGTGGTGAGCGTCGCACGCAGAGAAAAATTTCCCCGCCCTCCTCCAGCAGCGCCATCGAGATTGTCTACTTCCAGGCCTCTGCCGTGCTACTGTTGCGGTTGAACCAACGTCCGAGCGGCGCGCGGTGCCTTCGTCTGAATCGGGTATCAGGGCACGTTCGCATCCATTCGAGTGCTGTGCATGTCTAATATCTACACACTCTGGTCCCCGTCCAACCGGCTCCCCAGATCACCGGAAGGAGTGCATCGAGACGAGTGATCGACGCGGCTGCTGCCGAAAGTAAGGCATTTCAACTCCGCCTGTGCAGCTTGAGCAAGCTGTTTTGTATGAAGCCAGGATGCTCGACACCGGTACCCACAAGAGCATCGTGCCCCGTAACGAACACCCCACTGCTCTAAACCAGGGTCCCTCGACTTGAAAAAGTAAAAGGCTCTAAGATATACACTATGTAGTATATAATTGTCACCTACCTATCCCCCCAGGCCCGGTCCGGATTGACCCATGAGTTGAACTCGCCTCGGCGTTTGTGAAGTCAGTCAGAGCCACACACGCGCGCTACTGCTGCTGGTTGGGAGTGATCGTCGAGGTTGATGGTTTGTGGCAGTTGGTCACGCGCCCTCTTGCCTTCAGTATTAAGTACTTACGTATGCAAAACCTTGGTTGACGCTTCTTGGTGGAGCAATACCTACGCATAAACAAGTGGAGGGCAAACTGCAGGGTGACAATGTCTGTAGCCAGGATCTTGCATATACCAACCGGGCCGCAGCAAGCAACCCTCAGTGTAAGGAAATTGTGATTGGGGACAGCATCGGAAAGTCACTCAGGGTAGATCTCGTCCATGTTCAATACTATTTTCGCCACGGAAAACGCCAAAGTGAGCTAAGGTATACATACAGATCGAGGTGCCTGCAAAGACCCGAGTTTCATCCGCCCATTGGGTAACCCAAGCCGACTAACCTGGGGGAAGCAGGCTACTATCCACAATATCCTCCGCCTCCTTCGCCTCGACTTCATCTACTCCGTGGAGCGGTGAACGAGGCAGGGCCATCAGACCTATGAAGTCATTAGCACGCGTCCTAAGAACTGGATGATGATAAGCTCACCTGTCCGTGCAGACTCCAGGATACCAAATGGAGCAATGAGTTTCATGAACGAGTCAATCCTGGTTGACTTGGCGGATACTTCGACAATGCAATTGTTTGTGCTGATATCCAAAACCTTTCCTCCGAATTGATGGGTCATGAAGGTGAGGGCTCGGAGATGTTCGTGCTTGTGACGAAGCGCTTGGCTAATGGCCAGGTTCGATGGATGAAAGTCTTTCCTGAGAGAATCGCGAGCGGACTCTTGAGCGGACTGATCACGCTCCGCATCGGTCAATTCTTCCGTGTCCACTTGAGGCATTTGTGCCATTTCACGATGGTGCGCCAGGAGCTCTTCAAAGTACTCGGGCCCAAGAATGGAGATCTTGGCGAGAAGCAACTCGCGCTGGACAAGAGGCGACTCTGTATAGTCCAGCACGGCCCAGACTGGGACCAAATCCTCAAGCTGACGACGCGCCTGCTCTACCACCCCGTCCTGGCCCTGGAGTACAATTGTCATTCGTGACAGGTCATCTACTTCGGTGTTGCACACAACCAAGCTGTCGATGTTGAAGCCCCGGGCAGCCAAAATGCCTGAGACACGGGACAAGACACCGGGCTCATTCTGCACCAAGCAGTTTAGGATGTGGCGCTTCGGGGGGGTCTGCGAGGGAAGGGGCGTCTCATAGAGAATATTACTGACGGCTGCCGGCGCCGACCACGCAGGGGGGCGGTCTTCGGTTGGGAGGGGCGCGATCCGGCGGTGGAGGGCTTTGTAGGCGAGGGCTTGTGTCGAGGACGAGCTGGATGCTCGTAGCTGCTGGCGGACGGCAGCGGCGCATTGGCGGTTGAGCAGACTGCGCAGGGGCAGGATTGCCCGTCGAGCTGCCATTGCGACCCAGCAGACTCTCCAAGGGAATTGGGTGATGTTGGGTTGGGCGGTGCCAAACAGTGCAGCAGCTGCAATTATTAGCTGCGAACGGTGACTGGCACACACCACAGGCTCCCGAGGTCGGCAGGCTCTAATAGGAAAAGCCAGCCGCGGTCTTGGCGAAGCGTCTCGTAGAATTGCAGCCGCAACACGTCAACCTCTGCATCACCCAACCTTGCTCGCCCAACATGTCTGATCAACGACGCCCGCGATCGCGCTTCGACAGCGACGAGGCTGAGCGCCCTGTCCGCTCTCGCTTCGACTCGGACCGCCGTTCGCGCTCGCCGTCGAGGCGTGAGTCGGATTCGCATCGCGACCGCAGCCCGATTTCCCGTGATGGAGTAGGGAGCCCTTCCAGCGCTGGTGCTGGTGCTGGCCCCCCAAACAAGAACAAGGCGGCGGCGGCTGCGGCTGCGGCGGCTGCGAGGATTAACGCGCAGATCCAGGCGAAGAAGGGCATCCAGCATGTTGATGTGCCGCCTATTCGCTCTGTAAGCCGTCTCTCTCTGTTTCTCTCTTCTGGCCGCTAACCAAGCCCCAGGCGCCGACTCCTCCAGTCGTCAAGTCACCTGCCCCCGGCCCTGGTCAGGCCATCCACGGCGACGCATACCAGCAAGACGGTGACTTTATCAAGGACATTGAAATCAACGATCTTCGTAACCGCTACACACTGACCAAAGGAGCCGTACAAAAAAGGGTAAATAACTTTTGTCTGCCACTGATTCTCCAGGATCATGCCTTCCCTCCCACGTCGTTGCCTTGTCTGCCTAGTGCAACACCGCAAGGCTGGACGTTGGCTTCGTGTTTGCAATCTCTCCTTGTGGGAGTAGAGCTTACTTGATCTTCTAGCCACCCCTATCCATCTATCAAATGCTAACCTCAATGTGACATCTAGATCAAAGACGAGACTGGCGCCGGTACGCAACCCAAAACCCATTGACTAAACGATTTAGAACAGCTTGCTTATACATATCCAAGATGTCACGACTCGAGGAGAGTATTATCCTGATAAGAACATGGCTACGGCTGCTGTGAGTGTACTCCTTCTGCCATTGGGTGCTTATTTTATTGACATCGTTGCCAGAGCCCTCCACTCTACCTTCGCGTTACTAGCACATCCAAAGAAGGCCTAGACATGGCAACTAAGATGATTGAAGATATGATGCAACAGGACCTCCCTAACCTAGTAGATGAGCGTCGCTTCCGTCGCCGCGAACCAGACACTGTTGAACGGGATGAATTTGGTCGAGTATGTCTTCGTCCGTCTCTTGATTATCCGCTAGTACTGACGTTTTGCAGCGCAAGTGGCCGGAAGAGAAGATCTCTGTAGGTCTCGAGCCCATTAGTGGCTTCAATCTGAGAGCACAAGTGGTTGGCCGCGGAGGTGACAACGTCAAGTTCATCCAGCAAGAAACTGGCTGTAAGGTTCAGATCAAAGGTCGCAACTCAGGTTTCGTGGAAGGCCCGGCTGGTCAAGAGAGCGATGAGCCTATGTACCTCCATATTGCTGGTCCCCGCCCCGAAGGCGTAGCGCATGCGAAAGAGCTTTGCAACGAATTGCTTGACAAGGTAAAGTCCGACTACCAACAATTCAAGGACCGCCCACCGCCAAGCCGCAATTATGGTGATCGGGATAGTTACTCAAATGGACGCCCATCTTACGGCGACCGAGGCGACCGAGACCGAAGCCAGAGCTACGGATATGGAGGTCAAGGTGGCTATGGCGGACAGGGTGCATATGGTGCTTCTCACGACGCCAGATCTCCTGCTACAGCAAATGCTGCTGATCCAAACGCCCAATCTGCTGACTACAGTGCTGCTCAATATGCCCAGTGGGCCGCTTACTATGCTCAGAATCCGGCAGAAGACCCTTATGCTGCTTATGGTGGTTTCTCGGCCGTCATGGCTCAATATCAACAACAAGGATATGGTTATAACTACGGTCAAGCTTATGGTCAAACACAGTCCCCCGCCCCTGGGGCTGGAGCTACAGCTGCTCCACCCCCACCGCCACCCCCCTCAGATTCTGCGGCATACGGAGCGCCTCCACCGCCTCCACCCCCAGCTACTTCCTCGGGTAGCTACAGTGCGGTATGTAAAAGCAATCTCTTTCTTCCAAGCGTACACTAATTCGTAGTAGGTCCCGCCACCCCCCGGTTTGTAAGTGTCAATCGATTGTTATCAGCACTTACGACATTCAAGCTTTCTCAATACCCTTCGGGGGCCTTTGAAAGCCTTAGAATAGCTCGGATACCCAACTGTTGCAGCCCATGCTTTTCGTTAATCGTGCAAGTGGATCCGAAATTTCCTGTCTTGCGGTTGAGAAGGTACAGCCCGAAGCTACATAGCTATTGTTTTGGTATGTAGGCAGTGGTAGTGCAAGTGGATAGTGATAGAACGAAAATGAGCTGTTTGCTAGACATGCTGAACACGTGATGTATGCGATTGAAATAAGTGCCATTGTGTGAAAGGGGATGGTGAACGAAATGGAAAATGTGTGGTTTGGTTACGATCTTCTCAATAATGCAGCAGTAGAATAAGTTAACGGGAACATGTCTTGATACTGATGCACTCTATGCTCATATGGCCTCCTATCGTAATTACAGGGTATCGTTCAATAGCATAGATTGTCATTGGCTGTGAATAATGGTTGGAAATTCCGCGGAGTCGCAGTAAAAAAGTTGGCCCTAAAGGGAAAAAAAAAGAGGACACTGTCAAGCCAAATTATGTCCGTATAACCATCAATATTCACTCTCAGCTGTGTGTAACAAGCTAAATGCTCTTTAACAAGGTTTGCCAGGACTGGCTTAGTGCATTTCATTTGTAGCTTGGAGTATGTGGAGCAAGCAAGAACAACATCATTAAGTTTTCCCAATGCAGGCATATCAGGCCACCCAAAGTATCAGTCGGTCTCTAATACATATGCAAGATCAAATATGACCCCCCCCCCAAAAAAAAAACAAACTTCTTTTACTGTATCTAAACAACAGCGCGCAGCTAATATAACAGAGCTGTGCATGCGCTCAAACCCCACCAACCGCCCCAAACGCCTGCCCAACTCGAAACAGATTTTGTACCCATCTATCCTATCCAATATTTTCACACCTAGCAATACACACAAACTGCCTCCCTATCTTTCTTTCACAACCTCACATTCGCCCCAATCTTCCCGCCTTTGAACCAGATCCTCTCATTCCACCTCCCAATCCTCACGCCCACATGCGCAAACGCTGTAAGTTTCAGCTGTCCTCCGAGCGCCTTGCGGATAGCGCCGTACCCAATGCTGTCAAAGCTCCACTGCACAGGAATGCGCGGGCTGTCGCTGAGGCCCGGCGGGACAGCGAAGGGCAGGTCGTATAAGATGACACCTGCGGGCTGGGATTCGTAGTAGGCAGTGGCGTTCATGTGGGTGATGAAGAGGGTGGTGTGTTGGAAGGGAGAGTTGAGAGTGAAGGTTGCGGTGGAAGAGATGAGGTGCATGGTTGCGGATTGGATGAAGTGCTCCCGAGGGGGTTCGTCGTCGTCGCCATCGTCGTCGCCGTCGTTGGGGTCTTTGGGGTGGGAAAGGTGGGGGGCGGGGAGAGTGATGGGGTATTTTGACATGAGATGGCTGAGGCCGGGTTGGGCGGGGATGGTGCGGTCGTGGGCTTGTAGGGTGATGGAGGTATTGAAGCCGGATATGTATTGCGAGAGCATTTCGGCACCTACGGCTTTGCCTTTTTCGCCACTGTTAGTGAATGGGTCCCATAGTGCAGTTGCGATAAGATCTGTGTTGTTTCCTGGCTTTATATTCATGTCTTTGATAAGGGCTTGGCCGAGGACTGTCCCGTTGACGAGAATATTGATGCTCATATAGGGAACCGTGGCGGAGTAGTTCGTTGGGTTCGTCATATTGACGTGAACTTGCAATGTCATCGAGGTTGGTGTCGTGTCCACGATCGAGAGATTGCCAACCCTGACATTTAGGGCAGAGAACTTCGACTTGGCATCATCATCGCCTTTATCACCTTTGCCGCCATGGATTGCTGCAGTGCAGACGTTAGCTGTTGTGGGGCGTGGACGAACGAACTGGACCACGAACTGGATTACGAACGTTTGACTGGTACGGTTCCCTTGGCCGGGACGCCGCGAATCGCAAATTTGCCCATGGGTGTGTTCACACCAACGCTGACCATGGCTTTCATGTCCAAATTCACTGCCTTTCCGCCAAAGATGAGAGCCTGCACGACTTCGCTGAACAGGTCATTGTCGAGTATCTCGACTGGAGCCCTCTTGATCTCTGACTGTACAAGGAGCGAGGGGCCCTCCTTTCCATGCGCTTCAACCCTGGTGGAATTTGCTTTTTGCCATTTTTCCAGGTTCAGCTTTCCAAGCTTCTTGTTCCTATAGTAGATATCGGCATCGGCCTTGACCTGATTCACATCGAGGGGAAAGTTCATCTCGTTTGGCAGGCCAACATCAACCTTGATGACTGCTGATATCTTGGGCGCAGCCTCGGGGGTGCCGGGCTCCGCAAATGGATCTGGAAGAGAGAAATGCATGTCGGCCATGGTGAAGTTCTTGACAAGATTTCCCATATCGCGGCCAGCGAATGGCACAGGAACTGTAATATCCTTCAACAGTTCGCGTGCCCAGTCAGGAGTGCTGGGATCTGGGAACTTGCAACAGTTGATGTAAATGGTTGCCTCGTCACCTTTCATGTAGTCACCAATAAAGGCGTCCAGTGGAGACTTTGCCGAGTCGGGGCAGACTGCAGTCAAAGAGTTGGAAAGATGATCAATATTTCCGGTAACGTTGACCTCAAGGTCGGTCTTGGGCTCTATCTCAAGTTGCGAAGTCTCTGCGGTGCCAACAAAAATATGCTTCTCTGACGGGCATCCATCGATCAACACATCGACGGCCACAGGGGGAAGGGTGATCTGGACTGGGAATTCGTTGGTGACAAGAATAGAGACATCGGCGCCCATGCCATGACGCCCGGGCTTGGCTTCGCGAATATTGAGCCTCGTGATGTTGTAATGAGGCAGGGTAGGGATATCGTCTCCTTTCAAGACCATGGACTGCTCGACAACCTGCTTGCCAATATTGATTAGGCCAGACTTCAGGGGCACTTCAGCCTTGCCCTTGACTCTGATCTGGCCCAGTCGCCCATCGATCCAGTCGTTGGCGATATTTCGGATGCCATCAGGAGCGCCCGGCCGTACATTTGTGACAAACGAGATGTGTGTAGTATGTCCGTTCCGGATGTTGACTTTGATGCCAGGGATCCTTGCAGTACCTATGAGCACGTTACCGTACTCGGGCAGATAGATGTGAGCATCGAAAGGCCCAGTCTCGGCCTCTCTTGCGATCCAAGTGCCAAATCTCCCGAGATTTCGCACGTTCTGTTTCTTAACTCTGGATGCATCCATGGTGAAGTCGCCTTCGACGTGTACATTGGCGCCTTGGTCAACGAGGCCATCGAGAGACAGCTTGGTAGGACGGAACTCAGCTGCCTGCATGGCGTACTCCTCCATGCCCTCGGTGGCGAGGAAGCTGAGCATGATGAAGACGATGACGACGCATAGGACAACCAGCGCCAGGATGCTGGGCCATCTCTTCTTCCACAGCGGCGTTTTGCCACTGCTGGTGCTGCCTGCACTCCCTTGCTCGCTCGCATTGGAGCCGCTGAGGGATCGTGCCAAGGCAGTCGCGGCGGGTGTTTGCGGCTCATCTTCGCGTTCGTCATCGGTGCGGTCCTCTCGCGCAAGCAGCGGTGTCTGTTCCGTGGTGCGGCTTGACTGATGCGACCGGGCGGACCGCGATGAGCGCGTCGATTTCCTGGAGGCGGGTCGTGAACTCGGGGTCCGGGTAGACGGCCATTGCGCCTCGGGCGAGTCCATGTTTCATGTGTTGGGAGGCGTGGTGGTGGTGGTGGTGGTGGTGGGTGAGGAGGAGGGACAGAGGAGGAACGGAGGAGGAAGAGGAGGTGGTTGAGAAGAAAGCAGGGGTGGTGTTGGCTGAGGGCTGGCCTTATCAAGTTGTATTGGCCTCGTCATCATCATCCATCACTGCCACGACCAGGGCCGTGACATGGCACCGGCGCCCTGGACTGTCTTCCGCGCTAGGCTACCCGCCCTGTGCTTCCCCGCCAAAGACGCGCTCCCGGGGCGGTCAGACAAAAGTTCTGCCGCCTGTCCGTCTCTGTGTGACTGGGGATGGGCATAATGGCTAATCATTCGCATAGGGCGTGTGACTCCCACTGCTGCTCCTGTCCCCGCAGCCACGTAAAAGCATAAAAACATAAAAGCGTAAAAGCGTAAAAGCGTAAAAGCTTCAATTGCCCTCTAAGAGGTTTGTCAGTCCGCTCTAGCCCATCATGCCTCCCTTCCGACCAGCACTCCGAGGCTTGAAGCGAGCCCAATTCCATGCTCGCCGTTATTCCCTCGCTTCCTCGCCTGCTTCCCCACCAACATCGCCATTCGCACCCCGTCACCTGCTCTCCATAGCAGACCTCGCCCCTGCTGAGCTCACCACGCTTGTCCGCAATGCGCACCAACACAAGACCGCCATCAAGTCCGGCACCGGCGAGATACCGCATGCTCTGCGCGGGGCATTGGCTGGCAAAACCGTCGCCATGACCTTCAGCAAGAGGAGCACTCGCACGCGAGTTTCTACAGAGGGCGCAATCGCTGCCATGGGAGGCTCGCCAATGTTTTTGGGCAAAGACGACATACAACTGGGCGTAAACGAATCCCTCTACGACACTTCCGTCATCATTTCAAGCATGACTGCCGCCATTGTGGCTCGTGTAGGCCCCCATTCTGATGTTGCAGATCTGGCCAAGTACTCTTCGGTGCCCGTCATCAACGCTCTCTCCGATCTCTATCACCCCCTCCAGACCATCGCCGACTTCCTCACTGTCTCCGAAATCCACCGGTCCACATCATCTACTTCCCTAGGCCTCGAGGGGCTTAAGATTGCATGGGTAGGCGACGCAAATAATGTCTTGTACGACCTTGCCATTGGTGCAATGAAACTGGGTGTGGATATCTCCGTCGCCACACCCGCTGGTTACGAGATCCCCAAAGAGATGAAGACCGTGATTGAACATGCCGCAAGCACATCGCCGCGGGCTGGAAAGCTGATTGAAACTAGGATCCCAGAAGAAGCTGTCAGAGACGCCGACATCCTTGTGACAGATACATGGGTGTCCATGGGTCAGGAGGAGGAGACGGCCAAAAGACTCAAGGCGTTTGAGGGCTTCCAGATCACATCTGAGCTTGCGAAGCGGGGAGGCGCCAGGGACAGCTGGTCCTTCATGCACTGTTTACCTCGTCATCCAGAGGAAGTCAGTGATGAAGTCTTCTACGGGCCTAGGTCAGTTGTTTTCCAAGAGGGGGAGAACAGGTTATGGGCAGCAATCTCAGCCATAGAGGCCTTTGTAGTCAATAAGGGCAAGATTGTAAGTTGATCAATGGAATGACTTGATAAACTGCTAAACTTTGCACAGCAGTGACTCGATCCGTGGTTTGAGTAATGCGGCAATACTTTTCTCTTCGCAAGTATAGCTCAATCAGCTGATGCGTTGTAGATAATCTCAAAAGTAGTGAAACCCAAACGAAGCAATGCACAAGTTCAAAAGCATGACTTCCTTGACACGGGATTGCCTTGAAAGTCTCCGAAATAGCCCGAAAATTTTATTCTTTTTATTAGCAGGCCTGGTGTTGTCAGATTGCTCACTTAGCAGCATGAACAATAGGCATTCAACATACCAGAATTATACCCGCCCGGCTGACCCGGTGAGTGTAATCAGCCCTGCCCGCCCAGGTGTTGGGGAGCCGAAGCATACGCATTATGAGAACTACGCAAAGTGATATACGAACTACACACGCCTCTCGACCCTCAATCACCCTTTGCCCACTGAACCACCTTCCACACAGCCCCCCCCAAAAAAAAAAAAAAAATGAAATTCCACATCGCATACACCTCCCCCGTCAACCCACCAAACACATCTCCCATCCTCACCCAAACCCACCTCTGGGCCGGCCTCCAGCACAAAATCCGCTTCGCGCAAGACTTCGTGCCCATCATCGACGCCTGCGATGTCCTATCCGACACCGACGGCACCGTAACCCGCATCGTGAAATTCAAGCCCGGCACAAACTACGCCTCCGACGCGAAAGAAGTCGTGCGCAGCTTCTGGCCAAGCTGGGTACGTATCTAAAATCTGGCCGCCGCCCTCCTCCCTCCCTCCCTTCCTCCCTTCCTTCCTTCCTTCCTTCCTTCCTTCCTTCCTTCTTTCCCTCCCTCCTCATGTAGAGCATTACGTGGCTGTAGCTGCACTAGGGCGCAAGCTGATATCCGCAGGTTGATTTCGAGCAGGCAGATGGGACGATGGTGCGGAATATCATTTCAGACGGGGAGTCGGGGGAGGCGGCGGATCTGTACATGACATATATGTTCGAGTATGATTTGCCTGAGGTAAAGGAGGGGTCTGCAGAGGCGGGGGAGAAGTTGAAGATGTTCAAGGGGGTGAGTGGGTGGCTGTATTGCTGGTAGAGAGAGAGAGATGCTGACTGGTGTTAGATTGCGAGGATGGCGGTGCAGAAGAGTATCGCAACTATTCGGCAGATGGTGGTGGATGGTCGGATCAACGAGTAGGATTTGGGTGGGATGAAGTTATGTGTATGGGGGATGGATTAGTAAAAGGTCATTATAATATAGGTTTTCACCATACTGAGCCTTGTTTGCTACGAGTTCACAACTAGGGACGGTTATGTTGTCTTTTAGAAAATTTGTATAATTAAGGCAATTGCTGGCCACCCCAGGCTGATCTTTGAAGTATCAAGTCCCTTATTAATACCATATTTTAGACGCCGGGCACAATGATGGATATCCCTGAATCACTCTTGAAACATAGTAGAGTTGAGTAGTAACTTAATCCCAATGCCAATCTTTGAGAACACCTTTTAACCACAAGTCAGTTCCAACTGCACTTTCCTCCATAATATCAGTCATGTTCAAGCTTGATATCAGCCAGTTTTTCACCATATGAAACTTGCGACGCCAGATAGATAATAGCAGCGGCCAACTAGGCACCGCTTGCCACTCCCCTGATATTGATACCACCTGCTGAACCATTACCGGCCGTGCCGCGTATATTGATACCTTCTTGACCACGTCCTCGAATATTGATATCGGTATCATGACTAATACGGTCAATAAGACTGCGGCGGGGCTTAGGCTCGGAGAAGTCTTGGTAGACAGGTGCACTGTCATCGTCCTTCAGCCGTCCATAAGATGAATCATCCTCGTCCCGTGTGATGCGGTCAGCTAGCGATCGTGTCTGGGGCAAAACCGGTCGCCCGTTCTTCGTCATACGTTCAAGCAAAGATCCTCCTTTCCGTGTTTCATCCATGGCGTCTGATCGGCGGTGGTTGCCCATCGGCGAGTTATCAAACGACGCGTCTTTCTGCCATCGTCCTCCACTAGCCCCGTAATTTGCTCGATCGTGAGTCCAGCGCTCACCACTCGGTGATCTTCGTCGTCGTCGGTTGTTACGACTGCGGCTCCGGCTTCGGTAGCGACCGCGCGCATTTGATTGGTCTTCTGCAAAACCAAATCGACCATCACCATCTGCGGAGGTTGGCGAGGCACTTCGATTTCGTAAACGACCGAAATGTGACTCTCGGGGGCTAAAGCTTGTTAGCTCAACTATAGTGTCTTAAGCGCAGGCACTCTACCTTCCGGACCCAGGTCTATAAGAGTCCACCTCGGCCCCAAGTCTGCCCGAATGTCTGTCGTCATTGAGTCTTCCGGTATCCCTGTCATTCCTCAATCTACCCCCACGGCCGCGCATATCTTGATCGTTTCGACGATATCGCCGTCTGTCGACACCAGGATCGTCGCCCATGGACTCGTCTCCGCTGCTATTTCAAGTCAGTAAGTTGCCGCGACGCATGCGCTGGGAAAGCTTACTTTCTCCTCCTTCGATCTCTTGTGTCCCGAGAATCCATGTCTTCTTCGCCATAGTCCAATATATCCCTTTTCGGTGGTTGCCGCCTGCGTGGTTCTCGTTCGCGATTACCTCGTATGTCTGGGTTTCGTTGGTAGTAGTTGCTTCGGTTCGCGGCACCCTTGGGTTTCTGATCCGCCGAGTTTGTCTCGCGTATCCCAAGGACACTATCTGCCTTCTTTGAATATGGCTTTGCTCTTCGGCTATCCTGCAGAGAAAGCGATTCTGGGTTCGCGACCTCTTCGTGGGTAAGCAGCCGGAGTGCCGCCGCTGCGTCTTCCGCGCTGTAGAATTCGAGATTGACGGATGAGTCGCTCACCCAACGGAGCTGTTTGACGCGTGGTTCAGCACCGCAGTGCTCCATGGCATAGTACAAGGGATCATTTGGATCAAAGTCGTTCACGCCTTGTAGATTCAATGACTCAGGCCATGGCTTTGCTGACTGCGTATCAAGGTTCTCATAGTAGGCGGCAGGCATTTCGTTGGTGTCCTTGGAAGCGTTTTGTTGCTATGCTTAGCGTTAGCTAAAAGACGCACTGATTAGCCCCGTGCCCCGTCATACCTCGACAATGGGTTGCGGTTGTTGCGCCGGGGCTGCCAAGCCTGCATCAACATCAATGTCGATGTCATAGCTGGCGTCCATCATGTCGGTATCCATGGCGGCGGTGGTGAAGGCAATGTTGTAAGGTCGTATAGTGTTGAAGTGCGCGGGGTGGCCCTGGGGTTGGAAGCTCAAGCGCAGCTCACGCTAGCTCGGTGCTAACGCGATTATCACGTGGAGCAAGGGGCCGTTGAACCAAGGAAAGGCAAACGGTAAAGTTGCGCCTCACGTTACACATGCAGTACAAATCATCACAAAAGGAAGTAAGAATGGGTTGGGCCGAGGTATATTGACCAAATTACGAACTCCTGCGGTGTTTGGCGGCTATGTCAAACAAATGGAAAACCACAATTGTCAGGCATCTGACACAAACAAGTCTTCTGAACATAACCGCCTCGGCATCTATGCTCAGTCCATGCGATTAATCCTCCAGTGTGAACGTTCCAGTCTACACAACACGTTACTCCAGATCCTGGAGGTAATAAAGAGGTATCACCTACCTTTGTGATCAGATACTCATTGACAGCCACATCCTTTCCTGACTCTTTACCATAACCACTCTGTTTGATGCCTCCAAATGGCGACTCGGCTGCTGAGGAATTTCCTTAACGGATATTAGTTGCAGCTAATCACCGTCCTATGAGCTGACTTACCCGTATTGAGCCCAATCATGCCCGCTTCTAAGTTCTCGAACAGCCTCCACATTCGATCAACATTTTTAGTAAAGAGATATGATGCAAGGCCCATACTTGTGTCGTTCGCAGCTTTGACGGCTTCATCCTCGGTCTCGAACTTAATCATTGTACTAATGGGCGAGAATACTTCTTCCTTCGCGATGTCCATGTCCGGAGTGACCCCCGTAATGACAGTAGGCTCAAAGAAGTATCCGCTTCCCTTCTCGACCTTGCTGCCCCCCGTATGGATCTTTGCTCCCTTCTTTTTAGCGTCTTCTACGAGAGAAAGCGCTTTATCGACAGCTCTTGGTGTGGTTACGGGGCCCATAGTCGTCTTCTCGTCTGATCCATGGCCAACAACGATTTTCTGGGCTTCTGCATTCCATCGCTCGAGGAACTTGTCAAAGATACCCGATTGGACGTAGATTCGGTTTGCTGTAATACAAGCTTGGCCAGCATGTCGAAATTTGAGAGCGAATATTTGAGACAACGCTTGGTCGATATTTGCATCGTCAAAGATTAGAACCGGGCAATTGCCTCCTAATTCGAGAGTGACCTTCTTTAGGTTGTCCGAACATATTTTTGCCACCAGTTTCCCAACCCTTGTTGATCCGGTAAAGGTAACCTTGTTAATGAGTGGGTGCCGACAAAGAGCTTCGCTAAGCTCCGGCGTCTTGTCAAGATCGGTTGTTAGGACGTTTAGTGCGCCCTTGGGAAAGCCAGCTTTGTCTGCAAGATGAGCTAGTGCCAGAATGCTTATAGGGGTCTCAGGGCTTGGCTTTACGATCATAGTGCAACCAGCAGCAAGAGCAGCGCCGGCTTTACGCAAAACCATTGCAATAGGAAAGTTCCATGGTACCAGTGCCGCAGCGACCCCCAGTGGCTGTTTAATCGTGAAGATGCGACGATTTGGTAGCGCAGGAGTGAAGACTGATCCTTGAATGCGCTCTGCTTCTCCTGCAAACCACCAAGTGAAGCCGGTTGAGTAGTCGATCTCTCCATATGCCTCAGCTCTCGGCTTTCCAGTCTCATACACGAGGATGGTGGCTATGTCGTCTCTATTTTCTTTGACTAAGGCGTCCCATTTGTACAGCATCTGTGCTCGTTGTCGTGGGCTGATCTTCTTGTACTCGAGGAAACATTCATGTGAACTTTTGACGGCATCATCAACGTCTGAAGCATCGTTCGTGGGACACTCAATCCATGTCTTGCCAGTTCCGGGGTCTCAGACCTCGTCAGTTGATGCCCGGTGACTGGACTGTAATTGATTCACCTGTAACTTCGAAGCTTTTACCAGACTTTGAGTTCACCCATTTGCCATGAATGAAGGATTGATTGTGAAGCAAGTCTGGATTTTTGAGCTACTTGGATGTTAATAGGAGAGAAAATTCCGTGATTCATCTCTATACCTTGAATGGCAGCTCGTATTTCTCAGTCGAACCCATTCTGCCAATCACTTTGATAATGCAGCCTCGGTCACGATGGAGGAGTGAATAGTCGATGGATATTCTTCCAAACCCGGAAAGAAATCAGCCTATGACGCTAGACACGAACCCCACCTTCATCCCCCGAGCAATCTCCATGCCGACTGAATGTGGTGAGCCGAGGAGGGAACATCGACGACATCTGGTTCTCATTGGTTCCTTCCTCGGTGGCCATAGCTCTTCCTTTAAATACGTCACCCCTCGCATCGAAGTTACCCCTCATCTGTGGTACTCCGAAGTACAGCTGATTCGGTAAATTTTTATGGAAAGGTGACCAAGATCCACATATTGGAGATGTTCGGACACATGATATGCGGCTTACCGAAATGAGGGTGTGCGGGGAGAATGCCGCCGTTACTCATGTCGCTCTTTCTATATCAGCCTCTGATTCTCCCTAAATAACTCATTCGTGACTGCTAATTGACTGCTTCCTGTGAAATTTGCCCTTTCTATTGTCTTCATCATGGGTCGTTTAGACGGCAAGGTCGCCATCGTGACAGGTACCAGCTCTTTGTGCCTCTTGTGGTCAACAACTAACACATGTACAAGGCGGTGGCTCAGGATTCGGCGCCGGTATCAGCAAAGCTTTCGCAACAGAGGGTGCAAAAGTGCTAGTTGGCGACATCAACCAATCCGGCGGTGAAGCCACCGTAGCCACCAACCCAAGTGCGCTCGCCTTTCACAAAATGGACGTTACCAAGGCTGCAGACTGGAAAGCCACCGTCTCTGCATGTATCGAAAAGTTTGGGCGCTGTGATATATTAGTCAACAATGCAGGATGGAGTTACACCAACAAGCCGACTGTAGATGTCACAGAGGAGGAGTTCGAGCGAACATTTGATATCAACGTAAAAGGCGTGTATCTGGGGTGCAATGCGTGGATCAACCAAGCCATCGAGAGGAAGGAAGGTGGCGTGATTATTAACATTGCGAGTGTTGGTGCAACTCGACCTCGGCCTGGCCTTGTGTGGTACAATGCGAGCAAAGGTGCGATATGGAATGCGACTAAAGGGCTTGCGGCCGAGTATGGTCCGCATCAGATCCGCGTCGTCTCCATCTGTCCGCTGGTTACTAGCACTGGTCTTTTTAGCGCCTTCACAGGTATGGAAGACACGCCTGAAAATCGGATCAAGTTCACAAGCAATGTTCCCATGGGCAGAATTGGCGAAGTAGACGATGTCACATCAGCATGCGTATTCATGGCTAGTTCAGAAGCAAGTTTTATAACAGGCGTCAATTTAGAAGTTGATGGCGGGAGATGTATATAATCGTAGCTCAGAAAGAGCCACGATGAATCCGTCGATCCCACCACCTTGTTCTTGAGCCTTTTTTATCATATAATCTGTGGTCCTCTTTATCCATTTACACTTGGGCGTCGGTGGCGGGAGATGAGGGAAAAGCACAGCCCAGAAGAACCATAATGATCCACCAGTCCCGCGACCTCGTTCCTCAAGCTTTTTAATCGTGCACTCCTTATTCCTCCCTCTGCTCTTAGAAGTCGATAGAGGCAGACGTAGAAAATCATAATCCGGAAAAGCCACGATGATCCATCAATCCCACCACTCGTTCTTGAAGCTTTTAATTGTATAATCCTTGTTTCTCTTCCTCCTCCGTGAGCTCCTCCAACTCCCTCATCCTCTTCGCGTGCTCATCCTCCACTTCGGGTTTCTTCTTGTTGACACCCTTATCCACGATCCATGAACTAATCCTCGCACCTTGCCTCTCTTCAGCGGTCATCTCAATCGGAGTACTGAGCTTGACACCGTAACCCTCCCACACAGAGCCTCTATCTTTCTCCGTCATCGGTCCCGGAGTCACCCGCCATCGCTTAGTCAGGCACGCCTCCCTATCATCCGTCATCATGATATTATACGCCTGCACAAGCTTCTCATATGCTGCAACATGCCCTTTGCCCTTGCCATACAGTCGGTTCTTCGCAGCACCCTCGTGGTCCTCTTTCGGCAAATACATCTCAAGCAGCTCGTACATGCCCTTTTGAACTTGGCTCAAAGTATTTATCCACACGCCGACGGGCAAGAAAACCGCTTGTCTGAGCGTTATCTTGCCGCTGCCGGGATGGGTGTAGCCGAGCAGGAAGGCGTCGGTTTCGTTGGCTAGGCCGTTGCCCAGGCGAAGGCCGCTAAATCCAATGCCATTACCAGGTAAGACGATCTTTGGGAAGTAGATCTGGATAGGGATACCTTCGGTTTTGGGGCTGGGGCTTGGAAGCGTGGGGCGGAGGAGGTTTGGCGCGAGAGAAGATAGTGGGGAAGTTGGAGGAGGGACTAGATTTAAGGGTGCCGGCGCGTTGCGTTGGATACCGGTACGGGGTGGTGATATCATTGGGGCTGAAGATGAGAGTATCCTTGGCTGCGAAGAGTGGAGCTGAGGCGCCGTAATTGTGATAGATGGAGGCGTTAGAAGCGGTACTGATGTCTCAGCAGCAGGCCTTGCATACTGTTGAGCTGCGATCTGAGGCTGTGGGGCTGGAGATTGTCCTGTACTCTGCGCTAGATAAGGAGATGGCGGGAGAATTTGTGCTTGCCTCCGTTTTTCATCCTCATGCTGTCGTAATAGTGTACGGACATAATCTACGTTGATAATATGACCTGGTGTTGGAGGAGGGTACACTGGGCTTGGAATATTAGATTGATGCAGCTGCGTCCCGGTACTCGGGGTCGCATTTGAGCTGGACGTGCTCGGATGACCCGACAATTGTTGCATAGTTTGATCAGATGAAATACCGATTTGTGGAGGCGGCTGGTATCCCATAGAACTAGAAGACTGATGCAACTGGAAGTCAGTAGGCCTTTGATCAACAGACTGAGACCTAGTCTCTGAAATTGAAGGTAAGTGATTTGCTAGAGAACGAGTCGAGAAGGGTGAGGGTGGTAAAGTAGGTTGAGGTTGTCCGGATGGACTAGCCACGGTCGATGGACGAATCGGTGGTGGAAGGAAAGGGAAGGAGGCACTCCGGGATTGATCTTCACTTGCGCTTGTACCTGTATTCGAAGGGCCGGATCCAGTAACAGATGGATGAGTTGGGTAAGGAAACGCCCCAACGGTGTCGGTCTGATTGGAACTTACCAGAGTCGAAGCTACGGGTGAATGCTGTTCTACTCCAGTGTTCACACCACCGGGTGGCGACACTCGATCTTGTGATCCTTGAAGCAAACCACTGTTAACTATAGCTTGGCGCACTTCGGGCTTTAACAGCGAGACAAGATCTCGGGTTTGCTCTGGAGTCCGACCCTGTAGGTACACAGCAATTTCTGCAGGCGTTGGGGCATTCGATACTTCTCCTGTAGACGTTGTCTGGGAAAAGCTTGAAGAGCTATGCTGTAAATCTGTGGAAAGCGTATTCAGAGGTGCGTAAACATCGACTTGTGGAGGTGGTTCTGTAACTGTTGTCGGCGGACGAAGAAGATCGCTTCTTCTACCATGATCATCTAGACTTGTGTAAGCGCGGCCACTACCTCTGATTTCTCTATTAGTGTCAAATGAACGGTGAGGAGCATCAGAGAAGCGATTACGGAGAGGCGGACTTTTTTCTGGTAGGTCTTTGTTTGTTTCTTCTTGTGCTTCGTCCATAGGGGTTTTGAAGAGTGAGCTTTTCATCCTACCAGCAAGGTGCGCAGGGACTTTGAATTTCTTTGGACTCTCTGTCATCCTTTCCCGGATTTGGCTCAGCATCTGCTCAGACATGGCTGGGGCAGGAGCATACGGTGGCGTAGGAGGTATGAGCGGCACACCCGAACTGCCCTCGGAAGTTGGATTTTTTGCAGCAAGTTGTGCCTCAATCGCTAATTTGCTACTGATGGCAATTTCTTTCTGCTTCTTCTGCACCTCTTCTTTCATAGTATGGAATGCCTGCGCCGCTTCCGAGTTGTCGCGATAGTGTTGTAGACTCTCCATCGTTCTCGCGTCTCCACCTTCAGGTGTGTCTCGTGGGTGGTTCTTTTGCGTCTTCCTGTAGTTACCAATCTGTTGCATGCTAAGGCCGGCTTCAAGAAGGAGAAATATTGCGCGTTGACGCGATTTGAAGCAAGCAGCGAAGTACTTGACACGTTTTCGCTCGTCCTGCGGAATATTAATCAGAGGGGGGAGGGGTTGCTCCACCTTCGGTGGCTGCAGGCCATACTTGACCTCGCGATACTTGAGGCGCTCACTTTCTTCCGTCTGGCGCTCCATGGCTGCCAAGTCTGGCTTCTCGCGCATCTTCTTGGTGGGAAAATCTGGTACTAGTTGTTGGGCCTCGCCGTCTTCCCTAGACTTGCCTTGGTTGGCGGTCGCGCTCATCATTTTCTCCTTGAGCTCCGATGGCAGCAGGAGTGGATGATATTCAAAGTCCCACAGGCTTGGAATCTCGGATTGTAGAGCTGCCTTCAAGGCCGTTCCGTCGCCTTCAAAGTAGTCGATCCACCTGTAGAGGAATTCGATGAAGTTGGGCACGATAGTGTCATCTACCTGAACGATGTCGATGAGTATCCTCAGCATTTCTTCTTCCTTCTTGAGCTGCGAGTTGAGGACACATCGGGTGAAGATGTCGGTCACGGGCGCTGGGGGTTGTGTCTGCGGCCTATGGAGATTGGCGCTGGGCTGCTCGTAGCCTAGTCGCGGCTTCTTCGATGAGTGTGAAAACGCGCTCACTTGGCGCAGCCCTTCGCCAGCAGCGTCGAATTGCACAAACCAGGTCCACAACTCGGTGCTTTTCTCCTGCGATTTGCGGCCGGTGAAATCTTGGATCAAGGCTAAGAAATGGTGATGTTTCATGTCCATGCGATATACGAACACGTTCTGGCTGTAGGTTGAGTAAGGCACAATTGTCGGAAACGGCTGAACGTTGCCAACCACGTCATCTAGTTCGAGCTGACGGTCGTCGAGCAAGTCGAAGACCTTGCCAATGGACGCCATGACAGGCCACAGAAATTGTAGAGTTGATCAGAATGTGAATGAACCTGGCGAGGTTGCTGGTTGGGTGGTGTAGGTGAGGGGTGCTTAGGGAGCATAGGTCGAGTAGAATTGAGTAGAAGTGCGGTGCACAATAACAAGCTCGAAACCAGAGGTGAAAGGAGGCAAGAACAGAAACACAGTGAAATGCGTGGAAAACAGGAACACTGTGGGTAAACAAAAAGAAACCCAGGCCCACAGCAGCTCGATTGGTGTGGCCACTTGATGATTTACTGTAAACTATGCCTTGCTCCAACAGGGTATCGTCGCAAGGGCCGCCTCTCTATCACCCTTCACCGCCCTCCCCACTAGCTGCTGATATACACTGCGCCTGCTCTTACTTGCTCTGCTGCCTGATTCTCTCTGCGATGGTACTCACCCTGTCCTCTGCCTCCTCCCGTACTCTCCTCCAGTCTGTGTTGTACACTTTCCGGATGCTCTCCTCAAGGCTGCGGTTCCACCGGTCTTTGGCCATCTCTACTAAACCAACGGGGACTATCCGCGGCGCCGGCTCAGGCTCAGGCTGTTTGGGCTCGTAGAAGTCGGCAAGGACCTGGCGTTGTTGACGTAGCAGGGCGGCTTGGTGGATGCGATTTTGCGTGTGCATTGAGATTGTGAGGTAGAGCACGGCCGAGGTGAGCGTCACGCCCCCGAGCTATCACAAATTATTAGGAGAGCGTAGGTCAAGGGGATGCTGCACGTACGAAGCCGGTTGTGAAGCCCATGACGGAGCTGAAGAAACTGTCGCAAGGGGGATGGGATGCTCTCTGGGGCCGGGGCTAGGCCAATGGCTCTCGGATCGGACTTCAGCAGTGTTCTTGGGTAACGGCTCGAGTTTAGAAGGTGCTGAGACAAGGCCAGGTATTCCGTTGGTGCGCGTGCATGTCACGTCTGAGCTGAGAGGTCGCGGGTCACGTTATTGCGCGATACCAAGCTTTCCCAATCCGGAAGGTTTGCTTTCTCCCATCGATCGCACATGCATGGTCAAGCGCGGCAGGCACCGACATCATGCCCTACAAACCCGTCCTGTCATCACCCCAACCCCTAGCCAGTCAAACGAGGTTTAGTGTTTCAAAAAGCCGGTTGATATATTCACGATTGATTATATATGAATACAACTACCGCCGCCTCAGTCGTCATCTTCAAAATTCGGTAGCTCCAAGCCTGGCGGCTTTGGCGACCCTAGGGCATTCCCTAAGCCCGGCTTCAATCCGCGACGGAGCAGAATATATTTTCCATCTGTCCCTTCGTGGATCTCAATACGCTCATTCTCTGACGCTTTCAGATACGGCACTTCACTCAAGGATGTGAGAGAGCCCCTTGAAGGTATAGCTTCACGGGCCACTGTTCGCTCCCAAGGATGATGCACAACGACACTCGCCCCCCCTGGCCCAATATTACTCCCCAATGCTTTTAGGTCGTCTGGGTTAGGTTTCGACATCTGTCGGTTGTTGATCGTAACACTATTCAGGCTATGCCTCCTTCTCCATAGAGGCATCTGTCGAACAACGAGCCGACGAAGCGCGGGCTAAAGTTTTCAGTGAGCTCGCATCGGGAAAAGATGCCATGGATACTTACCATACACACGCAGAACACGCTGACGTTAGCTTCTAGTACACTCCAGTAATCTGCAGGCACATTGTCCCAGGTCGGATTTAGTGACTTGGCGTAGCTAGTAATCTTCCAGACGCGCAAGCATGACACTACTAACGTACTATCATTATGTTAGTTGCAGTCAGGCTTGCCCTGTAAAGGTCAAGAAACCCACAAGATTCCAACGGCGAATATAGCCATTATGCCCAACTTCTTCTGGAAGCTTAACGATAACTGCAGAATCCCTCGGACAGGCAATAAGATGATAACACAATCTAGAACCACGGTCACACCAGCCGCTGCTAACATAAGAAGATTGATGTCCCAGCACTTTCCTTCATGCTCACCATCCCAGGCTTCCCATACCATCGATATTGGGCGGCAGTAGAAGATGTTACTGAATTGGAAGAAGCCCCAGTAGCAGAAGGTCAAGGCCATGGTCGCGTAAATGTATTTTCGCAACTTCTCTTGGGGAAATATCCGTAGATACAAGATGAGGAATGCAAGTTTTGAAAGCGCCGTCGTTGGCCAGTAGAATATCTGGGTAAGCCATACCATCTGTACAAGTCAGCCTTGTCACACATCTCCAGCACAAAAGTTACCTTTTGTATGAGGATCAAGTTATCAAAGGGTACAGTCCAGGCATCGCGGCCAAATCCTGCAGGACCAATCGGGAGTTGCACAGCATTCATGGGCATCGCCCAGATACCGGCACCCAGGGCACAAGCGTCGTCCCAGCCAAATTGGCCATCAATCAACGCATCGATCGTGCGTAAGATGACTGCAAGAACAGCAGACCCACCAGTAACGGCAGCTACTACAGTCGATATGTGTGTCCTGTCACGGACAGATCGTTGGCACATGGTGTCGGTAACGTTCAGCGCAGTCAACGTCTGCTTAACAGAACATGATCTGCCCACGCAGGCCTGCATCGCAACAGCTAGTTCCTGGTTGGTGCAAATGCAAGCCAAGTCGTCTGGGGCGCATGTTGAAAGTTGTTGGAGGTTTGTTTGAAGACAATCGGCCTTACAGGGTCAGCAAGTCGCTCGTTTCGAAGCTGAGGGGACAACCAACCGCGCATTGTGGCATATACTGCTCACTTTGGGCAATACTGGGAAATAACTGAAAGGCAACAACTATCCTAAGCAAAAAGGCCACTTCCATGGTGATGACTTATCTCCGAGACCGGCTGCCATCTCCAATCTATAAGTCAACCTGTCACCCTTTGACATAACATGTGACCCCTCTAGCGGAAAGACTGTTTGATTGGTTTCAATTGAGAGGTAGTGGTCACGAAGTAACGAAGCTAATTCCAAGATCGGTCTTTGTTCGCTTGCTGCACGGAATACCCGAGATCACAAATGGACAAGGGTGGTTACAAAAACGGAATTGCGATCGCAACAATGACTGATCGTCATTCGATTACGAGATGTAGCCGCACTTCCTTTCCATCCATATGGAACAATCGGGTGGCGTTTTATCTTTTCAAGACCGCTTTGCTGGCACCTATTGGGGCTTGCGATAACGCCACAATTAGGGTGCCCCTCTCAACTCATTGCTGAGCCATGCGTGGTTGCCCAGCATCATCAGCAGGACCAGGCTACTATCCTACTTATCAAAGTCAATTCTAAGCTTGCTTAGACTCAATATCTCGTGATCATTCTTGACTTGATATGCGGGTCATCCAACCTCTGTATATGGCCCTGCGCTAACCACCCAATGGGAATGCACATAAGGTTCCCTGCAGCATGCATACCGGTGTCGTAGACTTGGCTTGCATCTATAAGTGTCACAAACGACGCAATATAGCTTCTTATTCTATGCCCCGCACTCCCCTGCTATCTTATCTCCTTCCCACGGACACTATACAACGAGGCTTACTTCTTTGTTTCTAATCTATAAAGCCCTGACCGCCCAATTTTTTTTGCTCGAGGCCGCCCCCATAGCCTATCATGACGTTTTACGGCATATATGAAACCGTCACGATTAGAAACAGTATCCTATTCGTATTAGCGTACTGGTTTGGTTGGATAATCTATTGCAAGACCTGGCATCCACTCGCACACGTTCCGGGACCGTTATGGCCCGCAATATCGAGGACATGGTTAAGGTATAGCAAGACACAATGCTCCGAAGTTACCCCGATAAGGCTAATATATGAAAAGTAGGTAGTCAACACCAACATACTCTATGGTCGCCTTAAAATCCATCTAGTGTACCGTATGGTCCGAGGCGATATTGAACAAGCCGAACGAGAACTCCATCGAAAGTATGGCCCACTAATTCGCGTATCCCCCCATGAAGTTAGCTGTAGCGACCCTTCTGCAATATCAACTATCTACCGAGAGCGAAACCCACTTTCAAAGACTCCCTGGTATGAAGTCTTTCGATCGAGAGGGATTAGTGATCAAGCCGATCTCTTTTCAGATGTGAATGAGGAAAACCATGCACGCCATCGTAAGGTCGTGGGTCCGGTGTATCAAATGGGTATGGTTCTCAAGAACGAGTCGTCTATGGATGACTGCACCAATCTTTTGATCAAACGAATGCGACAGTCCGCAGCTCGCAAGGAGTCCATTGATCTTGGACACTGGATCGAGCTATTTTCCTATGATGTTATTGGCCGCGTTCAACATGGCCAAACAACTGGCTTCCTTGAAACTGGTACAGATATTGGAGGTATGATTGATTCGGTGCCAAGCGCACTTCAGCTTCTCCACGTTGCGGCTGCAGGCCCAAAATACATGGTGATACCAATCATGGTACTGGCCATGATGGTACCCGGCACGGCCAAGCACTTCAAAGCTGTAGGCAGAATCGCAGAGCTAGCGAAGCAAATAGCACAAGACAAGATGAACGAAACGAAAGAAGACAACCTCAAGCGGTATGATGTCATGTCTCAATTATTTTCAATCATGCGAGAACGTGGTAGCGACACCGGGTTTACTCACAAAGAAATTACGTTAGAAGCATGGGCTGGCATCATGGCCGGTGCCGACTCTACAGCATCGACTATGCGTGCAGTGTTCTATTATCTTATGAGAAGACCTGTATTACTTGCCAAAGCCGCCGCTGAAGTAAGGGACGCAGAAGCTCGTGGTCTACTCAGTACACCAGTCCAATACGTCGAGGCAACATTGCATCTTCCGTACATTTGTGCCTGTGTCAAAGAAGCTACACGTCTCTTTCCTAGCTTTGCCGTGCGATTGAGTCGCATTTCGCCAGCCCAGGGCCTTGAGCTGTGCGGTCACTACATTCCGTCAGGTTACTGGGCAGGCATAAATGCCGCCGTTGTACAGCACGACAAAGCACTCTTCGGCTCGGATGCGGACGACTTCAGACCCGAGCGCTGGCTCGAGTCTCGGGAGCGGTCCTTTGCAATGGACAAGGGCATGCTAGTGTTCGGAGCTGGGACAAGAACGTGTGTGGGCAAGAACGTAGGTTGTACTGACACTGGTTATGAGATGAAAGTACTGATCCAGAATATACAGATTGCTCTATCCGAAATGTACAAACTAGTTCCGGAACTTCTCCGACGATTCGACATGGAAATGGCGCATCAACGGGAGTGGAAGACGTGGAATGCAGGGTTTATCACCCAAAGCGATGTAATTGTGAATCTGACCGCAAAAGACTGATTCGTCGACTCTAGAATGTATTCGATTCACCGGGCCAATACGTAGGCTGTGAAGTCAAAACTCGGTGGTTCGAATAGTCAAAGGCAGTGATAGCAGTGTGGCTTGGTGCACACATGTTTCCAGTCAGCATATAGACTGCATTCATGCAGCAACTGGGCGTAGCCATGCTCATGTGTTTAACCGAGAGAACACCTGGTTCCATAGTAGTGATTATGAACGGATTTCATCGAATTGGAAGATGTCCGGGTGCCCTACGGATGCTCGGATGCGTGTGTGAACACAACACGAGAGTGAAGATGCTTGGCTATACAATGGTATGAATGCAGAAAGGCGCTCGGTGGAGCTCCAGCAGGTCGAACTACGGACGGACTTCGAAACATTGCTGCTTGATGAAACCAGCGCATCATGCAAGAGATTAGGCACCAAGACGTTGCCTTACAGGATGCTCCAAGTTTGGGGGCCACGATACCATGTCTAGTTAGCGCCACCGCGCATGTGGCGGGATACTTGGCGCCGTCCCTTGTCGTAAAAGGTTTGGGCAATGCCCCGTGCGCTTAGAAGCCCGAGATATAGCCAAATAGCTCTCCCGTCCCATCCCATCCCATCCCATCCGCTCATGAACGAGGACAAAAGACAACGTCTCGTGCGAAAAGCGTACTCATCGAGGCGTGGGATCAGCGGCTCCAGCCGAGAGCTGGTGTGGTGGCGTCCATTTTCTGTTAGGCGCCCATTCTTATTTCCTCCTTGCCGTTCCAACCGGGCCCCATTCGCAAGCTGGGGCTGTGCTTTGGAAAAGCGAGCTACGAGAGACGCCACATTTGACGTTTCAGGCCGATGATTGGACAAATTGCTGCTTCAGCTCCTAGCCAAAGGTAGCTTATTCAGGCAGCGTCCACGCCCAGGACCAGTGATGGCTCGTCTTGGACGCCTGTTTTTGGCTGTGCGGCTCGGGGGTAGCACTAGGCCAAGGGCAGAAAAGCTGCTGTCGGACGTTGCTGTCCCATACTTTCAGCTGGTTATATTAGGGAGTATCCTCCTTTCCATCAGATCCCCACCCCATACCCTTGGGTTTTGCGACGTTCACGTCGCCTCTACTTTGTTGTTTCCTTATCTTTGTTCGGATTTCAATCTACATTAGGGCATTGGAGCATTTACAGGTCAAATAAGCGTTTTATTCTGGACGTCGACGTTCGTGGGACAATGTTCAAGAGCGCTCTTTTCTTCGCCTCTGCGGCACTTGTGACTGCTCAATCTGGCCAACCGTGCGCTTCCGTTTCAGCCGCCCTAGCCCGTTCAACATCAGCACCAATCCCTG
This sequence comes from Ophiosphaerella narmari, assembly GCA_028456235.1. Lineage (NCBI taxonomy): Eukaryota > Fungi > Ascomycota > Dothideomycetes > Pleosporales > Phaeosphaeriaceae > Ophiosphaerella > Ophiosphaerella narmari. The sequence goes on from JALNQA010000005.1 coordinate 829,582, forward strand.
CCCAAGCGGCTTTCGACTGTTTGAATTCGGTTCCCGTTGATACTTCAGGAAATCAAAAGCTCATCGATGAATTAAAGATAGTATGGCAGTTCCAATCTGAGTTGACATGGTTCAAAAATCCCGGAAGCGATTGGGAGTTTGGGCCGTTGGATATAATAGGGGAACTCGACAAGATCAAGAACAATCTCGGTTCATTCCAAAGCGAGTATGCTGTCCAACTCGCCATTCAGAACATCACCGTCCGTACCGGTAACTTTCATTTCAACTATGCGCCCGACATTCTCCAGGTATTCGATTGGAAGCGACGATACAATATTGCTTCTGTTTCGTCAGATGGAAAATCCCTCCCTAAGATTTATGTCCATGAGGACATTGCGTTGCTCGCTGCAGGAAATCGTCGCGTCTCTGATGTCTCAGAAATCAATGGCCAGAACCCTTATGATTTCTTGAAGTCAGTAGCTTACTCACAGTATATCGACTCGGATGGCCAAATCAATAGCATGTTCTCTAAAGGCGATACCGGCCATGTAGGAGCTTTTGCATTTCAGAGAAAGTTTGACGGAAATAACACAGATTTCAAGTGGTCAAATGGCACGACCAAATCCACAACCAATATTGCCGTTCTAGCAGAGGGACTCACCTTTACTGGAGTAACAGACGGACAATCCTTTTTTCGAAAGTTCTGCACAGGATCTCTGACCGGTGCATCGTCTCAAACAGCCGATTCCACAGACAAGGATTCAGGTATAGTTTCGCCACGTGGGCCTGATCCTGTCATGACAATTCCTCATGGTGATTACCATACTCGTAACAAGCGTCAGGTTCTTCCTACGAGCAACTATTCAACTCCTGTCGTTGAGGCTAAGAGCGGTGTCGTTGCTGGTTATTTTTTGGCCGACCAGGGCTTTACAGATGTTGCCGTGCTCAAGATCATTTCTTTCAGCAACCCCGAAACAAGAGGGGAATCCGCGTTCAACAATGAGTTTCAGGCCACCGTCAAAACCTTCCTCTCCAAGTGTGCAGAAGAAAAGAAGACGAAGTTGATTATCGATTTGCGCGAGAATGGTGGTGGTAACACCAATCTTCTACTAGACGCTTTCATGCAGCTTTTCCCTCAGCTGGATCCTTTCTCTGGTCAAAGGTATCGAGCATCTGACCAATTCGTAAAGATTGGTGATGCGGTGAACGAGATTCGAAGCAGTACAGATCTGTCTTCCAAGTACAGGAGAGCCGCGGGCGAGACAATCGAAAATACAAGTATCTACCGTTACTGGGCATACTGGCACTTTAGAAAGGCGGATGGCACCAACTTTGCAAGCTGGGATGAGTTCAATGGTCCGCTCGACCTGAACTCAGACAAATTGACCGTCACTATGCGCTACAATGTAAGTTTTCTATAGGCAGAAGTTCGCAGATCAACACTAATATTTCCCAGTACTCCAGCGCAGACCGTATCTCCATCTTGCCCACCGGTTTCAACTTTGTCAATGGCAGCCGTCCTACAATTTTCGACGCTAACAATGTAGTCATGTTCACTGATGCACTCTGTGGCTCATCTTGCGCTTCATTTCACGAGGAGCTTAAGAACATTGCCGGCGTTAAAGCCGTTACAGTTGGTGGACGCCCAGAAAATAAGCCTATCCAAACCATCACTGGATCCAAGGGCGGAGAAGTCATTCCCATGTTCACGTTCCCGCAGTATGCAGGCAACATGATCAACATCTCCTCGGCGATTGGACTGGCCAGTGTAAAGAACGATGCCACTCTCTCTGCACTCGCCAACGTTCCCCGCATTGCTGTCCGCGTCGGCGACTCCTCATCCCGCGTGCAGTCCCAGGACCAGATCCGCAAAGGCGACAAGACCGCAACTCCCCTTCAGTTCATCTACGAAGCTGCAGACTGCAAGATTTTCTACACCGCAGAAACATACGCCAAACCAGAAGCAGCGTGGAAACAAGCCTGGAGCGCATTCCGGGATGATTCCAAATGCGTATCAGGATCAACAAAACACAAGAGCTCAATTAGTGGCGGGTTCAAGCCGTTTGGCACTTCGGACCTAAAGGCTGACGATCAGCCGGCCGTACCAGCGAGTGGCAGCAAGAATAGTGCTGCATCGAGCGCAAAGAATAGTGGCGTGCTCGCTGCGTTTGCGGTTGCTTTGATGGCTGCGGCAATGATGGAAGTGGCATGGTGATATTGAGCGTATATTGCACATCTATTTAATAGACAGCGGGATCCCGGTTCTTTGGTTGTATAAATGATACCATATTTGTTGTTTCTCTCAATTGGCTATCCGTATCTCTTGCCTGTTGTGTATTGATTCCCATACAACCTTTAATTATTCGTGTTACATCAAGCGAAGTGCCAAAAATATTTGCTGTTTGTCGTAAACTTGAAAGGCTCTAGGTCAAGATCTAGGAGACGAGATAACATAACTGATCAATCACAGTGTATGAATCCATCTGCAACAATATTACCGATCCAGGAACACTAATGATTTTCAGTCAGTCCTTTGCAGGGACAGCTCCATTATCTCCTTAACTAGTACGCTCAGTCGCCCTGTCAAAAGAGCGAATCCCCGACTGCGCAGACTTCTCGACATGTTGTGAAACCCAAGGATGCACCAAGACCTCATCGAGCGTCATTCGCTTCTCCGCATCCACATCCAGCAATGCAGTAATCAAGCCCCGTGCCCCCTCGCTCACGTATTTAGGAAACTTGACGCCTGTGCCCTTATACTTTGCAATCTTCTTTTGCGTCGCCATCATATTTTTCGATTCAAACGGTGGTCTGCCCACCAATAGCTCGTACGCCAACACCCCTAGGCTCCACTGGTCAATCGCTTTTGTGTAATACTCCTTGCTCTTCCCAGGCCTCAGCATCATGATCATCATCTCGGGCGACAAGTAGTCCATGGTACCACACACCGTGGATCGAAAGCCTGACTCGGAGTGCACCGAGTATCCGAAGTCGGCGAGCTTGATCTCCTGATGGAGACCAAGGAGGATGTTTTCGGGCTTGATGTCGCGATGGAAGATCTTCTTGTTATGCATGTATCGAAGCGCTTCGGCCATCTGCGCTATGTAGTGTGCTGCCGAATGCTCGTCGAAGTGGCCACCGGGCTGCCTTTTCAGCCGTGTGTATAAGCTACCACCCGGCGCGTACTCGAGGACTAGGTATATGGACTTCTCGTCGTGAAACCAGGCGAGCAGCCTCAGAATGTTCTTGTGCGCGAGGTTTTGATGAACTTCCATCTCTCGGCGGACTATGTGTTCTTCCCCGCTTGTTGAACAGTTTGCTTTAGACACGACTTTGAGTGCGCAGACGTAGTTTGTAGCGAGATGGCGCGCGAGGTAGACGCGACCAAACTTCCCTTTTCCGAGCGTACCGCCAATTTCAAAGTCGCATGCTTGCAGCTTTGAAGGTTCTTGTAGCGGTCTGTGTGGAGTATCATTTCGCGGGTGTTGGGGTTGGCTCGGTGGAGACTTTGAGCTGACTTCCAATGTGCAGACTTGCTCGACGAGCTCTTTGTATTTGCTCTTGGTCTTTTTCTGATTCTTTAGTACCGCCTTAGCAACCTTAAGATGCCGTAGTTGACTAATCTTATGTTGCATGCTGAGCACCTGTTGATATTAGTATAAGTTCGCACCGAATTTACAACAAAATACCTTACGGAAGACTTGGTTTTGTTGATAATAGCATCGCCTTTCTTGGGTTTCCTTGGGGCCATTATGCGCAATTTGTTGGTAATGTGCGTGGCTATCGATTCGAAATAAATGGTTCATAAGTTTGTTGGGTGGTTGAGAGGTCAGAGGGTGGGTAGAGCAAAGGCTTCAGCAACCCGCAGGATTAACAACCCAGTGAATCATAGTTGGGATTTCCCACAAAACAGCAAATAAGCAAAGGTCTCAGCGTTTGCTAAACACACACCCCCAGCACTGTTCAGCATTCGCTCATTTACCAACCCTGGCTCATACAATTCACAAATACAACAAAATTTTCAATATGTTCTATCCAGTAACGTGTTAGTTATTTCTTCAGCTTGATCCTGTATTAAGTGAACTGCATTAGGTCTATTTACAAGAGTATTTTTCAATGGGCTAATCCCCTGATATGGTACTCTTACGTGAGAAATCGTTGCGATGTGTATAGCATGATGCAAATCTAGCGCGATACAGGTTATAAAATTACCGCTACCTGATCATTTTCGCTTTGGTAAGGTCTTACTATGTTGACGAGCTCCTGCCAAGCGATCCTGCTTTTATGAGTCTTCTCGGATCCATGAAGGACTCCAGACTGGAGTTAAGTTGAATTGGTGATGGATAATCTAAATAGGACTAGAGAGACATGTGTAGATAGGATCTGGAATACCGACAAGCGCGGAAGTCATTGCAGGTTTACATGGTGGTCTACACGAAGGGACTCGACGGCCAAATCAGGAACAAACAGTCGAAGAGCTTCTAGGTGCGGAGGTAGAGGATATCAGTTCTTTATGTCGCCAATTAGGCCAAGCCTATCCTCGATGACGCCCACGATCTCCCTCCAGTCTTTCATGGCCCCTCCTCCTACATCCCCACATGCAAGTTCTTTCTCCATTGGCTGCAACACCTCAAACCAACCTCCATTATTAACACCCCATTCCTCATCGAGGATATGGATCTGCTTCTTCGTGATCGGCTGAAACCACATGGCCGTATTCATACTCGGTGCGACTAGTATACTCTTCTTTCTTATTGCACCTCCAGCAACTTCTCTATCCGGCCACGTTACACCAGGTATATCTCTCAACGGATCTATCAATCCGGTTGTATCCCAAGCGCGCACAACTGAAAGAAGTAAATTATCTGACCAACCCTGTGTAATCTTGGCGAGTTCATTGGCACTGAGGGGCGCAATGATCATGATATCTGCCCATCGCCGTAGCTCGATGTGTAGAATTTTGTTGCCCCGCACCCAGGGCTCTGCCCATTCGTCGGCGTCAAAGTAGACGCCATCTACATTTGGGAGCGCTTCCACGTCTGCAATTGAGGGCTGTTCTGCGCTTTGACCCTGCAAGAAGTTCGTGGCTGCGGCCGTGAAAATAAGTCTTATTCGCACGTTCTTATGCTTCCCCAACGATCGGATCATGCTTGGTATTTTAATTGTGGCGACAGATCCAGATGCACAGAGTAACACATGTATGCTGGCATCGTGATGGTCGAAAGTGAAGGCTTCGTTGCGCTGTGGCACTCTATGTTGGTGCTCTACAGGCTGTAAATCGAGGGGTTTGAGATCGCTAATTTGGGTAGACATGTTGTGCCGCCGACTGTTGGTTTAGTGTTAAGGGGAAGGTTAGTTGGAGAGAAATGACGTCTGTAGGATTTAAGATGGGGTCGCTTCCCACGCGGAAGAGTATTATTAATATACAGGAGGCGTGTAATGGAATCGCGACGGCGCATCTTGCCCTTGCATCTGCGTGGCGATCTCGCTTATTAGTTTTAGTAGTAATCCCACGTGATGGTAAATACAACATCAATTCACTTCGTTCACTTCGCCCGAATGCAACACGGTACATTTCGGCCTTTTTTGTGAAGCTGAGCCCATACATATGGTGCAAAAACATGAGATTATTCATTTCCGGTGGTGTTAGTCGACCTTCACAGCACCCGTCTCACGATGTGACCATTACTGTGATAGTGAGTACTTGCTGGAGATCGGGACCCTGCCTCAGTAAGCCACTCCAGCGAGCGTAGCACTGCCATAGGGGGCTCGACTTCCAAGCATTTGGCTTTAATGTGTTACAAAAACTAGCCATAACTCGCAATCATGCGTGTTTGGGGCGATGTGGATTACCCGCCGAACGAGCTTCGACAGATACACCCAGGGGCTATTATTGGTATTATATCTAATTAATCAGCAGCTAGTAATATACTGTCACATTCCAAGATTTATTTCTTGTCGATCAGACAGCAGATGATCGTCGTCATCGCTCTGGAGTCTGCGTGGCTTGCGATGACTGGAACACAGCAATGCCCGCCACCTCGTACCTGAGAAATCAGTGTTAGAGAGTCGAATCACGGGTTACTGGTGATATCAAATAAATCTTTTGATCGCAGTACGTTGTTGCCTGGGGGAATGTGGTGTTGATGCCAAGCGCGCGGCGTTCGCCAATGATGCATCGAGCTGCCCACTACCTGCGGGGAAACAGTGGATGATTGTATTATGTGTTATTCACCTCACATTTAGGCATTCCTTCCAATGTTTAGCGCGTCACATACACCGCGGGTTCTACTCTTACTTCTCAGTAATACTATCGCTAACCGTGTTCACGCTCAAAGATCGTCAAAGTCGAAGTCAAAGTACAGGGTCTAGCTGCAATCGACATTGTGTCGTCACTTAAATAAGCGGTTCCGGATTAGATAGCGATCATAAAGGTTTCCCAGTCTATGGTGAGTATCCCACCTTGGCTCTTTTACCGGCCTCCACTGACTCTCATTTCTTCAGCCCTATAGATTGGAAGTTAGCTATGGCCAAGAAACATCAATACCTACCATTTGATTGGGTATCCTCGAGTACCAATATGACACCCTCTCAGCGAGAGTACAGGCGTGCGGCCCAAGATTCTTCCCACCATCAGCTGCAAAATGCGGTACAGCACAGTATTGATACCGATACAATTACTAGCACCGCAAATGCGAGCCAACACAGCCCACCCAGCCTCCAAATAATGGCTGATAGCGGAAAGGAGCTAGCTTCTGTGACTCCACATACGATTTCAGGCTCCGATGGTCATGCCAAGAACCATACGACAAATATGGAGTTGCAGGTCCGAAAATTCCCATCGATGTCGAAGTCTCTTAGCTCTTGTTTTGAGCATGATATAGTTTCAGCATTATATTGTAAATGGGTTGATGAATATGCCATCCATGATATTGCGGAGGCGATGCCTGAGCAGATTGAAGAAACATCTCCTCTACCAGCAATCTCAAACGCATCATCTTCGGTAATGCCATCGACGTCAACTACTGAGGAGCTCCAAGCTAGTTTCGAGCAACTCTCGTTGGCGACAGAACATTATCACGCCCAATCTACCTTTGGCGAAATCTCGCACCCCTTGCCTGGTACAAGCAACAGCTGTTCAATGTCACAGCTGCCAACAGGAATATCTCATATACTAAAAGCACCATCGAGATCACGATTCGGACCCCCTCCTCGTAAGCCTATACGTTCACCTCCTTTCCCTGGAAAGGTATACTTCCTGCCCGATGGACGAGCAATCCCACGTTCTTCCATACACAACCAGAAACGGCAGCGCGGCTTCTTTCTCCATCCGGTCCTGATAACGGAAGTAGAGGGTCGCTATGTATTCTTTTATGCTATGACAAAAGAGCGTCCTTACGCCATTCGCGAGCTCAACATGGCTCTGCGCTTAGGTTCTAGCAACGAACCCAATGATCCATACACACTTCGGCTGGCACCAGGATCGCACGCCATGAAGTTAAACACGTGGGTCAACCTCGAACAGCGATTCTTGATCGAGTGGGAAAATTTAGACGAATGGGCTGTCAATGTACAAGTCAATCCATCAGATTTCTACAAGATCGGCCGTCGCGTTCAACAATTGGAAGCCGAGCAGAATCGGTACATCTATAAGCCGCTCCCGCAAATGATGAGCATCATCCAAGCTGGCATGATTATTATGCTGCCGAATGTGGCGGGTTCGTCAACACTGGGTGCTCCTATACTCGTGGTGCACAGCAATTACCCGTACTGTCGCTATCTCCGCGTTAAACGATTTGAAGACAACAACTACTTCAATCCAGCAGCACGGAGACAAGAGAGCTGTCACCCGCCGCACCAATGTCTGAGCATGTCACATTTCCCAACGCTTAGAGTGGACGGCACGCCAGTCCTGTTGCTTGAACCGGGCTACCCCTCGATGCGAGAAGAGTCGTACGTCCAGGTCGAGGCCCGGCCCAAGTCTATCAAGCTTGATTTTTGCAAAACCTGGTGCTGGCCGCCTGTAATCGTAAGCCAGCCGTCCATGACCATCCTGCACGGGTACATCAGCCTGCAGGGGAGAATGCAGACCCAACACCGATCTGCTAGGATACCACACCCTCAAGACGGGGTGGCCAGTGTAGACTACAGCCAGCCGACGGGCTATACCAACGCCAATTGGCAGGCAGAAGATGCCGACCAGCCTTCGACGCCCTACACGGCGTATAGGGCAACTGCACCGGAGTTCTACCCTGCCGCATACAAAGCTGAGCATAGCGCTTACGCATCCCCCAACGCGGGCCCTGAGAGTAGACATGACTGTACGTACACTGCCTATCTTAGGGACATTCTTGCTGACTTCCTCTAGCTTGACTATACTTTTAGCCATTTACTGATCACCATTGATTGAATTCACTTCACTGTAATTATTTACTATGGAACGGTAAACTTCTTTTGGATATCCTTGGGATGCCTGGTGGGCGATACAGCTCGCATAGTTTGAACGGGATTTCAATAGGTATTCAATAGGTGAACAATGACATAGGATCGCTTACCCAAGTTCGCGAGAATTGACAATGACTGTGATAGCTTCACCCGTGAACTTTATTCCCATGTCTAGTGATGCGATTTCCGTCTCCATAACGCTCAAACTTGATTGGACCACAGAGCCGTCTTTGTATTCCCTCTGGATTCATGTTCGCACAACTGCTCACAATGCTTACGGCCTAAACTGCGCTGCACTCCAACAGGAGTGGGCGTTGCTTGATCTTCCTCGAAACCGTGTACTCGGTTCCGCGCGTTTCCAGCATGCCCAATGCCTTGGGACGGGTGCAAGGCATCCGTAGGATTATGGGGTTATGGGATGGTGGGTTGGGGGCTAAATCCGAGGGCATGGACTTATGTAAGGGCTGAGCAAGGAGAAGTTCGCCTCGAGGAGACAATGCTTGAAGGCTAGTAGACAGACGCCAGTGGCTAGGCCGCAGCTGACAACAAATATGCACTAGCGATGTGGTTCCTGGCTGGGCTGATAGTTCTGAGAACAAAGGAAGGTCTACCGTATGGATTATGAACTGTGGTGTTTGCCAGTAAAGGGTGTACACAAAGAAAACAATAAAATGGTCGGCGATTGTCCAGCCTCAAGGGAACTCCGCGGAGTCAAAAGAGTGGCTAGAATTGTCGCCTGTGGCGGTGATGCGAGTAGGTCTCGTTCATATTATTAAAACCGCCCATACTGGGCAGTTTCAATGCGCCATGTATAGGAAATTTGCCATCGCAGCTGTTTTTAGTGATAAGGCTTAAACCCTCGCTGATTATGCGCTGCTGTGATTGTGAAGCCGGCCTGTTGAGCATTTTGCCAGCTTCACGCCAACTTTTGCCCTGATCAAAACACCACATCGCCTCAATCACGTCAACCACAACGATACCATCCTGGCTGTCTACAACCTGGGTAGGTATCAAGATACTAATTCTGCGTGTCCTCGGCTTCGTCACGGTCAGATTAACGGAGTAGTTCTACAATGTAACTTATGTCCGTATTGTAGGAATGGGGAGCAACTCATAGATGAAGCTCAAACGCCCTTCGTGACTGCGAAACCGCTCGAGGCTGCCCATCCCGTGGAGATGAGATACAATGGCGCATTCTTTTCTATGAGTTATATTCTTTTTTTCCTCAATAGACAGCAATTGCGGACTGCGTCTTCCTTAGGACCTACCGCTATGAAGGTCAACCGACCATACCCGCATCACACAGACAGTACTATACTAGGGCCTGAACGGAAACCTGAACCCGAATTGTTGGCCGATACCAAAAAGGTCTGCTCTTGTTGCGCGATGCATTGGGATTGGGCGGGGAATCTCTCTAATGCAAACGACAACGGAGGCGGGGATGGCTGAGAGAGACGAATACTGTGTGAATACTTATCATCTTGCATGCCTGAGCACCGAGTCAGAACTGGGCCGAAAAATTCTGCCACTCTTGAACACTATGCGCGCACTCGCTGTAGTAGTCACCGATAACCACGGCCAAGCGCCACCAGGGACGTAGTACATGGCTTCGACGCCTCGTGTGCCTTCTAGATCCTCAAGCCACCGTGCGTCCAAAATGCATCGCAAGTCACGCCGCAAGCGCCCTTCGTTTCGACTTCACGATTTCCGCCTCTTGCAGCACTAGCCATAAACTACTAAGTTTCTGTTTACCTATTGAGAGTCAAGGTTTAGTTGTGACTCTGCGACGAGGAGGATCCACAAAGAAGCCCAGCTGCCCAAGTCTGACCGGCTCGTGACTTACAAGGGCACCGGAACCTTGCAATTCGTCCTCTTGGATCCTCCCTCGAGACGCGTCCCCTCACCGACATTTTCACCCGGAATCAACAGCCATTTAATCGATCCACTTGCGCCCACGTGTCGAGAAAATCTATAACTGAAGTCGATATGGGTGGAGATAAAGAATATCTTCGAGAATTTTCAGACACATGCACATAATATCGGTGTAGTGCCACGCATAGTGGCAAGCAGCCCCAGTCAAAATACCTGCAGACAAAATGCATTGAGCTTACCAAACCAATGCTCCCTGAACGCATTTCATTTGTGAATAACTGTCAGCCACGCGACGCCTGCAGTAGTGCTGAGCGAAATCGAGTGGGGATTATCGTCGCAATGTAAAATATGCTTCCACGGAGGACGATATGGGTGCATGAACACAAATCAGGTCACACAAATGCGCTGAAGCAGCACACCGTCGTTCACGCCAGCGGGCCGCTAGGCAAGGAAATCGGTTGCCACGTGTGGTGACCCCTGGCACACTCACCAGAACCCAAAGGCCGAACGACGCTCGAATATGACTCGAGATACTAGATCAAGTTTTGCCGTAAGCTTGAAAGATCCTCGACTTGTCTAAATACGACCAGGCTTTTTCAATAAGTAATACAATAGTTCTTTCTTTTGCGCCGACAGCGGCCAAACAGGAAGGCCTCTGAAATGGTGTAGATCAGCATGGTCCGATGCCTGCAGTGGCGGCATCTGCCTCCGGCAGCTAGAACACGCTGCCTACTATGTACGCCGGCATCGCCGCAATGACACCGATCTTCCGGAGGGTGGAAGGAAGACTGACAGTCTCATCTGGGATCTTCCGAGGTGGCCTTCGCTAGCACCTTCCGCTGGGCTTGGCGAAAATGAGCATTATTGCCCGCTGGCGGAAATTGAGGTTGCGATACCGTGCTCCAGGTAGGACCTCCCACGGCGGGGGCAGTAACCGATGTGTCTCCACTTGCTGACGGATAGATAATGTTGGGCTGCCGCGATGATGTGACCTTGCCAGCATCGGTCAGTGGGAATAATAGGACGGAAGAGTAGACTGTAGCACGATAAGCAGCAACGTGGTATATCCTGGTACCCTGAAACGCAAGCGTCAACTACTTGTTCTCAGTTGTCGGACTTGTCGTACATACTACGCAGTAGTACGCGGTCGGAAATATTGACAGGGCAGTGTAATCTGCAGGGCGGATTTTCGTCCCGAAGTCTTGACGAACGCATTGATTGTTGAGATGTGGTCTCGCTTGAGCAATTGATGCGATCAGCCAAAGGCCGAGAGGACCTTGCAATCCTGGCCAGGCCGATGCCTTTGGCCGAGTTTCTGCGAGGTGCCCCTGACTCGGCAGCTGGAGCAAAGATTTCGACTTTGGGCCGAAATGAGTGGCCCAGCGCAAGACGAAGGCTTAAATGACCGGCGTGGCGGGATGCCACGGGGGGAGGCCAAGAAGTGCTTGGACGAGGGCTGATGTCTCGCATGGAATGTCCAACGGAAAGAGGTGTCTTGGAGTGGGGTTGGACACGTGGAAATGGCGGCAGGCCCCTCTTGTCGCCAGGCCGAGAAATGCGAGATTTGAGCGCAGCAGGCATGCCACAGGAATTGCTGACATTTCAAGCATCGATCTGCTCATAGTGCAGATCTGCCGAAGGGCTATTTGATATGATGACGAGCTGGACGTGTCATGGGCCACTGGCCAGTAACGGCCGTCCATGAGGGGGAGGCAAGGGTCGACACGTGCAGTCCACGTTTCTGCGGCATCTGCGGCAAAGCTCCGGGGCTGTTGGGAGGTCGACGTGTTCCACGCGAGGGGGCTCAGGGAGTGTTGCGATTGGCAGATGTCAGGATGATGGTTGCAGGCGGCTGGCAGGCAGAGGTTACGCGAGAACGGCGTGTGCGTGAGGGGATTGGGGCAACGGCGGTGCAGGAGGGAGAGCAGATGGGGAGGGCGAGGAGGGCAGGTTGGATGAGGTTAGGGGCGAGGGGTGAGGGGTGAGAGGTGAGAGGTGAGAGGTAGGAGGCGAGAGGTCAGGAGCGACCTGGTGTTGTGTTGTCGTGCCTGCCATTCTGTGCTGTGTCGTGCCTGCCGGTGGTGGGCCAGGATGGCAGGCACGACACAGGCAGGCACAGACAGAAAGGCATCGCAGGCAGGCAGGTATGTATCACTCCGCCCACACGGTTGCTGTGTGCCATGCACACTGCCTACCGGCGTCTGCCGCGGTGCGTGCCATCTCCATCCTCCATCTCTGTCACGCTGCAGCCCGTTCCGTCCTCCCCCGTCGCGCGTCGGCGCAGTCGTCTCACGAGCAGACAGGGGGCGGCAGGCTGAGGCCAGTCTCCGCCTCTCTGTGCTCGATCCCCATGCAGGGATGCCTCGTGGGGCCAAGTGCCTTTATTCCCATGAGGGCGTCTGCGTGCGCCGCCATGTGTCTCGCGCAGGCCATGGCCGCAGCGGTTAGTGCCTTTGTCATCGCCCAGCTCGTGTTTGGCCCTGGCGCCGGTGCCTCTGCCAGTCTAAGCTGCACTGAGAGGGCGGTGTGGCGGCAAAGAAGACTCAGTCGACACGAGACAGCGCGAGACAGCGAGCGACGACGACCCAGACGGCCAATCCTGGCCGGTACCCACATCTTGCCCTTCGTGAGGTCGCAAACTACTCTCCCAGACCGTCCTGCCCTGAACGGCAATGCCCTTGACTACTCCGTTTCTTCCTCACCTTGTGTCTGCCTCCACCGATCCGTCCACCCTAGCCGCCTTTGTTGACGGTCCGCCGAGCAGCACCGGCCACCACAACCACTCCACGACTTCTGCTCCTGCTCAGCTCGCTCAGCTTGCTCAACCTGCCCGTCCTGCCCATCCTCCTGCTCAACCACCCACGCCTCTCTGCTCCACCACCACCGCCGCTGCCATACCCTATCCGCACGCCAGACGCCTGACCCTCTCGCGCTTTCCCCTGCTTCGCAAAGGTAGTCGCGAGCTCGCCCGCCCATCCTCAGCTCTCCTCGCCCCGGCCGCCACCACCCCGCCAACTGCCATCGTCGAATCGCCCTTCCTGGCAACAGGCGCACCACGACCCTCCATCTCGACTCTACGACCCTCGTCCACCGACGGCCGCGAGCCCCACGCCCAGGACGTGGACCCAAGCTTGCACGCCGCAAAATCGCCTGGCTTTTCAGACAAAATGCATCAGACAAGCTCCAGATTATTGCGTATGACTGACGATGAGCGGCCGTACACCAGGGTCAGTATTCACTTCCAACTACATCCTCCCACCATGGCCAATTCTCCTCACTTCACCACCACCATTGCCTCGGCCAAACCGGGCAATCTGGATCTCCTAGCCTTTGTTCTGCATTGCGACATTGCAACCCCGACCCGTCCCTCTACAAAGAGTCCGCCCTCTCTCTGACCCGTACCGTCTCGTCCACTGCTGGAAGCCGGTCTACCTGAGGCTGAACTTTTGGCACATTGACTTTTGCCGACAATGCCTGCCATACAAAGCGCAACTGCCATGGTTGGGTCTTGAGACAAATTTTTTGGTTTCTGGGGTGGTCGCAACATATGAAACTTTGGCTAACTCGTCTCCAACAGGACTTCAAGGACTTATTCAGTACCCTCATGGTGTCACTGCCGCTCACGCCCCACCGTGTGCGCTTCCGCATGGTCGACTTCACCTTCACCAGCGACGAGGCTGTCACAAATCTAGGATCTCTCAAATTCTCCCAGTCAAATCGCATGCCAGATCCCAAGGACTCGTCACGTGTTGTCACAACGACAACTACAACCACCTTTTCCATGGCCAAAGAGATGGCGCGCTCTGTCTGCCAAAAGTTCCTCGAGGCGAAATTCATTGAGTCAGTTGAAAGCAAAACCGATTTCTCAAACAAGAGCTCCGTGTGGCAACTCACTCCAAAGGGCGTGCATATCCTTGAGCGCTTCTGTGTTCGTAATGGCATCCAATCAACACATGTCAAGACCGTCATTGATTCTAATCGCAACCCTCATCAGCTCGTCATTCTTGAGCGTAATACAGAGAACGACAAGCTTCATCACGATGAACAGACTCTCGAGATCATCTTCCGTCGTTTCGTAGGCACCACCGCGAACGAGGCCCAGTCTGACACAGATTCAATCAATGAATTCTCCATTTGCAACGTCGGTGTGAAGCTGGTTAAGCACCGCAAATCTGCCGCTCGTCCATATGAGTACACCTTCAATGGGCGCAACGCAGCGCAGTGGCTCATGGATTGCTCGACAATGGTTGATCCGCGAGAAGCGCTTGAGATCGGATCACTCTTTCTGCAGCTAGGACTTATCCATCCTGTGGATAGTCGCAACTCTGAACAGACTTTCCAGGCTCAGAAGCAAGTCAATTACTACATTACTGCTCATGGCGAGGCGGTTGCAGGCTGGTCTGCCGAGCCTGCCCCAGCGGGTGGAGATGCTCTACCTGTAAAATCTAGGGAGGGGATGGCTCGTGATTCTAACAGCAACCGCACCAACGTCATTATCCGCAATGCATCATGGCGCCTTCTGTACCGCGAGTTCTTGAAGGAGACAATGTGCGAGGAGAATCTGTCGTTCTACCTCGAAGCACAAGAGTTCGACCGCCACTATAAGTCTGCTATCGGTAGCGGGGGCAATAGTAAGGCGGAGACGGTTCGCGAGACGCTTGCCGCAGCTTACGGCTTGTACAACGCATTCTTGGCCCCTGGATCTCCTAACGAACTCAACATTGACCACGCTTTGCGTACTCAGCTTGCCACACGCATGACCCGTGCTGTGGGCGATGATGCCGCTATGCTACAGTCCCTCATCGAGGTTGCGACACTCTTCGAGAAGGCACAAACATCAATCTTCAAGCTCATGTCTAGTGTATGTCTAACTTTAGACGCTATTTTTAGTTGTACTAACTTCAATTAGGACTCCGTTCCCAAGTTCATCAAGCATCCCAAGTACGCTCCGCAACTCAAAGGCCTTGATGCAGCCGCTGCCGTATCGTACGCCACTGCTCCCGCCGCTACGCGATCATAGACAAAAGACAGAGCGGCCTGTTTCTCAATATCTCCTTCTAGTTGATGACGATTTGCTTCATCATCTCGGACGTGTTTCCTAGATTGATGCATCATACCCCATTTTCTACTACTCTTCGTGCATTAACTAGAGAACGGCGTTACCTGGCAAAATCATTAGCATCAAGGTGGAGGTCTGCTTCTAATTATCTTTTTCTGTCTTTCTCATCGCAGCAGCCCCACTTTGTGGACCGCCTGTGATTTCCCGTGACTTCCTTCCGAGGACGGTGTCTGGGTACGTTTGGCGGCCTCATGGCTCCCACCGGATCTTCGTTTACTCCAGAATCAAGTGTAAAGGCATAGTCAGAAGGACACACAGCTACGGTGGTCAGGGAGGGTGGTATGTGCTCTTCCAATAGCAGAAATAACGACAATGCACAGTGAACAATTACTTTTGGTGAACATTGAGAGAACCTACTGATGCAGGTTTCCACATGTATGTCGATCCACCCAACCGCATGCGGCAGCCATGCCACGAGCTGTAAACTCAATTCCCATCGCAAAACGCAGGACAAGCTCCTCACATGCCAATCGATCTGCCCTCAAGACCAATGCCCGAAACCCTACGCAGCCACCGGCCCGACCGTATGCATCATGGAAAATCTAGAGCCAAGCTGTCAAGCAAACTCTATTTTTATAGGGTAGTGACAGCCGTATGAATCATGTGTTCGGCTATGTACGGCTGTGGAGAAATGCTGACTTCGATGAACAGGAGTTATTTCCGGTACGTGCGATTGGCCCGGCTGGGTCCGACGGTGAAGGCTTCAGGGAGCGAGACGAGAAGAAGGATCATCGCGGGAAGGAAGGCCAAGGAGGAAATGCAACCTAGTTCCGGTATGTCACCACGGAGATTAGGTGAGCTGAGGTCATAGCAAAGTGTGAAGGTGTGTAATTATGAAGCATAGGGGTCTGAGCACGAGAGATGTTAGGTTCGTAGCAGGCAATACCCCGGAGTTCCGTCATGTCGGGCTCGCGGAGTCATGTCTGCGAAGCTGAGAGGTTTTTGCGCGTTTATGCATACCCAGATTTCTTTTAGACCGTTGGGTATCACGCAAGGTGGCTGATCTTCGGCAGGTGGGCAGTACCAGACAAGGTTGCCGATCGTGTACACGGCATGTTTTGTTTCAAGGTATCATCTCCGCA
The DNA here is from genome assembly GCA_028456235.1 of Ophiosphaerella narmari. NCBI lineage: Eukaryota > Fungi > Ascomycota > Dothideomycetes > Pleosporales > Phaeosphaeriaceae > Ophiosphaerella > Ophiosphaerella narmari. The sequence continues at coordinate 846,079 of JALNQA010000005.1, forward strand.
GGTCTCTATGAATATCTACCAGTGTAGTGGTCGACTACCCAGGTATACGCAGCCAGAAGTTTCGGGATCACTGCGGATCGGAGGATAGGCCCGATTAGTAGTATCAGACATACGTATTGGTGTTGCATCAAGAGACCCAAGCGTGTGGTAATCATGGAGGTTCTGCCGTTGAAGTCAGATCCCGATCCGTGAAATGCTTGCATGGAGACATCGCGGCCCGTGAGATGTAAGATATTAACAAGAATTCTTCATCGGTGCACGACCTGACCCAAGCAGCGGCGTCTAACCGTATAGATAATACCCATGCCCGTCGAAGCAGCTTGATGTCGTATCTACGTTTGAACCAATTATTTCATGCAATGAACATGGTAACTACACGAATACTAAGTAGCCTATATGTTTGCCGAGGTGGTGCTCGGGTTCGGGTTCTTGTTCAATCATTCGCCTAATGGACGCCTCGACCCTCTGATCTAGAGTTAAACGTTGAGCTTGAAATGGGATGTGCGCTTCAAAAATGATGGGTTCCCTGTTCAAGTCAATGGCCAGCAAGTTTGCTCAACGTGATGCAATGCCGCTCCATGAATCAGCATCCGAACAGCCGTGTGACGAAAGCCATTGGGATATGGGCAAGTCGAGCGAGTAGGCGTTGAAATAAGGTTACGGAAACAGAAGCGGATTTGACTTGCTTGACGGGCGTTCCTAGGCAGAGATCACGTGAGCAGGCGTGCTGGTTGCGGGCAGTCGCGTGGGGTATGGCTTGTGCGCATGTTTTTCGATTCCCTGCCCAACGTGTTCCGGACGGCATATGTTTAGGCAGCCATTGTGCATATCAACACCTTGCGTCATAGATAGGCTTTAGATTGTGTACAACTCAATTGTCCTCCTCGGCCTCCTGACATTATCAGGTGATACAATGGGACCCGCGCCGCCTGGAGTAAGTGCATGCATCACAATATCAGCCCAATGCACTTGACGAACTTCCCATTAACAGCTCCAGAGCCAACTTGCCCCCCTCCCTTCCAACCTCCCATTTCGCCTTGTTAGCAAAACCATCGGCCAAGGCGCATATGCCTCTATTCGCAAAGCCGCGCCCATCAACGCACCCAAGCCCATCATCGCCATTAAATTCATAAATAAGGAACACGCCTTCAAACAAGGGCGCCTCACGCCTAAGCAAATCCAGATAGAAATTACTCTTCATCGCCACCTAGAAAAGCATCCTAACATTATACATCTCCTTGCAGCCGGCGAGGATAGTTTGTGGACATGGATAGCGATGGAACTTGCCGAGGGTGGGGACTTGTTCGACAAAATTGAGGCGGATGAGGGCGTAGGAGAAAATATTGCACACTTCTACTTTTCGCAGCTGATTAGTGCGGTTGGGTACATGCACTCAATGGGCGTTGCGCATCGAGACATCAAGCCCGAGAATGTACTTTTGAGTGCGGAGGGTGATCTGAAATTGAGCGATTTCGGGCTTGCCGCCATGTACAAGAAGGATGGGAAGGTAAGGCTCTCTAATACTGTATGTGGCTCACCGCCATATATTGCGCCAGAGATTGTCAGCGGAAGGCGAAGTAAGCGAGCAGATATGCTTGATGTGGGGTACGCCGCGAACATCTGCGATATTTGGAGCTGTGGTGTAGTGCTCTTCGTTCTCTTAGTCGGAAACACACCATGGGATGAACCGACAATGCGGAGTGAAGAGTTCAAGGAATATGTCGAGACAGACGGCCACACATCAGATGAGCTCTGGGAACAGCTGCCAGCAGAGATAGTGTCACTTTTGCGGGGTATGCTAAAGATTGACCCAGCACAACGATTCACACTTGACGAGATCCGGACACATCCATGGTTCACAAGGAAGAATCCATATCTGTCGTCATCTGGACGCAGCGTGAATCCTGTTGGGCTGGCTACTCAGATGTTGTCACAACTCCGTATCGACTTTGCCAGAGGGCCAACACAGTCACAGCGCGGGTTCTCGCAGGACGAAGATGCAATGGACGTTGACTCCGATCCTCGCCGCTCAAGCGCCATCAACCTCCTTTCCTCCACTCAGCCCGAGACGCCGGTCGCCGAGGCACCCTTCGATTGGGAACGACCTGCACGAATTGCTTCACACGATGGACTGTCGGCATCACAACCTTCAAACGATCGCCAACAACCATACCGGGCCCAAAATATCACAGCCACGCCGTTGATGTCCCAACTCCCTTCTTCGACACAAGACATGCTCTCGCAAGACCCTAGCATGACCCAGTTCTCGCAAACCCAAGGTGTCCCTATGACCCTTACACAAGCCGCCCGTAAATTCGCAGATATCATGCCCTCGCATTCTCTTGCGCGTTTCATCTCTCCTCATTCAATGGCTTTGCTCATTCCACTGCTCCTCGAAGCTTTGCATCGGCTTGGCGTTCCCGCGCCTACATTTACTGAGGCATCGATAGCAGAATGCGAGCGAATAGGAAGCGCAAGCATACGGGTCAAAATGGCAGATGGAAGACGGCAGGGCCTGAATGGACATATCCTTGTGGAAAGGGCTGTGTATGACGGGATAGAGTACAACGAAGTTAGATTTGTAAAGGCGAGCGGAGACCCGTTGGAGTGGAGAAGGTTCTTTAAGAATGTTGTTGTATGTGTTGGGGACGTTGTGTTGAGGCCTAATTAACACTTTTGGGTATGTTTGGATTATGTGGGTGGTATTGGTGGTATGGTAGAGGCTCAAGCAAATAGCGCATTACTCGTATATCACACGCAATTGAATTCGCAAGACTGAAGGCCTTAAACTAATCTCAGAACGAACATTCATGTGTCTGGAATTGAGACTGTGGTGAACCAAGCGACGACTCACGAAGCTTCTTGTCTCCGACAACTTTTTATATGAAATTTGGCACTTCCTAATCATTTATTCTGCAAATATGAAGAATCGTCCCAGAGACCTTTTCTGATTGGACATCATGATTCGTAGTCTATGCCTAACGTGCCTAGGGCGGAATTCGTGGCGACAGGATCGTCCTCCAGGTAAGGTTCCGTAGCCGCAGCTTCTACGGTCCAATGTAAGCATATGGACCGAAGAATTTGGCGAGCTAATATTTATATAGTTAATTGCCTTGAAGATCTTATACACAGTTTGGCAGCCCGGCGCTTTGTTGGCCTGCCTATTGGCGAGCCACTTCGAATCTGCGTGGTCAATACTTGTTTGAATTATCTATGAGATTACTAGTTTGTTCCTTCGATCACTATCACTATCCAAGTGATTATCAAGCGCAATTAGGATACGGTCCCGCTCATCAAATTAACAGCAGAAGTGGATGCTGGCACGCAAGCACCCGTATTGTACCGAAAACGATATAACAAGATCAGAATGTATGCACACCACTAATTTAACTCACTATTTTATGCTTCCTCCAGCGATCTTATTAGCCCACGGCCTCCATCGCTTAGACAAAGGCACATATTGGCCTATTTCTCGACTCACAGAGCCACAAATCACTCAACCGGGATTTAGATAGCTGTGAGGACCGTACAACTTCGAGATATACTCGCTTTATCCTACTTCTTTATATGAGTACAGTCAAATTTAAGAGCTTTGTGCGCACAATAAGCACACGATAGTTGACACCAAGCAGGTGTCGAAAAACAGAATGCGAAAAGATCAAGTAACCACAAAATCACCTTATACAACCTCAACAAGTGCAAACATACAAAACACAAACGCCAAAAAAAAAAAACCCGGCACCAAGCCTTTGGAACGAAGAGCGGACAAGCAAAAAACAGGTATCTCCGAAAACTGAAAACAGGATGCTAACTCCGCCCCCCCAAAAAACCCCCCTGGCGACAACAGCGCTCGTTGCTTCACCTGTGTAACTCATTCATGTGTTAATCTGTATGTTTTGATCCCACCTTTTTCTGACGAATCTAGCACGTCTTGGCCCATAGAGATCGCGCGGATCTGCAATCCAATCTCGAGGGGTCTTGCTGTGGGCAAGCCAAGGAGTGAGTTAGAAAGTGAGATCCTCAAACTAAAGGATGCGATCAAGGAAATAGACGATAAGAAGAAGCAGAAGAGTAGATCTAAGCTCTCCATTTATCCCAGCGACATTCCTCCAGAGATCGAGCCTAATCATTCCAGCCCTCCAACGACTCCTACTCCAAAGTCCAGGATCGAATCAAAGGGCCATTCCATGATGGATGCTCAAGTCGCCCATAGTATCCCAGCCAATTCTCAAGGCTCTGCTTCGATCAATACTCCTATCAATTCAGGTTGCGCCCAGCCCAATGCTGCTCCCCGGGTTTTCGGCGATAAGCGTTATGGCTACGGGGGACAGATCGGTGGAACGCCCCAAGGAATCAAAACGCCAACGCCAAGACATAGGAGATTCGTAAAATCGTGAGTACTGGGGACCTTCAGGCTTACGCCAACGGTGGCTCGGTGTTGTCAAGAGAAAGGGTGCCAGTGGTCTTCAAGCATAAGCCAACGGTGACGTGGCGTTGTTGTAAGATATTGCTCATCAATGGTAGTCATCTCCTAGCAGACTCTAAAGATGGCTAGAACATACCGGAGACCTTTAGACTAATGCCAACGGCAGCTCGGTATTGTCAAGTGGTTGTGGGTGCCAGGGACCTTCAGGCGTGAGCCATCAGTGGCTTGGCGTTGTCAATGGGGGCTGCATCGTTTGATCTTATCGCAGGCCGCAGCATCGAACTTCATCGGCGGTTTGCCCTCCCAGGCATCGAGATATTGATACTCGACCGGGTACTCTGAGTTGTAGCTCAGATTGACATAGCACCGCTTTACGAACCTGGCTGATCCAGGAGCCATTGTCGCTAGACAAGTATTCGCATGCGGCTCTGAATCGGTGTCATTGTCGGCAAGGATGAAGAGTGAATGCTGCTTGGCCTTTTTGCAGTCCTCAATTCTCCGCCCACCAAAGCTAGTGCATAGGCGAATGCTTACACACTGCTCGCTAGCTTCCTCGTACTTCCGGATAACTACCGCCGGGTGTCCCCAAAGGGACTGGTTGGAGCCCGACATTCGTCCATAGATCCTCGAGCTGAGAGGTAGTGGCGTGTTGGGTAGGAAAAATATCATGCCCTCCTCCAAGTCGTTGAAACTTGGCAGCGATGACCGCCCGTGAGATACGGCCTCCGTTGACGAGGGGGAGGGGGCGGAGAAAGCGATGGAGTTGGAGGACTTCCAGGAAGAAGAGGACCTCCAGGAGGAGGAGGAGGAGGAGAGAAGAGGGGAGGAGGGAGGAGAGGAGGAAGGAGAGGAGGAAGGAGAGGGGGGGAGAGGGGGGGAGGAGGACAGGGAGGTGTCGGATTCCTTACGGCGCCATAGAGGTACATAAGCGCCAGACCCTCCTATGTTGAGGGGCGGTAATGATGGAGACATTTCTACTATGAATATGCCTTGGTGAAGAATGATATCAATGTGGTGGTCAATGATAGCCAGGAAGGATAGTGGCTTGGAGAGATTGATGAGTGAATGATGGACTTCCTGAGAAGCAGGAACTGGAGGGTTTTTAAGGTGCATCGGCATCTTGCGGTACGGAGTCCAACTTTCTTCATCCATGGATAGGAAAGTGACTAGATGATCATCGAAAGCAAGAGCATATCTCACGGCCTCAACAACCAGATTGCCACACGAGCAAGACCAATGCAGACGAAGAATACCGTTTCCGATTAGGTACCACTACCTCATTCCCTTGGGATGCTCTTGCTCTTTCGAATCGAGTGCGGGACTGTGATTTTTGGTAAGAACCTTTCAGGTATTCCAAATCTGTTTTGACGTAAAGGCCGCTTGCATGAACGAGTAGGGAAAATCAGAAGGCAACATCACGCCCCTTATATATTTAAGGAAAGAGTTTTATACATCCATAAGTTTAAAACTTGATGCCACCTCAGCTAAAGAGTGTGATGAGTCTTTGTTGCAGGCGAGATAGATTTGTCCTCAACTACACCGGCAATTGTATGATCAGTTTCCAAAGATCCGCAATAAACAGCGATACCGCAGAATGTCGATAATCTAGTGCCATGGTAGACTGCAGGAAACTTCATCTGCTAAAAGTCTACATTTCATCATCATTTCCCTTGAACCAAGAATGCAACGCAGCCATAAACCCCAACAGCATCACTCTAGGACTAGGGTGGGTTATCCCATCTGCCGAACCGGGAAGAAGAAGCGCGACGAGACCAAGCTACCCAGGTACGTGGTGCAGGTTGTTAATGGAACATGCTTGAAACCCATAAACTTCGGGGCATCTCGCGATCATAACATACCCGAGTTGAACACCCCTATATCGGGGTGAGTCAGTGTCATCATACTAACACTCAATGGGTTAGGAACACAATTCCACATCAAGTAGGTAGTGTGGCAAATAAAGTTACCATAGCCACCAGACAAGATTTTGTGCACGACGCTTTTCACATAGACTTCTTAAACCGACAGGACTTACATCTGACACAATGCGGGCCTGACAGATGTGGCTACCACAAAAAACGTTTTGCCACGCTAAGCCCCGGAGTGGACCTGTTTGTTGGTGACAGGTGGGGAACCGCAGATAAATCTGGTTCCAAACGGCACGTTCCTTCGGTCACTAGATACGACTACCAAGTCCCTAGAAGGCGACGTGTGCCAGATCACGCGCCTACCCTGGTTGAAAAATGTCAAATTCTTAGCGAGAATAATAAGCGGGTTCTGGGACACGTCGGGAATGTCAGACAGGGACGTTCCCCTCGATCCAACCTTGTGTGAACTCGATTTCTCATATGACCCTATCGTAATATCCATGGTTTTAGGCGCGTTAGAGTAATATAGATATTGTGGCTGAATTTCGACGGTATGTCCAGCGGCCGATAGCATATGTTGGCTAGGAAAACAATGGGTACCTAGGTATGTAAACTTTCGTGAAAGGGTGCGAATCGAGATCAACACTAATAAGGGCACAGGTGATCATATCACTGATATACGATGCAGAGCATTCCAAAATGTTTGCGTATGCGCTACTCAGTTATCATAGACTGTGCATATACTGATTTGAATGGGCGCTTCAATTGTCGTAATGTAAAACAATACTCATGTTGTATAGTGAAAATCTAAAGCGTCCAATATAACGCCTAAGAGAATGCATAGTGCATAATTAAACAGCCGCAGGATGTAACATTGCATAGAGCTATTGAATATGCATGCGTATACCACTCTTCTCCGAATTGTATGGGGCAGCGAGTATATTATTGGCGTTTGTACTTAGGGCACACGGTAACAGCATTGATATCTTGTTGGAAATACTGGAAGTAGATATTAGAAGTAGATCAGAGATATGATTTGAGCCGTCAATCCTCAACTGCAATACGGGTATTCATCCCTCCAGTCATTGTGCCGGGGTTGATTTCGATCAGTCTTGTGCCAGCGATATCAAATAATCGTAAGAATGTTACAGGTGTAACGTAATCGTAGTTAACATATTAGCCCACAAAGTATGTACGCAGCCTCCACACGAATTTCTTTCGGACCCGGGCGTAATATACAATGTTCGTCATTTCGTTCGTGGGGTGATTAAGTTTTATCCAGTACTGTGCCTTGAAACGAAAGTTGTAAGTGGAACTGTCAAGAATAGCGCTAGGATGTGTTGGAGCTGGCGATCCGGTAGCGGTCAGTAAAGGTATCACGTTCCCATACATATCACTTCGTTCGTCCAATATTGCATTTTTCAAAGTATTCCATTGAACCTGCCGTCCTATGCACATCTTAAGACGCCGTCATTGTAATCTCCTAAATGATCCGTATGCATGTCGTATCACTGAAAGGTCGTGAACGTTCCGTCCCCGCAGTGGAAATGTGCCGCTGATCCTTTTTGGACACCCCGAGTAAGGCAAATATGGAAGAAGAAACGAAACAAGGCGCTTAGTCGAAAAGACCGAAGCCCATGTCCTCGTCTGACTCTTCCTTCTCTATATAATGTGTTAGTCTGAATACTATATGCTGGAAAATTATGACGTACCCTCTTCCTTCTCCTCCTCTGCGGGTGCAGCGTCGGCAGCGGCAGCACCGCTAGCACCACCAGCCGCTGGTGCAGCAGCACCACCACCTGAGCCGACGTTCAGGAGCAGGTCCTTGACATCCTTGCCCTCAAGAGCCTGTCCAGATTATCAGAAACCATATCCCACGATCAAATCAATCGGTATGCGCACCTTGGCGAAAAGAGTTGTCCAGATGGGCTCGACGTCTTCGATGTTGGCGGCCTTGATGAGCGACTGGAGCTTGTCGGACTGGCAGGGCAGAATTAGTAGGAGCACACCCGCAATTGCACCCATGGAATCCATACAGTGATATCGACACCGTCATCGGCGAGGATGAGAGCGGCGTATGAGGCAGCGAGCTCGGAGTTAGACATTGTGAAGTTGGTCGTGAGGATTGTCGTTTGGAATGACAAGTGGATTTCGCAATGTAGAAGACGATGTGATGACCTGCGCTGAGGTGCGCAGTCAAAATTCGCTTAATGGTTGCCACCAGGCTAACTGTACATGGCTAGAGTAAAGAAGGGTAGGGTTGGTCTACCCCTCCGGAGCCCGTGACGACAACGATAGGCCGAGCTCCGACGTCCGCAGCTTCCCCGCCATGAATCTTGGTTGTTTCAGCTGTTTCCTACTAAAGACCGAATTCAAAGTTCTCTCTGCCATAATCTTACCTGTAGCATCGCCAGATCATTCGACTACAAACTGCCAATCAGAGGCCGCATTTCCAGCATGACAGACTCGCCTTTACCGAGGATACCGCTCGACCCCAAGGAGCAGCCGATACTCGATAAACTGCAATCGATACGAACCGAGCTAGAGCTGCTGAAGCGTGACCGATCAACATATGTCAAGAGCCAAGATGTGTTGAAATTGTATGATCAAGTCATTGAACAGGTCATTATTCTCAACGAGATCCGAGAAACGAAGCGCCTCGAGCAAAATAAGGGCATGTCTCCAACAGAACGCCGCCCAAGGCGCATATTGCTAACATGACATCAGTCGACTATATGCTTGATGACTGCTTTCAACTCATATCACTGGCATACTTGACAGTAGGGAAGAATCATGAGCCACCAGCTGTGTACGTATGCGGAAACTTGGCTGAGTTGTCGAGCTAACAAGCAGTCAGCTATTCATATATTTCTACGATCAAGGTGATTTCTACTACAGCTAACTCCCTCTACAAGCTGACTTGTTCCAGCGTCTTCTGGATCATCTGAAGGAAGCCATGTTCTATTCAGCAAAGGATATTGATGCTCTTGCTAAGAACCTCGCTGATTGCCGTCGCTACGTTGAAAGGGGCCGGGGTCAACATAGCCCACATCTCCTCACATTACTTGAAGCCCGCATCAAGGTTTGCGAGGATATTGTTGCAGAGCTTCGAGTCAATCTCTCGCAATTAACGCCAGAATTGACTCCCAAGTGGGAAAAGTTGGTGTCGATACTGCGATCGTTGGCTGGCTGCAATGCAAGATCGAAGGTGAATCTGAGAACGAATTCTATTTTCATGTACTGATCGCTTTTCAAGTTCCCCAACGATGAGGTCAATAATTACTACGAAGAGCTAAAGAAAGTCCAAGAGGAGCTTAAGGAGCATGGTATTCTTGCCTACGAAGCAACTGGTAGCACGGAGGAGAAGCTAGCCGAGATGGTTGACAAGATGCAATTAACTGCAGCTAACCCCGAACCCGCCCCAGAAGCAAATAATTTGCTGGGAACATTATTACGGCGAAATCTTCTTTGGGTGGCATTGATTAAATCGAAGTAAGAGCAACAGTCCCGAAAGCTGTGTTTGGGCTAATATCCGCACAGGCAAGGTCGAATAGCACCTGCATTCCAAGACACCTATGACAAGTTATTTGCCATCCGAAACAAGCTTGAGAAGCTTGCTCTGACACAAGCATGGTCCTTACGCGAGACTGATCTTTGGGACTTTCAGCGCCAACTTGATCGCGTTGACGAAGCCCGAGTCGATGGTAATTTCTTCGATGCTCTAGGCAGGCCTGCAGAAATATATGAACAGAGGGTGAGTTACGAACTCACTGCTAGTTGAATGATTAGGCTGACTCATGGATAGACGTTACTTTACTTGCTACGAAAGAGTTACGCCCTTATCTACCAGCTCATCTTGACCTCTGAACCAGTCTCCGAAGCCTTACTACCAATCTACAACCAACTGACAACCCTCCGTAAATGTCTATTGGATGTGAAGAAGCTTGGTGGGGTTTCCTCACCACGAGAGTTGTACCCCTACAGCATGAAGGTATGGTGTTATGGCACATTAGACTGTTGGCATACTAAGTTGAGATAGTTGAACTCAATCGACAACATGCGAGTGGACGGCAAGTTCATGATTGGCGACGAGATTCCAGATGGACAGGGGCGTGTGACCCAACTTCTTGAGGAGTGTTTTGAACTTGCTTATGATCTGAGGAATGATGCCGAAGACGACAGCTCAGCAGATGCTACGCCTCAAAGCGAAACGCCCAACGATTCCGTGACAGCATAACCTTCCGAACACAATGTACGGCGCATCCGGGAATGGCGTTATATCTTGAATTTTTGGGTCGGTCCAGTCACTCGCGAATCCATGTTCACTCCAGCTCTTTTCGAGTGCACAGTTTCTTCGACTTGTACTTTATCTGTACCTCTAGCCGATTCTAATCGACATGTATTTGATTAAATTGCTCTAGTTCTATTTCTAGAGGCAGTAAATTGGGAGTGTCTGTGTCTTTGAAGGTGAGGTGATCACTATATGATATGTTGGGAAATCTGCCCGGGTGGTCTCTCCTTATTATACATAATTATAGAGTGAGGTTTGCATACTATGCTCCCATTTTCTCTCACCCTAAGCACCAAAACAAGATAAATACCTGTCGCTATCTTGGTTGGTATATCTATCTTTGGTAGCAAATACTCCTCGACCTACAAATACTTAGTCCAGTCGCATCATCCTCAAACGATGGTCACCTGTCACCAATCTTTTGGCATGTCGCTCCTATTTCCAAGTCCGAGTGGCGACGCAACAGGATACTAGATTTGTCCGAAATTATGCCCATGATGCAAAAATAACAAGACCCTTGTCCGGAGGAGGGTGGAGCGCACGGACCGATGGGAAGGGTGGGGGGCAATGCGAACCCAAAGCTCTCCATGGACCGCTATCGTCATTGCTTACCGTTCTGGCCGACATGGCACATCAGCGCAATCACTCGATGGGCGACTCGCTCAAGACACCGCACTCGGTGAGCTTGAAGGTTTTGCGGTACGTTGGCTTGACTTGTATTTGCTTTTGACTGCTACCTGCTGCAGAGACATAAGCTTTGCAGCTACTGAGCCTGTTGGCAGCACAGTTCTACAAACTTCTACAAACTTTTGTCTTCTGATGTTGTGACATGCTGATCAAAGTCCAGGCTGTCTCGCCCATCCCTCGCGACGCAATACCCGCTCCCCAACTCGCAGGACCTCGGCATCTCCCCCACGGCGTCTCTGGCCTACCCGTCGCAAGATGACACGAACAGCCAGTTCCTCCTCAGCCCCGTGCTCAACCTCCCCGAAGCCTTTGGTAGCGCCTATGTTGGTGAGACATTTTCGTGTACACTTTGTGCCAACAATGAACTCGATCCCTCCGATACTACCAAAGCAGCAAGTGGTGTAAGGATACAAGGGGATATGCAGACGCCCTCGAATCCGGCTGGGTCACCGCTAGATCTTACAGGGTCACTCCAAGATGGCGAAACGAGCGAGTCGCCTGGCCCAGGCGAGTCGCTGCAACGAGTGTTGCGATTTGAGTTGAAGGAAGAGGGCAATCACGTCTTGGCCGTGACGGTAACATACACAGAAACGGCTCTGGGCGAGGGCAAAGCAGCCAGCGGTCGTGTGCGAACGTTCCGCAAGCTCTATCAATTCGTTGCGCAACAGCTCCTCAGCGTTAGAACCAAGGCAGGAGACATTACCCGACAGGGCGGCCCGCCCAGATATTTGCTTGAGGCACAGCTGGAGAACATGGGCGAGTCTGTGGTCTGTTTAGAGGTGTGTACTTGTCTCGGTATTCCCATGCCATGCAGGTTGTTTAACCGGGCTCGTCTCAAGTGCGCCATATGTTTTCATTTGTTTGAAACAATGATCGCTCGTCTTCCCCGGAGCATTGCATCAACACTGGTTCGCCGCGGATCTGGATCATGCACCGACTGTGGCGCTGCCTTTCTAAAAAGTCTTGCACCCAGTACCCCTAGCTACGACAGACTCCTAGGTACATGAATACAGCATGTGAACTTTGGCTAATTCCAAGCAGGCAGTTAATGTCAATCCGAAACCGCCACTTAAATCAACATCCCTGAATTGGGACATGCACCCCCCAGGTACAGCTCACCAGAATGCACCAATACTTGGTCCTCGCGATGTCGTCCAGGTGGCTTTTATTCTAGATCTGCAAACTGGCACTGAGCAGCTAGAGCGGGATGCACCAAACTTGACTGCAGACAATAAACGACTTCTCGGCCAACTTGCCATCCAGTGGCGAGGCGCGCTGGGCGATCGGGGTTCTCTGAGCACTGGCTGGCTGACGTGTCGACACTGAGAATGATCAAGATGTTTAGGTCATTGAAGCACACGTCACTGGCTCTCGAGTCTCCTGATAATCAAGCCTATTGCTTTTTTGTACTTGTGAGGCTGCCCGACGATGGCCAATTACATTGGTCATCGGCTTGATGCCCGATGTACATGTGCGGTGTAACTGATCGGAGCCTCTTCCGAAGACAAGTAACTAACACGTTGGATAGTGCGCCGTGCAAAAGGCCGCATCACACTAACAATGCCCAGCATCTGAGAGACGGCGACTGTGTGTATTGTGCGGTACTATGCGCCCATAGTACACAACGTGTGCAGGTAACGTCAAGGGTACAATTATTGCCGTTTGGAACCGTGGGGCTCTGCGGGCGAATCTCCGGGGTTGGCCAACCTACCTTGGTTCCATGCTGAAGCGAGTACCGGACATATTTTCAGTTGTGAGGGTATTTTCCTTGATGGAGAGGGAGGAGCGCTGGCCAAGGGGAATTGAGGCTCCTCTGCAATTTAGGGTAAATGTTGAAGATGAGGATGAAATGACTGTACAATAGAAAAGGATCTGCACGGCCCTATTGCGCGAGATACAATAATTAAGGGACTAGAGCTGGCAAAATGGAATGGCATCTTCACCGCAAGCATGCTAGGCTTCCTAGATGTTGCTACGAGTGACAGGGTACCCCAGATGCTTTGGCGGGGCCCGGTGCGACGGCACAAGAAGGCGAGCGACATGGGGCTTTCCATCTCACAATTTGTCGAACTGGCCAAGGGTCCCGACTCCTGATAGTCAAACATGCCAGGATTGCCATGAGTTCATCTCGGTGCATAAAGTGGAATCGCTGTAGATCTAGGGTTTGATAATTTTATCTGTATGGTTGCAATTTGCAGGCCAGCGAGGGGCAAGAGCAAGTGGCGATGTGCGAGTGCTATTGCGGGCACAGGGCTCGGTATATCCAGGGTAGATTGATGGAGGTGGGGGGAGGGTGTTGGGCATTGCTGTTTTCATACTCGTCGGCCGATTTGTATACGAGCGTAGGAGGGCGGCGTCGCAATTTTGGACAAAGATCGCCATGCTCACGCACTTTGCAGACTCGTTTACCGTGTGCATGCACTAGCAGCAGTGTTGAAAGTGGAAGGCCGTTATTGCTGCAGGTACAGTAGTGAGTACAGATGACCTCAGCCGCAAGTCGCAGGCATGCGGTGCAATATGTGGGCGGAGTGCATTGTGGAAGGACGGCAGCGAGGTGGATGCACGTGGCTAGGGTTAGCTTGTGATGTGTTGTGGTGTTGGTGGTGGGTGATCAGTGACCAGGGCGCTCGTCCTGAGGGCAGCGCGTGCTGGCTGCCCCTATTCTCGTGATGAGTCGAAGCTTTTGCATCATGCCAGCACAGCGTGGCCGTCGCCATCTAAGTATATATAATTATATATAGATAGATGGTTATGATGGTTTATTGTGCCTGCGTGTCTGTGTGTCCGTGTCTGTGCTAATTCGGATGCCATAGCTTGGACCCCTGACCAGGGAAGCGTCCCAATCGGGACGAGCAAGGTCGTGCCTTCCGAATCCATGCATCGCGCCCCCTGTCTATACCGTGGGCAAGGGTTCGCTGCGTACCATGGCATGGGGGGCACCGCTCTTTTCATGCGCTGCTGCTGGCTACTGAAACACAGTCGCCTGGGTGCTGGATCTAAATATCTAAATCCAAACGCTAGGAATGGTGGGTGGACCGCGGCGTCAGGCCTACGGCGTCGCCGCCGCAGGGTGGGCGATTGCGCACTCGGCCAGCCGCTGCTGGTTGGCGGCAGAGATGCGTGAGAGCGGGACAAGATGGTGCGCTAGCCCTCTTGCGCCGCGCGATAAGGTCGCAAGCGGGAACACGCCCAACACGCCCAGGCACGGTAGGGGAATTTGGGCGGAACTAACTGTCCAAATTGCCTAGTCTGGAGCGCTTCCATTTCAATGGCCTGTGACCGCCACGCCCACTGCGCTGCACTGCATTGCTTGCTCGGTCTACACCGCGCTGCAACACCTGCCTACCGCCCTCCAATCATCCAATCCTCCGCCATTTCACCTCTGCACTTTTTAGCCCTATCCTCGCTGCCGGCCAAGCTTCTCCTTCAAATCGTACTCTAGGCCGCGCCCGTACCATCCGCGTTTCTGCCTCTGTTGCACCACGGCGCGCTTCCCCCCCCCCAATAGCCCTCCCCGACGCCTTGCACGCCCACCTACCACACAACCGTTGGAGCTGGCGTCCAATCCCCAATGATCCAAGCCACCGCCCACTAGACCCTAATCACGCCGCGACTGCGCTGCCCACTCCCTCACAGCCATTGATCTTTTTGGACATCTTATGACCTAGCACCTACCATGGCTCCTGCCCAGTCCACCGATGCTTCGTCCGCCCCACTTGCCGACTATTTCTTCATTTCTGGAATCGAGTCTTCCCAGGTCTACGACGAGCGCACACAGCAAAATGGTATCAACTTGGGCACTTCGCCCCTCGCAACCCCGCCAGTTGACGAGACTATTGAAGAGGATCGCGCCCTGGAAACCGACTCGATTCGCCCAACTTCACAAGACGGCCTGTCCAATGGCGACTGCCAACGGCGGTGCTCAGGACGCCTAAGTGAGCACCGAACCTCTGTCGGCACAATCATTGGCCCAGACACAAAACCCTCCGCCAGTAACCGCAGCAGCACCACCATCAAAGGCCTGTCCATGGTTGGCGGCTCGGGCCTCAGCGAACAAGACTTTGAGAATGCACTGCGCAAGTTTGCTTCCGAGCGCGACAATTTCCTAGAAGAGATACAATTTACTGCCGGCGTTGCTCAACAGAATCGCCCAACACCCACTCGAAATCGTCCTCGGCCGCAGCGCGTGCAGCAGGCTGGTGGTGACGATGGCGTGGGAAACCTGAGATCTGGCGTGGGCAGTATCAGGCGCCGAATATCGACTATGCAGAGCAGTTTAAAGCGACAGTCTTCAGTAGCCCGCCAAGGTAAGTACAATATTTGGGACTGCCTCTGTATCGACAGCTGACTGACGCAGGTTCAGCATCTATCCGAACATCCAAGCGCATGTCGGGCTACAACTCAGTAATTCCAGCCCCGCAACCTTTCACACCAGAACCAAACATGCACCCCCTTCTGCGTCGCTATGAACCCGTTCTCTTGGATCGCTATCCACCGAAGAACATGGTTGAGGAGCTAAAAAGACGAAACACCTTCCCAGATTACGTCCCCATGTTTGCTTTTCCCAACGATGTCAGTGTGGTATCGTCAGATGAGCGACCAAAGACCCAATGGCACGGATTTGCAATGACCAACGGTGATGGCAGCAAGCTATATGGCATCTGTGTGATCGTCTGGCTGCCCCTGAATGCAACCGCGGCAGAAGGACTCGAGCGTCAGTGTGAGGAATGGCGGAAACTCCACATGAACCCAGAAGAGCGAGAGTTAGCCAGCAGTCTAGGAGAGCGTCTCGCCTTGGAACGAGCGAAGTTGTCACAATTACTCACACTACTGCCTACAGTTGCTCCAGAATCAGAGGAGCGCGAGAACCTCGAAGATCAAATTGGCGCCGTAGAAGAGAAGATCCAACTGATGACAGACCTTCTCCGCCCAGTGAGGCACGGTGCAGCTTCGAAGATCGAAGGCCTAACAGATGGAGAGACAGGCTTGTGGATTCCGCGTGCTTATGGCGTGATGGGCAGGGATGCCAATCTGACTCCTTTCTGGAAGGAGTGGTTAAAGGCCGTGGTAGTCCCCATGACAAACGGGGCCATTCTACGAGTACCCGCTAGCTCACCGCGAATTGGCATGTGGCAGCCGCTCGAGCGATACGTGGTCAACCTCTGTGCGGAGGCTCCTAGTCCGATCACCTCTATCACCCAAGTCGAGTTGGCAATCCGTGAACTGCGAATGTATGCCAGGAAAGAAGCGGTCAACGAGTTTCCCGGCTCACGCAACATCGATATTTACGCCCTCTTCCGCTGCTTGTCAATTCCCAACATTGTCACACTTTTTGAATTCGTACTCTCCGAAGCGAAAATCATCCTGCTTTCGTCGCATACAGCAATGTTACACCTCGCAAGCATGGCTATCGTGAACCTGCTATACCCATTCCAATGGGCCGGCGTATTTATCCCAATTCTGCCCGCACGTCTCATCCAGACCATCGAAGCGCCTTGCCCTTATATTGTTGGTATTGAGCGTCGATATGAGCCAACAGACTATCCCGAGGACGACTATGTGCTCATCGATTTAGACCAGGACTCGATTGTGTCGAACGGCCCCCCACCTCCGGCTCTGCCCCGTCAGCAGCGACGAAAGCTCATGTCTCTTCTCCATCATTCAGCCCCACACCACGCTCGATACGGGGTTCCTACTGGACCGCCTGCATATGCTGTGGAGGCTTACCCATATGACACATTTTGCTCTGAGAACCCTGGCGTATTTTCACACAAGGCATATCCTTCCACCATTCAGACCTACATAGGCCTGAACTCCACATCTTTTGCGACTGTCGGTGGACCGCCTAGCTCAAAGCCTTCGATCCACAACGCATTCCTTCAATCGAGTGTATCTAGCCGCGGAAATGACAGGCCAAGCACGGCCACCACGGTAAAGACATTTCCTAACTCGCCGCCATCCCCTAAAGTTTCACCGGTATCCACAGTCTTTCCGCCGCTACCAAGCACACCAATCTCTCGAAGCGATTCAGGATATGCTTTGCAGATTCAACAACTTCGAGAAAAGCGGTCAGGTCATTTTGAGACTTCATCTCGTCGAAGTTCCTCGTTTGGGTTTGAACGGGTTCCCCAAATACGGAGGCCCAGTCAGCCATTCCTTGGACACGCTCCGAGCACATCAACGTCATCTTTGAATCATGAGATACATGTTGGGTCCTCATACGCACCATCAGTGTATGCACAATCAACTTTGGCAGCATCGACCATCATGCCCGGCATGGCAATGCAGCCGGTACGCAACACAGCAACAACACAGTGGCAGGAAGGTCATTGCATGCAGTGGAGACCCAACGAAGACAAGGCAAGCTGCTCAATCTGTGAGGAGAAGTCTGACGATGGGCTCTATCGCTGTAGTGGTGAGTATAGCACTCATTTACCATAGTTTTCATCTAACACAGCGCAGGATGTACAACATACGCACACGGTAGATGCGTCGATAGCATATGTATCGTATGTCCTACCGCCTTCCGACCAGATCAAGTTCGTGCGTCTTTCGTACGATGCTTCGCAAGCCTTTTGTACACTTATCGGCGTTTCATGGTCCCTGCGACTGGTGATCGTAAGAAGGCTGGGATGGTGTATCAATTCAAGATGGAGGAGTTCATGAAGAGCCAGCCAAGTGAGAATGTACAGTACCTAGCTACTCTGCAACAAACTCAAGGTTGGTTACTCATCATCTATGGCACCTCGGTGGTATGCTAAATATATACAGGTTTCAACGAGTTCGTTCACGAACGTGAGAGCAAGCGTTCAGATGACCCTTCGATTAAACTTTTCGACGAAGTCATTCTCGCAAAGCGGAACCGTGGCAAATCGTCCTTCTTCTACAAGACAAAGATCGACTTCCTATCCGATACCACCGATCATCTCTGGCGCACTGCATCCGCCAACCCACCTAGTGCGCGATTTCCGGGCGATTATCGTGCCGTTATCAGCCGCATTCCTTCGAAGCTTGACCCGACGCTCATGAAGGAGCCACGCGTCATTCAAGGCGTTCCCCGTATCCCCATGGCCAAGGCTCGCCGTAAGCCCATCCCTTCAATGCTAGGGCCAAATGGCATTGCCAATACATAAGTACATATCTTGATATCCGAATCAAACCTCACGCTTACATGACGATCCGACCTCGAAACAAAGTAAGTCTCCTCTCTTTCTTTTACACTGTATTTCCTTTCTGTAATTGCATTGTAGCATACTAGCGATGGAGTTTGGGGTGTATAGACAGGCCAATCATGAGCCAGCGAAAGGCCGCTTTGGTTTAGATTGCATTTCTGGAAAAGCAATCTGTGGGTTATCTTGCATATTAGGTGGACAAGCACTCACCGAGGACCAACGGGGCTGTATGTCTAAGGATTCGAATTTGTCTTGCGCGCTCAGGGGAGAGAGACATTGTTGGTTTACATGTATACTTTGTAATGCGTGTTTCTACGTCACTTGTTTTGGCAGTCCACCCATTAGGAAGCGGTGTGCTATTTTTGTAATATAGTACTGGTTGAGATTTATGACAAGCGTGGTGCACGGAGACAGCTTCTTCGTTGAGTTGAATCAACCAGAAACTATACGTGACTGAGAAACGCACTCGGTGTCAAGGAGATGAGCCATGTGATGGAAATGTAACCTTATGAATAGGCATAGACCCAATGCAATGCAATTAAGTTGCCTTGTAACGAGGGACAAACGGCCAGGCCTCTGCATGTGCTTGATGACCCGCATCCATGTCAAGTTTCTATGTTTCGCATCACGGCCTAGATGCAGGAACCGGAGCTTGTTCCTGACTAGCGCGCTTGGAAGCGGAAAGGTACCGATAATAGTGGGGCCATCCTGTGTATGTCTTAAACACCACCCCCACGTCGCTGCAGATCCCGTCAGTCCTTGCTTTGCTCCCCGTTATCATTCGTTATACGGGCGATTCTCCCTTTCGAAATTCGGGGACGACCAATTACGCCAAACATTCGAGTCAATTCTCTCAAGCACGTCTAAATTCGCCTCTCGTCCGTGATCTCAACCCACAACAGATATCATGCTCGGCCGTACCCTTTTCACCACGATCATGCTTGCCCTTGCTTCGTTTACTGTCACTATGCCCCGGGCTGCCTCCTCGGTACCGCCAACCCGTACGATGACCCCGCTGACGTGAAGTCTATCTATAGCGAGAAGGACGTGGCGAAGACAGTTTCCAAGTTCTGCGGGGACTCGACAAAGCAGGCCCTTGAGGCGCTGGCAGACGTGTGCAATGGAGCCGGAGTCAAGATTGGTAAGCACAACCATGTCTGAGGTATGATGCGATCACTGGTGGACTCGCACTTGATGGCTACCGATATCCCCAAATCCACCGCGCCATCACCTGACAGCAAAGCATCCGCAACTCCAAGCGGCGGCATTATTGCACCGTCTGGGAACGCGACAACGCCCTCTGCTACCGGCGCTCCCATTAAACCCTCTGACACTGGATCTACAGGCGCTACGGAAGATGCAAGTGCTACCTCCACTAGCCGCGCCCCTGAATCCACTGAAGGTTGGCACTGCAGCTGCGCTTGCCGGTCTCCTTGCTGTCGCATTATAGTCATCGACTGATGGACGGATGGTCATAGAAGCACATCGAGTTTAAAGCAAATAAACGGGGGAGCCTGGTCGGCAGCAATAGAGCATGGACGAACTAATTGCATACAGAAGGGGTTTGACGACTTGATCACAGTTCATGTGGCACGGGTTGGCATTTGTATGTCTGTACATATAGAACATAGAAGAACGGATCGGCATAGCACAGCACATAAATTTCAGGAATTACAGCACCACTTACAATATTCACTGCCCATAATGGAAACGGCTTTGGGAATATGATTGCGGGCCGTGGCGGGTATTTGCGGGTCCTCTAGAGTTCGTCCTCTACCAAGTAAGCTGGATGCAGTTACCCCTCACTGTCCCCGCGCCCACAAGAAATTCACGAAACCGCACAGTCATCGGCCTCCAGCATGTCAAACTTCAACAATATATTTTATCTAACTCACAAATACCAGAACATTGTCGGGTAAGATGGCCGAGCGGTCTAAGGCGCTAGCTTCAGGTGCTAGTAGAGAAATCTGCGTGGGTGTAAGTTTTCGGAGAGCAGACGTTCGATTTCCAGTTCTAACATGGCACAGTCGAATCCCACTCTTATCAACATTTTTTTTTTTGGGGGGGGGGATTATTGTAGATAATACCCCTGTATCCAAAATTAAAGTATGCACGCATCATATATACACCTCTCAGCCGCACTATCCCCAGTCTCCCGCCCATTCTCATCCGCAGACCAGCCGTCGGGCGGCGTTCCTGAATGCACTCCCTTCAACTCCCAAAGAAGAAGTGGGCTGAACGCCACAACACGACGTCTCGGTCCCAGCTTTTGCTAGTGCGTGCCCAAAATAGGCTACGGTCAGGGACACGCCCAGAACGTGAATGGCAGCCAGCAGGCTAGAGAAGCTTGACAGCATAAGTACAGGATCCAGCTCAGCCCAGCCATCGCTTAGCGAAGCTTGCTTGACTTTTTGCAGTGCATGGTGGCGTCACGACCGCTGCGGCGATTCGCCGCAGGGATGAGGAATCGCCTGGGTCCTGCGAGAAGAGTTTGGAGGCGTGTATGAGCAGGCGGACGTGGCGGCGGTAGTGTATTGGCATGACGCGTTAAAGGGGAACAAGCAATTGATACAAGATGCTGCCCAGCCTTTTTGTGCGAGGAGAAAGGTTCACTGTCTCTTCCACCGGGTTCAATTGACATTTGATATCTGCAGTCGTTCGTTATCGTATACCACCTACTTACTTACAAGTCTCGCTTGACACCAAATTTCTCACGGTCGCTACTTGTACAAGACTCTTTTATCACCATGCGTTTCGCCGTCGCTCTCCCCTTAGCCCTTGCCCTCGGCGCCGTTGCTGCCCCCGTCGATGACTGCAGCTCCCTTAAGTCTTTGTCCAAGCTCAATGGCGCGCAGGTCTTCTGCTCCCAGAGCCACCCCGCCGCGCCGGGAACTCCTGCTGCGGTCGAGGTCCCCAAGTCCAATGCGAAGCGATTCAAGGAGGACGATGATAGGGTTGTGCGGCTTTTGAGCAGGTTGTCGGAGAGCCGTCAGAAGGCTTTCTGCGCATGCTTCCCGGCAGCTGCGAGTGGGACTGTTTCGGTTTCCGCTTCGGTGAGTGGCATGAACTGCTATGGGTGTATATGTGGAGTGTTGACAATATATAGGCATCGGCTACACCATCCGCCACTGCTTCTTCGGCTGCTTCTGCTGCTTCGGCGGCCGGGGCCGTCTTGACTCCTGTTGCTGCTGCGGCATCTTCAGCTGCTGGTCCTTCGGTTGCTGGGCCCGCCCTTGCTTCTGCTACGCCTGCCCCTGAAGCATAGGTTGGGAGAAGGGATCTCACCTCGTAGTTGGCGTTGCCTATCGAGGTACCCTGATGTTCCCAATGCTATAGGCAACTATTTTGAACCGCGAATCAGCTTTAGTGAATAAATCTTCGGTGGACTGCAAATGTAATTTAATACCAGGAAGGCATCTTATTGGCGTAAAAGCATGGTAAACTTGGGTTTTCTGCCGTGAAACTATTACTTCATGGAAGTCAAATGACGAACAATTAAGTTTCATATGACCCAATAGTGTATTGATTTTTCTGGGTACGCCAGGCCATGTTAGTGTACGCCATCGCTCCTCCCAATGCCGTTGATGGTATCATAATGCCCTATGCTGAGCTCAGCCAAAACGCCTGTGTACTTCAAAAGAAACATTCAATTCTTCACCTTCTGCATCTGCAGATTTACTAACTTCTGCATATTAGTGAGCCACTTCTCTGCAAAACCACGGTCCGTGAAACGTTCAGCGGATTTGCGGGCTCGTTTTCTCATGGCCAATGTCTCCTGTGGTGACAATGAAAGCGCTTTGCGAAATCCCTCTGCATAATCCTCAGATGTGGTGGCATGAAACCCTGTTTGCTGTCAATTCTAAATCCTTTGCATAGAGATAAAGGTGAACGTACCAGTAGGTTTGCCATCTACTTCAACCACGATATCCAACTTTGGACCGCCAGAGTCATTCACAACGGATATCAACCCTGCAGCCTGATACTCCACAACTCCTATTCCGAAATGTTCGTTCCACATACCATTCACACCCACACTCGCTGCGCCCATCCACTCCAACATTAGTGGCCATGGTGCGTCGCATATGAATTCGACGTCCTCCTTGATCTTGAGTTCATGGGCGAGTAACCGTAGATTATATACGCGTGTGGCGTCGTCGTGTGAACCGCGTACAGATCCAATTAGAACAAGCTTTGGGATCTGGTTGGGATAGGCGGCAAGTTTGGGGTTAGAGTGGATGAATGAAGCAAATGCTTTGAGGATGAGTTGATGATTCTTCTCCGGCCGAAATTGGGCAATATAGAGAAGAGATGGCCCTCGTTTCTTCTCACTTACTTCTGAGACTTCGACAGCCTCAGTTACATCCTCGACTGCGACAGGTGGAAATACAACATTGATATCCTTATTCACGAGTTGGCTACGCCTCTGACGGTAAGACCCCCAAAGGGCTTGGATATGGCTTTGGGTCCATGTCGAATTGGTCATAACAACATCGATAGTGCTGCCAACCTTGCTGTAAAGCTTGGCGAATAGCTGCCAGTACTTCTTCTTTGCCATTCCACGGTATCCTACCCCTGTACCTGCGTTGATACCCTGTCCTCCTGCTTGTAGCGAATCCAGCATGTCGGTTGAGATGGTAGGATAGTGGACATAGGCACCTGTGGGTACGTTTGGAAAGAACCATGAGCATAGCGCGAGCGAAAAAGCATAGCCCATGGTGTCGATGAAAATATCCGGGACAAGGAGGGAGAACGCGTCGTAAGCAAGGACTATAGAGCCCAGTGACTGACCCAGTAATGTAAAGCGAGGCCATGTGCTAGCAAGCACCCAATGCCGTGTTGTGAGGTAGAGGAAGTGGACAGTCGGTGGATGAAGCTGGATGTTGAACCGATCCTTGACTCGTTTGAGGATGGCAGCTTTATCGACATCGTGATCTCCGGTGTAGACAATGCAAATGGCTTCTGGCCAGCGCTTCTGTGTTGCTCGGATGGCTGCCCACAAGACTCGTTCGCCGCCTCCGCCAGCATTGCTGTAATGGCTATGTCAGCAAAGCGGTGCCGTATACCGAAAGTCCGACTACATACCAGAAGGGGTGGAAGAAGCCCACTATGCCCTTCCAATGTGCATCTGTCCGGGCTCCATTGTCTGCACTGCCAAGCGGCGATGGCGCAACCTTTTCCCAGTACTCGTCTTCCTTGCTCTTGTTTCTGCCTTCAGCCGTCAAGTTCTTAGTCTCCGCGGCCACCCGGTCCAGGAGCAGGTCTCGTCTTGTGCGAGACGAGTGACGCAGGCGGTGACCCACTAACTGGGCGACCAAGTGCAGTGTCTTTGGCAGGAATACGATGGAGACAAGGGCCGCAATCAGAAGTGAGGACAGGATAAGAAGAAGCGCCATGGCGAACCTAGCCAGGGTGAGGCTATCACAACAGGAAAACTTAGCAGGAAGCAGCCATGGTGGTATGAAGAATGAATGCGCAAGTGGGATGTTCCTGGCCGGCCCGGCGGCGTGGGACGACGACCCTAGCTCGTGCTCAAGCTTCCTCTTGCTGTTCCGTTCCGTTCGGAATTTCTCGCTCAGTCAAGACATCAACGGTATCGTCACAACATGCTTCCCTCGAGGCTGCTGCGGCGGCCAGCAGGCCAATTGTTCTCGTCGAGGTTGGCTGCATCTCCGGTATCGCTGTTGCCACGCCGTGCACCAGTACGCCCCTTCCATGTCTCGGCACCACGGCAAGATCCCCTGCTCGACAGCATCCTCTACCTTCCCCATGAGATGATGAACCTCATTCATGCCAATGTTCCTTGGTGTGCAGCTATACCGCTCACTGCATTTATTATACGAGGAGCCCTAGTCACAACAGCGGGCTCATGGGCACGATCACTCATGGCACGCTACCTCGGCTTGCAGCCACTGCGCCAAGCCGTTGCCTACAACAAGCAAACAGAGATATTGAGGCAGGGCAATTTCAGGAACGTCAGAGAGGCACAGTCGCGAGTGAAAAATGACGTAAAAGATGAAATAGCCAAGCTTGACAGGAGATGGAACATCACCATCAAAGGTCAGATTGGCTGGACTTTTGCACAATTACCTATCTTCATTGCCCTTGCCGACACCATCCGGCAGAAATGCGCTGCGCGTGACGGCCTGCTAGGCATGGCCTTATCTACATTTAGAGGAGAGGAAGTTGCTACTGGTGTAACTGACGTCGCCGCTACGGCTAGTAAATGGTTTGAGCCATCCCTCGCCAATGAGGGAATGCTATGGTTTCCAGATCTTCTGCTTCCGGATCCTACTGGCGCTCTGCCATTTATTGTTTCAGGCCTCATGTTCTTCAATATCTTCATGACCAAGAACACTGTCGAAACCGCTTCCAAGACATCGACGTACATCAAACGACTTCTTCTTGGTGTATCCCTTATAATCGGGCCCCTGTGCCAAGAGCTACCGGCTGCTCTAATGCTTTACTGGGCCTCAAGTACAACCTCAGTTATGATCTGGAATGCTTGGCTTGATTGGAAATATCCAGCGCCGAGAGGTCTCACAGCATGCGCGAGGCCACTTCAAATGGCCCCAATCCCAGCTCGCAAAGTACGACGGGTCTAAATGGATCATACTTTATGACTTCTCTCTCCCAACATTACGCTTTAATGACCACATCAGTATCTTTCTATGTGAATCGATCAAAGCTGTAGATTGCATCACGCAGGCAGAGCCAACACTTCTGCGTACTCACTAGTCAGAGTGACAACGCGCACGCTTGCAGACTACACGACTGTCACCAGTATGTTTTCTCAGCTCCAGGCGCCCTTGATTCAATTGTTCTGAATCGTCACTTGTATCAGCAGCTTTCTGGGGAGACAGTCGCGCTATGACATATCCGTCGTTGGAAGTTGGAATCAATCAATCTACGAGGAAGCCACCGAATAGTCTCCGGACTGAAATTTTTTGACACATTCGAGAATTTGACGCCAATCTGATATGCGTGACAGTTAATCGACCACCGCCCATAATTGTCGGTGGGCGGTCATCGATGGCAAGTGATTCCCGAGATGCTACCAATAAAGACGGAGGATACTTCGGTGTAGCATCGCACCAATTGAAGCGCCATGCCGGCGTGGCAGCAAGTACTTAATCCCGCAAAGGACACTCCATATATTGCGGTCAAAAATTTCTACGTCCGATGGTATTGTTAGAGCAGTTATTTGGCATTTCATTTGCAATGCCGTGCTATTTACGCCGTCGTTACCATGTCCTACCGACTGTCTATATCTATACTTCCCAAGTAGATTTACTAAATTATTGTAGCAACTGCATCTCCGTCTCCATTTCCACGAGCAGCATCCCATCCATAACAACCTGATATTCGCGCACCCAGATGAAACACGGAAGCAACGTTGGAATATAGTCTAGACCAAAGTCTTCTAACTCTGCAAACACGCGCTTCAACAGCACTGAGCCTTCATCAAACAACACCAAAAGATCCGATGTTGTAACACAGATCTGATAGTATCATCAAAATACGGCATATGACTATAATGCTAAGAAACGATGAGGCTTGCACACAGGATTCATCAACACACAACGCCGAATCTCACTCTCTTGTATTTCTGATTTAAGACCCACGTCACACAATCTATCTCTGGAACTGTAGCTCAGTTGAGTTGGAGCTTTGTGTATCGTCAGATAAACATTGAGTCCCGTGCTGGCGGCCGTGAAGAAAGGTTGAGTCAGAGTCAATTAGTATGATGATCATAAAATCTCGCAACCCTAGGTAGTATTGCCACGAAAATCAAAGATGCAAGTGGGACAAAATTCCTTCGATTGATATTACAAATTTCTGCAGCGGAATGCTGCTTTGATGAGCCCTACGAACCGGGGGTGCTTGCCATTGAATTACTCCGCCACTTTCACCCATAAACTAAATGCGCATCACTTGCATCTTTCCTGCTACAGGCTTGCTTTACTTGTTTGCCACTAACACAAATAAGGATACCTTATCGACTATGTATCGTGCTACTTTGCATTCTCTACGGGTGCTTACCATCATGAAGCGCGGGGGGTGGATGGCCTCTAGTTGCAGATATGCGCACATATTATTCAGTCGAGCCCTAGCAGAAATTGCAGCTGGATGTGCGGAGTGGTGGCTTCAAGGCACCCATTTTTTTTTTTTTTTTTTTGCGTAGTTCGAAGCAGGGTGACAGCATTTGTTGTTATTGTTGCTACTCTTTTTTTTTTTTTTTACTAACCCTTCCTGAAGTCAATTTTATGATATTTCACGACACAAGTATCTGTCACTACATCTACTCTACTCAAGCAGGATTCTTCTCCTTCCATTCCCTCGCCGCATCCTCATACGTGCAAAACTCAACGTCCTCACTCCATCCCTTCAACCACAACACCACCCTCTCCACCATCCCAATAACATGCGCCATACCACTCGTATCCGGGTGCAACACCAATGGGAACACCATAACATCTTTCTCGCCCATTTCATCCACCTCGCTCTTAATCCACTCAAACTTATCTTTCCACATGTTCTCGATCACGCGGACATCGACATAGCCATGCGAGTTCTCTACGCGAGGTAGGTACTGGAGGGGCGTCATATCTTCCGTGTACCAGTTCGCTGGAATCTCGACGAGGGTTTTGGACGTTGGCGGCGACGGCTCGGGAATAGGCTTCATCCAGTCCCTCGCATTAGCGGAGGGTTTGTATGTGGGTGGTTGGATGGGTGCCAGGCCTGGGAGGTGGTATAATTTGCTGTCGTGGTGCGAGAGCGAAGAATCGTAGAGGAAGGAGTATTCTTCGAGTAATTCCACTGTCGACTCGCGGAGCTGGTATAAGGGCGCTCGGTACCCGACGGGTCTGCGGCCGACAAGTTCTTGGTAGAGCGCGATGCAGTGCTCTAGGACGTCGCGTTCTTGCGTGGGTGTGAGCTGGGGTGCGCCTTCGTGGCAGTAGCCGTGTAGCCCTATTTCGGCGCCGCTGTCTATGATGCCTTGGAACTCGCCTGGGAAGGTTTCGGCGGAGTGCATGGGGACAAACCATGTTACCTTGTCTTGGACGCCGAGTTTCTTGAAGAGCTTCAATAGTCGAGGCACGCCAACCTGGCCGGCGAAGAAACCGGTGCTGTAATCTGCAAGATTGTTGTCTGGGTGTTGTCCGGTGCCCAGCCAGCCTGATACAGCGTCAAAGTCTACAGATAAAAGGATCTTTATCTTTGGCTTATTTCTAGACGTAAGTGTGGGCAGAGTTTTCCCACTTAGCGCTGGGGGTGGGCTATCGCTGGGGATTTGCACGCCTTGAGTGACTGTACCAAATACCTCTTCTTTTGCAGAATCATTGGTCCTCTGAATCTCCTCCTCAGACCAAACTATCCTACCCTCCATGCCGCCGTCTACTGAGATACACTGTCCCGAGATATGGCCTGCTGCTCTGTGCGACGAAAGAAAAGCCGCTGCTCTCGCTACGTCAGTAGGTTGCGCAATTTTTCTCAAAGGCACGCTGCCTTTTGTTAGAAAGAAGTAGGAGGTTGTCCGATTTGGATTCGCACACATACGTAGCTTCTGCTTCTCTCCACATCTCCTTTGGATCGTCTAATCGTCCCTCGATCAGTTTTGTATCCACCCACCCAGGCGCGACAGCATTGATCCTAGCCTTGCTATTCAATCGCACAATTTCGTTCTTCACTGTCTTAACGAGTCCATATTGCAATCCTGCTTTTCCAGACGCGTACTCAACATGCCCGGCCTGTCCAAACACACCACATTCCGACCCGGTGACTATGACGCTTACATTTTCCAAAGGTTGCCCTGTTTCTTTTTGCGCAGAGTCGACGCTCTTTAGAAAGTGCTTGATAGTAAGATACGTTCCGCGAACATTGACATGATATGTTCGATCCCAGAGTTCTATTGGCATTTCCCAGATTGGATAACTGTTGGATTCATCCGTTATGCCGGCATTGGCACACAGAATGTTGACAGGACATCCGAAATGCTTCCGAGCTTGAGTGAAGGCCTCAGTGATGGAATCTTCATCACCGATGTCACCCTGAATACAATGGAGGTTTGCATTGTCGCTGGCCGAACGAGGATTCAAGCGAAGGTCGTGGGCTGAAATCTTGCAGCCTTGTGCTGCCAATTGTCAATCAATATACAAGTGATAGATATGTATTCCAACATAGGTATTATCAATCGACCTCTGGCGTACCTAAGAACTCGTCAACAATGGCGCTCCCTATGCCGCCTGCCGCACCAGTCACAAAGACATGCAATCCTTCAAGGCCAAGAAACGACATTGCGAGGCTGTATCTTGCTTGCGGCTCGTGCCTGATTTTCAGCCTCTTGCGAAGTTCAAAGTCGCTAGACGGTCTGCACACCCGCCAGTACGTAATGCCGATAAGACGGCCCTACCGACTCCAAACCCGTCCCAGCACGCCGACGGCCAGATAAAAATGCAAGAAGCAGTCGTTAATCGTCCTCGCGAATAGATCAATAGCACACCGCAACAATCCGGCGCACCCGTCGCAATCAGCGCAACCTCCCCCAAACACCAAACCCCGCCACTGCACCACGGCCCGCTAGAACTCCCTCAACTCGGCCCACTAACCCGTTCCCCCCTATCAATCCCTCTTCCCACGATGCCGACGGCCCCAACCATCCCATCCCATCTCATCTCGTTCTTACCCCCCCCCCCCCCATCCCCCCCGTCACGCACGCCCTCGTGCCCTGCGCCCAAAAAAGCGCCATGCACTCCAACCTGCCCGTAACGGCAAAAACACAGGTCTGCCATTGAAAACGGCGGGCTCGAGGGGCAAAAAGGGCACAGGCACAAGGCGCGCGTGGCCAATCGGCGCGCGCGCGTCTTGCCTGTTGCGGCGCTGTGCACATGGCTGGCCAATGGGCGGCACGCACGTGCACGGGCATGTGTATGCGGGATTAGTTGTGTGTGCTGGGCGTCGAGGGCGACGGGGCGTGGAGCGAGCGCATGTATGTGCGGTGGGATTTGGGGGTCTGGCGTGATCGCACATGGGCTGGGTGCTGGGAATCGGGTGGTTGGAGCTGAGGCTTGATTATGGAATGTATGAAATGTATGAGATCTATGAAATCTATGCAATTATGTGCTCGAGTCTGGCGCCCGTGTCATCGTGGCATGTCTGTGCTCCTGTCCCATACTGGCCAGTAATCCTCGCCAGTTGTGCCTCCCATTTGCCAGATTAGGCTCGGATTGTCTCTGAGAGTTGTTGCGAAACTTCGCTTCAGTTCTACAAGTTTTTCGCTCAAGGCGTTTACTTCGTTGACCACTAGCCTCAGCTCCTTTCCTTCTACGGTTGCTAGCGGTATCTCGCCTCTGAGATCAGATAGAGGACCGACAAGACGTGTCAAAGTGGGTGGTAGGCTGTAGCGAAAGGAGGCCTCAACCCACGCTGTTACTGCAAGCCGGGATGAAAGGAATGCGCTCATTGCTGGGAGGTAGGGAACTGCTCCAAAAGGCCCAGGTAAAGATATCATGTGAAGATGTTGGTCATGAGTTGGACCTAATGCTCGACTCAGATGAATAGGCCAACAGAGACTTGCATAGCGCAGGAAGGGGAGACTTGTGTCAAATGGTATGGCCCGTATAACCGGCGGACCCTCACTGTTTTGCTGGGGCTGTAGAGCTGGATGAGGAAGTGCATTATCATTGTCAGACGAGGATAGGGATTTATATCCACTATCACCAGACTTGCTTGTACGATAGCTGGCACCGCTACTCGCTGGGGTTGGTGAAGTTATGGGTTGAATATGTGGTGACAATCCACCTAAAGGCCGCTTTGGCACATCATGGGCGAGGTAAGACAGGCAGCGAGCGGCGAGATGCGCATGGACACTACTTTCATCATATAGACTGAACTCTAGGCCTTGTGATATAGGTGATTGGAGGTATTCCCGAGCTGATGGATGTGTGAAGTAGATGTTTTCATCTGATACCTCAATGAGCCCGCAGGTGAGCCGGGGAAGTGCTTGTAGTATGTCGGAAGTGTACGAGTTTTCGCTCACTCTCATGTCGGTCAAAGAGGCAAGAGCTGTACGCAGTGCTGAAACACAAAGCCTATGGACTGGGAATGATAACCACCGAAAAACATCAGCAATGATACGTTTCTCGTGTGGAGGTCGACGCCCAATAGCCCCAAAGATACTGCTGTAGACTGTCTCTAGGCTGTACAAGGACTGCGCATTCTGAAGTGCATCCAATCGTTCGTCTGGCGAAAGGACTGGGCAATGGAGATATCTTAGAAGTAAGGTAGCCCAGAGAAATGTTCCATCCGGCCGTTGTGCCACCTGTAAAATGAGGGCTCGGTCCACGGACATGCCAAAGTACCCCTGACTCGCTAATTGGTCTAGGTTTTGGGCCATGAAATTCTCAATTGTGTTCAAGCTGTACTGAGAATCAAGAAGAAGAATGTGAGGTGCATCAGATGCCCACTTTTGGTACTCCAAAGGCATCTTTATCCCCGGCTTGCTAAATATGATGACTCTTGAGTCAGATTTTCGACACAGGTCTGCTAGACACGAGAGAAGCGCTTTTTGCTCGTCGCAGTCATCAAGCCCATCAATGACTAGAAAAGTAGGATGTTGTCTCATCAGAACTAGAAGTACGTCTAAGACCTCGTTCATAGTGGCTGTTTCCTGGAATGATGTTTTGCGCAATAGGAGACAAATAGTATCAAGTGTTGTGTAGTCGTATCTATGAGCTTGTAAGAGCTGTATAGATAACTGGCGGAATACATCATCAGAACGCACAGGTTCCAAGTGATTGGCGTCGGCATGAAAGTAAGCTGTGCAGGGTGGCTTGCTGCTGCTTTCAACATCTTCGCCCTCCGCAGCGAGATCATCAACAACTGCTCTTGCAAGAACACTTTTGCCAAACCCGGTTTCAGCTGAGTTACAGTTAGATTTGAGCACTTTTAAAGTCTTTGATCAACGTACCCTGAACAAAGATTACCCGGTCATGCCAGTTATCTTGTAATTCTTTGGCGTTATTTGCCTGACCTTTGTCGAATTTTCTGTGCTTCCAGTTGCGATATTTTTCTAGGTCGAAAAACCAATTAGAGGAACCGAGGTATTCTATTTGACTTGCGTTGCGTTCAGTCTGTTGAGGATGCGAGTTATTTGAGAGCCAGTCTCGAATGATTTTGGCTCGCCTCATGCGCTTCGCCAATCTTTGTTCTTGAAGTTCACCATTGCTACCGATGGTCGCATCATTGCGCCGATGCAGGTACCGGATGTATCTTTTTCGATGTCGTTCAACTTCTGCAAAGTCTTGAATATGGCTCTCGGTTTCCTTTTCTAGCCATCGGCGATGCTGGGCCAACCGTCCTTCCAGTTGTGCAAAACGAGAATCCAGAGGTCGCCATTGCGCAACTTGGAGAGAATCAAACGCCAGATGACGCAATGCCGGGCCTAAGCTCCGTCAGCACACTCCAGCCATGCATAATAAAAATGAATCAAAAGTTGAAGATCGTGGGGGATATTGGGCTCCCGGTGGACTGGTAAGTACGAGGAATGGCATCTCAGCTTTTTAGAGAAATTGGAGAAATAGTTATGTACCCTGAAGATCTCGAAAGAAGACGCAGTACATGTCTAAGCACATCTTCATAATATCATCATAAACATAAGACATGAGCGTGGTTAAATTTCTGTCGTCCGTCCTGATTTGCGAACTGTCTATGCGCTGTTTGCACCTTGCATAGATTTGGTGATATGGAGGTAGCACACTCGCTACGGCTTCGAATTTATCGGCAATCTTTTCCAAGAAGAGTGGATAGCCACTTGCTACCTGTGAAATGTAATTAGGTTTAGGGCTGACACCCGCAATACATGATTGAGTCTACGCACCTGGAAGATCAGACGAATAATTCCCCAGAAGCAGCCAGGCCATTCTACTCTGACCTGCGTGCATATATCTAGGACGCTGAAGTAATGTGCGAAGGTTTGTACGAAGAGTGCAAACTTGCGTGAGCATGCGATGAGCGTTCTATCGCCCGCATTATTACGAGTTGCAATATTCCGCAGTTCATCTAGCAGTGACGAGGCATTGACATGATCAAATGCCCTTTGGTGCTCTTCTAAGATTGTGTGTTCAATGGCCTCGACGGATCCATCGAAGAGAGGATGGTCGGTGCTAAGCAAGAGTAAGTCCAGGCTACGAATCTTCTAGGGGCAGCTAACCTTGCATCATCCATTCCTACGTCAACGGTCTGGGCTTGTGGCGGCATCTGCTAGACGAAATCGAAATCAAGCGCACTTCTCTTCTTGAAGTCGGATGCATTGGCACAACGTGTCTAAAGTGAGTGTTTGGAGGCGGAAAGCGGAAGGGACATGGTAAGAACATAGAGAGCGACCGGGGCAAGAAAGAAATAAAGTAATATGCGACCGGATAGGGTAAGGAAAACATGGAATGGGAGACACAAATGTAGCACTGTCTACAACGAACCAAACAAGAGGAGGCCGGGCGTCGTGGGGCTGACTCTTTGCGGGAAGATAAGCCGAGAGTACCTGCAGAAGCAAGTCAATCGTAAAACTGGTTACGAGAGAGCTTGGCGCCCCCCGCGGAACGTGGGTTAACGACAGGCCAATGCCGCAGCTGATAATCCCAACGATAAAGATTACAGGCTAGTGGGTACTCCCTGGTCCATTGCCGGCATCAAAAGGGACGCGTCGTCAAGAAACGTGCTCAGAGTCAGCAATGATGCACAATTCGATGCGAATAAATAAATTTCTTGGGTATCTCCTTCGAAAGGCCCTAGCCAACTGCTCGGTATTGCCAACAACTATAATACAGTGAAGATTAGAAAGCAGAGCAAATATCACTGCAACATGGAATGTGGCTCCCGACTGCTTACGCCGATGGCATCCCCAGCCGCAGTGCCAGGAGCGCGCGGACGTCCGTGACATACTGGAGGCCTTCGAGTAGCGGAATTAGATGTAGAAGCTCATAATCTGTTGGGTCGCTTATCCAGCCCTCGATTGGAATGGCATTGTCTATTATTACACATCAGTAAATGTCACCACGCATTCAATGTCGTATGCGGCTCTTACCTGGATGGAAGACGTAGCTCAGAGGGCTGTTATCTAATATCATGACCTTGCTGAGGTCAGGCTCTACCTGAGCGAGATCTTTGATATAAGCTCCGTTGCGGAACGTGCAATGCTGTCTATAGTACCGTCCCGCGAAGTATTTACGCTCAACCTCTAACCAGTCAATGACGGGATCGGCATACTCTTGGACCGAGGCGGTGAAAATGATGAGGTTGTACCATTTGCTAACCTAATGATATGATCAGCGAGAGAGACAAGGCTGTACGGACGGATTCTCAAACCTTTTTTAAAAAGTCATCGCAGTATGGACGTTTATGAACATAGTACAAGATGGGCACTTGCGGCCCAATGATCTGACCCCCAGCACCAACTGATGCTTGAAGCTTCACCTCAACCATACGGCCTGTTTGGAAACGACCGCCTTTAGCCATACTGTGAATCAATGTTTCGTCAAGATCAATTATAAGCGTTTTCTGATGTGGTCCTATAGCAGACGTGCCTGGGCCGGAATACGAGGGCTGGCGCCGCGGCACCAGAGGCCGCGGAGGCTGTGGTGCCCGAGGGAACTTGGTCAATTGCTTTGAAGTCACCGTCACGGGGCCGGTGGGAGACTTCAAGGCGGCTGCGGCTTCCGGTGAGATCTGGCCGGAAGTGCTCCTGAGAGCCTGGGCCTTCTTTGATGCCTTGCGTTGTCTCAATGAATCATCAGTATGCAGCTTGATACGAATCGTTCTCTTTGCGGGAGCTATCTCATCTCCTGCGGATGATGCAGTCGATTTAGATCGTGTGTGGCGCGCGGGGCCATCGAGCTCCCCATCGCGCGTGGGGGGTCTTTCACTTTCTGATTCGGAAGTCATTGCTGTTGATGATGATGCGATGGAGAGGGAGCGCCTTGACGCTCGTCTTGCCTCGAGCATGGTGTTTGGCGAGCTCTTGCTAGTGCGCCTTTGCTTTTCCCTTGGCCCAACCTTCGTCCGCCGCGAACGGGTGAAAGTTCGAGCGATATGATATACAGGGGCCAGGAACGAGAACCGGCCGTCCTCTTCGTAGTAGAAGCATGCGATCAGACACTGCCCGGTGTACACAAACGGCGACAGCAGCACCCCTACGGCTCCCACGGCGCCGTCATAGATTCGCTTTGGATAGAGCCACCTCCTGCGAGACTTTGCCTCCTCCTCATACGGCCCGTCGGATGAGTGGTTGAGAAGTGGCGTCTTCTCGTCGTACTCGGACACGGCGGCTTCCGAGTAGGCCGAGCCAAGGCCCCTCGCAGCGCTCATATCGCCCTTCTCGTGCTGAGGGTTTATGCCTGCACTCGCATCATTCGGCTCGGGAACACTGGCAGACGGCGGTTGTGGAGGGAGGATACTGCTTTCTGAGCCGGTGCGCGATAGCGGTGGGCTTGGGGGAGGCGTTCCAATGCTGGCCAGGGCGGTCAATGAGTTCATACTCTGGCCTCAGCCATGCACTGCACACGCACTGCACACGCACTGCGAGTCTTATGTGCAGCTCGAGGCGCAGAGACGGGCGGGCGTAGACTGTGTAGACTGTGGGGTAGCTATTTGCAGCTTGTTTCCGGGGACTGCGGCTTATGTTTTAGGAGCGTTGCGTGGCTTCCTCCGACGCAGCTGAATCAAGCTGGACAGGAGCAGCTTGGGAGGCACGGCAGGCGGTCTCAGTAAGGGGGCTCAGGCGGGACTACGAGAATAGGAACAGACAGGGGAATGGGGTGAGGGCGAGGTTGAGAATGGGATATGTCGGAGTGGAGTGGTTAGGGATGGCTTGGACGTTCAGTACACCCAAGCATGATGACGCCCGGAATGGCGCTAGCGGAGCCACCTAGCTCCAAATCAGTCAGACTCATAGGACTCATAGGACTCATTCATAGGACTCACGACTCACGACTCACGCTTTGAGAAATTGATGCCACGCACCCGGCGATTCGAAGCACACACTCTCTCTGGATACGGCCACAGGACCGCTCCGAGCCCACGACACTGCCCAGCGCGGTGAAATTGCTTGCGCCTGCCCCTCTACCCCACACATTTACATATACTTGAGCACAAGCCCTCAAAATGGCCCAGGCCGCCGTCACACAGGCGCCCGGCCTGTCTACCTTCCTCAGGTCTCTCAAGACCACGCCAGTCGATCCCTCGGTCGAACATTTAATATCGTAAGTTTGGCCAGAAAGACGGCCAGACCGCCTAGCTCAAACCGAACTAGCCTTTTGAAGCGACGTCAAATACGCAACTCGCGGCCATGCGCCCTGGCGACTACGGCCCTCCTTTTGCGTGTCGTGGGCGAGTTCAAGGGAAGAGATGCGTCGAAGCTGGTGGAGCGCATACGTCAAGTCGGCAGGCGGTTGACATCGGCACAGCCGCGAGAAGTGGTGGTAGGAAATATCGTACGCCGCGTACTTGGGCTGGTGCGAGAGGTGGTCGACGAGCAGGGAGGGCCGACGCCGACGGGCAGTGAATTAAGCCACACTCTGTCCCATTCGCAACACGACTCCCTCCAACGACCGTCACTTGCCTCAAGTATGTCCGCCTTCAGTCCACTGAAGCATGCTTCAGCGGAGCCCATGCATATGAGCGTGATATCTGAGAACATGTCCGACTCGGGCGAGCTATCAAGGCGTCCTCCATTGCTCACTTCCCACACTTCATACGCCCCTACGTCAACGGTGCCACTCGTCAACTCACTATTCGGTCTCTTCTCCCAACCAACCGATACACCGTCCAACACAAGTACACCGCCGGGGCAGATGTCGCCGACCAGTAAAGGCACACTTACGGCCCTCAATCTGGAGCGCCTTGCAGATCTTGGCAAAAGTCAAGCAAACCTTGACTTGAAGGGAGAGGTCATGGAAGGCATAAGGGAACTACAGGATGAGCTAGAGACTTCAGATAAGCAGATTGCTGAAGTCGCACTCGAACACATCCATGCCAACGAAATTATTCTCACTCACACGGCATCAACAACGGTGCAGAAGTTCCTCTTATATGCCGCGCGGAAACGAAAGTTTACGGTTGTGCATTGTGAGACATACCCGCATGATCATACTGCCACCCATGGAATTCTTCTTACCGGCAAGAAGCGAGAATCTAATCCCGATGACGATGGAGATGAAGATAAATGGAAGCCTCTTACCGAAGCCGGTATTCAGGTCTATGTTATTCCGGATTCGCATGTCTTTGCTATCATGTCGCGAGTCAACAAGGTCATCCTCGCTACCCACACGGTTTTAGCAAATGGCGGTCTCGTTGCAGCAGCTGGCGCACACATGATCGCGAAAGCAGCGAAGGAGCACCAGACGCCCGTGGTCGTGTTGAGTGGCGTATATAAGCTCAGTCCTGTGTATCCCTTCGACATTGACGAGCTGATCGAACATGGTGACGCTGGGGGCGTGGTCCCGTATGAAGATGGCGAATTCGTCGAAAAGGTTGATGTTGAGAATCCGCTGTATGACTATGTTCCTGCGGACCTGGTGGATCTCTACATCACCAACATGTAAGTGCCTCCACATTTGGGCATACGTGAATACCACACTGACCATAACAGCGGCGGACATGCGCCATCATACTTATACCGGATCGTAGCAGACCACTACCGCTCGGAAGATATCACGCTGTAGTTAGGATACCCTTTATATCATGAAAGCCTTGACCTACTCACCTTGCTCTTTCTGTGACACCATAGCATCGTGGGTATTCTGTTCTAGCGTTATACATTGTGAGATATACATGGAACTTGAATATATAAAAAGAGCATTCAGCCTGGTTAATACCATGCACACAGTCATGTGACCTCGCATATGCACCGCGATTGGCCAATGACTGCGACACGTCCAGCAACTTTCACTTGCGCAACTCTCCTTCGCAATTCGTAGGCCTTCACCAATGGATTTATATAAGATCTGTCATAACGCTCCCGCCTAGGCTAGTCCAACACATAATTCGCTCAACTACACCCCACCATGGCACCCCCGCTATCCTCACTCTACAGCCTCTCCTTCGCGCTCGCGCTCCTGGCAACCCTCCTCGTCGCAGCTTCTCTCCGCCTCCTCGCCATCCTCCCAAACAAGGGCGCAAAACCAAATACATGGCGCAAACAACCCCTCGCAACACGCCTCCTCGTCGTCCTCGGCTCCGGCGGCCACACCCACGAAATGTTCTATCTCCTCCGCAACCTCGACACCACAAAGTACACGCATAGAACCTACGTCGTCAGCAGCGGCGACGCCTTCAGCGCACAGCGCGCCCACGAATTCGAAAAGAGCCTTGAAGACGGCGCAAAACAGGCCAACAAAACACCGCTGCCCACCCTCGCCGTCAACGGCAAACCCGCAACAAAGCACACATCTAGGCCACCATGCTTCGGCCCAGATTACTACAACATCGCCGTTATCCCGCGTGCCCGCGCGATCCACCAGCCGCTGCTTACTACCCCCGTGTCCGCGCTGTACACGCTCTACAAGAGCTTCGCGCCCCTCCTTGCCGCCCCCGTGCTCCCCGGCTACCAGCCCACCACGCCATACGAGCGCGCAGCCGTCGACCTGCCCGATCTGATCATCAGCAATGGGCCGGCAACAGGCGTCGTCGTCATCCTAGCTTCGCTCATCCTCCGCTTCTTCAACGTCCGCGGCGCGAATTCACGGGGGAAGTGTCGCACGATATATGCGGAGAGCTTTGCACGGGTCAAAGGGCTGAGTTTGAGTGGCAAGTTGTTGAGTCCGTTTGTGGACCGGTTTTTAGTGCAGTGGGCCGAGTTGGAGGGCGCGGGAGGAGGCCGGGCCGAGTTTTGGGGGATGTTGGTTTAAGGGTGGGTGCGTGGGAGTGGGCGATCTACTATATGTGTTTCGGCGCGATACCCTAGGTCATGAGAGTACGATGATTACTAGCCATAGTAGTATGCGATAAAGTTGATGAATACAACTTTGTCTATAGTATATACTACAGTTGATAGCGGGGCTTGATACTAATACAGTGCGGCCCCTCTCTACTCCACCTCTTCAGCGCGTGTGCTCAGTTTTTTTTCGCCCTCCTCTGCTGCCGTATGTGACCTCCCAACGCAGCCATCAATTCCTCCGAGTTAACCAATGGTGCGGTCTCTTCCTGCCGAAGTTTCGCCACGCGATCGGCCTCCCATCTCAATTGCATTGGTGTCTTCATCTTCTGGGCAGCTGTTTGTTTCATCTTGGCAACCTCGCTAGCAATCTTGCTCTTCTCTGTTACTCGAGTTGGCCGCTTTGCACGCGGAGCATCCTCGTCGTCGTTCTTTCTTGTCTCTAAGCTAAAGTCCTGAATGTGGTCTCGCAGTTCTTGACCGAGTGTCTCGGGGAAAGGTGGGGTGACGAGTGTGTATGCCATTGAATCTGAGCCTTCGACAATGTTGCGAGTTGTGTCACTTGGGAAGGCCTGGTTGAACTGGGGGTCTCGACTTTGAAATTTTTCCGTTTTGCGTCGCTCGGCAAGGTCACTCTCAAGGGTCTCTAGCCTAGAAGCAATGGGTATCTCTTCGGGCTTCGTGATGGCTGGCTTAGGTTTTTCGTTTTTCCAGCTCTGAAAGCTGCTCACTGGGTGGCGTATGGCACCAAGAGTCCTTCTGATTATGGATTTCTTTTCTGGCTTCTCTTCGTTTGTTGCCTCGGCTTCTTCGGAGTCGGTCTCTCTCTCATGCGGCCATTCAATCCGGTGTCGAGTGCCAGCAATGTAGCGATTGAAAATGGGCAAGCCGGTTACGGGGTCATATTGATGATTCTTGGGGAACTCTGCAGCTCCATAGTCGACGCCAGTAAAGGGATCGATGCCTGTAGTGTGTCGTTCCATAACAACTCGTTCCACAATGACATCGCGAAACGTGTCGTTGCCATTTTGTGTGAATTTGTATGGGATGACGAGACGTACATCCTCAATAGGTATGGGTGCTTCTTTCTCGGTCCTGGGCGCGTTACCTGGCGAATGATTGAGGATATCCGAGTCGTAGTATTGCTAGCGAATGTGAGCAACAATTGCCATTAGGGGTCTGCTCGATCCTACCATATTGATTCCCGTTATGTAAAGGTCGTGTGTTTGTTTCTGGACATGCTGGACAACACCAATTTTCCCTTTTTCTTTCCCCTTGGTGACGACGACACGGTCGTCCCTTTCAATGTGGAAGTACTTCTTATCGTCGACTATGAGGGGAGACTCGTACTGGATGCTTCTTGCGTCCCTGACTTCATTCCATCTTTTGAGCGAGTGGACAGGCACTTCCGGTCTTTGTATCTGCTCCCGTGTGAGGGCGCCGTACTTGTCTGCGCCTGGGCCGATGGCACGATTGGGCCTCAGAGGGCCCAAAAGCCAGTCTTCCTTTGCATTCACCAAAGCTTTTTTCCGGACATCTCTGGCATTACCAGCCTCCCATTGCCGGGTCTGGATCACCGCCTGTTTGGTTTCCCAACGCTCTTGGTTCTTCTTCTGCCGCTTTTTTCGCTCCCGCTCATGCCACTCAATGGCGCCCTGCACTTTTCGAATCTCCTTCAGCTTCTTCGCCTGGCGGACTGCATTGCGCCCCGGCGTGACGACTAATTGGCTCATGGCGGCGGAGGGGGGCTGAGGGGCCAACCGTGGCGGTTGGTGCGGTGGTGTTGACCAAATTTCGAATGCGGGTGTCTGAGCGGTCTCCGACGGGAGTCTGTCGGCTAGGCTGTAACGGTCCAAGACGGATGCAAGATGGCCAGCGCACCAGCCTATGTCATAACATTGTGCTTTCACGCTTTCCCTCGTTCCTTAACTTTCACTCTCGCCATGGCGCTCCTACGGCGTCGCATACGTTGTCACTATTGTAACCAGCAATCACGTGACGACATCCCAAACACCGTGCGCCAGTATATGTGCCCACAATGCGACGCAGTGAACTATCTAGACGAGGTAAACACTGCGAAATGACTGTCTCATATCATTCCCAGCTCACGTCGCAACAGCGCGGTGACATCAACGATCCCCCACCACAGAGCGCCAATGCGCCCTCAGCCTCAATTCGGTATTCACGCTCGCCCTCACCCGCCATGCTCGCACCCGTCGAGTCGCCCTTCTGCGATACTTGTCTGCGCAACCAGGCTCTGTTACAGAAGCTAATCGCCGAATATCTCCCTGACGACGACGACCCCGAGTATGCCAAGTACGAGGCGGCTTTTGACGAATACCGCGCCGAGCTGGACGAGCGATACCCCCAAGTCTGCAAGGACTGTGAGAGCCGGGTCAATGCCCATATTCAAAACGCAGGCTATGTTGCAAAGGCGGATCACTTACGGCGCATCATGGAACGAAGCGAACAAAAGAAACGAGCCATCCAAACCATGCGACAGGCGTGGACGCTGAGGATGATTTTGCTGGCGAAATGGACCTACATCATCAGCTTTGCGACCCAAATCCTATGGCACGTCTTAGGATATATGATGGCTGTGGACGAACGAATCTGGGGCGATGAGGACGGTGCTATCCCGATCGCGAAGAAGCTCACCTGGGACGTTTGCATGCGCCAGGCTATTCATATTCGTCAAATAGACGAGGCGTGCGTTTTAACCCCCTTCGTACTGAAGCTGGTTACTTGCGCTCTCGTCGCTGATGCGCTTACACTATGGTGGAACCCGCGGTTAAAGGACAAAACTAACAGCATCACCGGCCAAATGCGCGGGCTCAAGTCGCTATGGGCTATTCGCGTTGCTGTCTTCGTTCTTCGAGTATTCAGCCTCTATTATTGGCAACACACGACAGTCGACCAAGCAACTCTCACCAGTTTTCACAACACCCACATCTACATGCTATTTGTAATGGCACTATCGTTTGTTCTCACTTGGAAGACTGTCCACATCGCCTATCCGTCTCCATCCGCATTCCAGCGTTCAGTTAAGGACACCCTATTGAGCACACCCACTACCCCAGAGAAACGCCGAAAAAGCTCATACCGACCTGCGCATCCTCAAGCAAGTGCCTTCGATACAATGGCCCATGGCTTCACCACGAGCTTCAGCGATTCGCTAGACACTCCCGCCTTACCTCCCTCACCCACCATGAGCACATCATCATACAACACTTATGCAACCGACGCCACCACACCCCACGGCTACAAAAGCACCAACGGGGACGACATGGACTGGACACCCACCCAACGCAAATTCGCGGCCGTCCAGCCTAACATCCACCCCTCCCCCTGGCGTCGAGACCCACCCTCCCCCCGCTTCATCGCCCCCCAAGAACCACACTCCCTCTTTAGCAAGCCCGACACCAACCCCTTCCGCCACAAAGTCCCCCCCGCTCCCAAGGCCCCCGCCCAACAAAAGGTCGATCCCTGGCGCCGCAACGTCTGGACCCCGCCCTTGAAAGAAACTGCCCCCAATTTCTTCAAAGCCGAGCAGAAGGCGCGCGGCGGCGTCGGCGAAACGAAGGGCCTCGACGGCTTTGGTGTGCCCAAGCATATCAAGCGCGATGCGGAGTTGTTTGCGAGTCCGAAGCTCAAGTATGATTATTATGGTACCATGAAGGATACGGGGTTGGAGGATCGGTTTGAGGAGACGTTTAATAATTTCTTTACGCAGTGAGTGGGTCGGAGGTCATAAGTTGCATAGGCTGAGGGTTTCGGCCGGTATTATTGGTGCATTAGATTGGCGTTTGCATTTAGATACCCGGTCCTTTGGTCTTGTTGTAGTCTCTGCATACTTACCTGAATGACTTGTTTTGTTACAATGGTTGGCAATTTCGCAAAGTACCTATGCGGACAGGCATGGTCGAGTTATTCTCCCCCAGGCTATAACAAATTTGACAAAGA
Organism: Ophiosphaerella narmari; assembly: GCA_028456235.1. NCBI lineage: Eukaryota > Fungi > Ascomycota > Dothideomycetes > Pleosporales > Phaeosphaeriaceae > Ophiosphaerella > Ophiosphaerella narmari. The sequence continues at coordinate 888,410 of JALNQA010000005.1, forward strand.
CTACTTCCACAATATGTCCTTTCTTCTAATATCAATATCAATATCAATATCGTGTTCAGTTTGTCAATTCATAGTGCGCACTGGTACAGTAATGGGCGCGTGAATGAGTCGGATTCTCTATCTAACTCTTCAGCATGTCATGATTTTTCATATGCCGAGTAGAAGCACAGGAATATCCCCAGTAAGACTCCGGTAACCTCCCATAATGACCGCGGGTCCATCAATCGTTGTTCATGGCGGGCCTCGCTCAGCGTTTGTATCATATTCAACTCTCGCGGACTAATCGTCGTCTATGACCTGGGCTTTTCCTTCTTCTCCTTCCACAGAGCCGACAGACCAACACCAGAGACCTTGACGACCTTGAAACGCACACCGGGAATATCACCCTTGGCCTTGCCCTTACGACCGAAACCGGCGAGGAGGACTTCGTCGTTCTCGTCTACGAAGTTCAAGCAACCATCGTTGGGGACTGCATGTTGTTAGTCTCAATTCGACGCTCCAGTCCTTGCCACAGATCGTGTGCTCCCACCCCTGAACATCGATGCTAGTCGTGGCGTGATTTTGTAGACGTACCGAAAGCAGTGACCTTCTTTCCATTCTTGATCAATTGTACCCTGACGCACTTTCGGATAGCGGAGTTGGGCTGCTTGGCCTCGACACCAACCTTCTCGAGAACTATGCCCTTGGCGTGGGAGGAGCCACCGAACGGCGAGGACTTGTAAGCGGTTCCGAGGAGGCGCTTCTTGTAGTGGAGATCGGCCCATCGTCCCTCGCGACGATGGTTGCGGAGCTTGCGGGCGGCGTTGAGACCTCTCGGCTTTCCTGTCATGTACTGTGAGCTTCTGCGAGGAAGTGGTGGAAATCGTGGTGGATGTGCATCGCACGGGCCGCATTGCTGCGTGTTCTAGGCGATGAACGATATGTTTGCGTACCTTTACCCATGATTGCGGTGTTGTCGAAGGATTGAAAGAGACGGTGGATGGTTCTGAGGTGGTGTGTTCGGCTAGCATCTCGAATTTCGCTGTGCGTGCCAAGATGCGCTAGCGATACCTGTCGTAGCGTCAACTGCGCCAAATCACAGCCTTATCGATAACAGGTTGCTGCATCCCTCACGACATGGAGCTTGATTTTCATGTATCTAAACCGGTGCGCGCGTTATACAGGGCACACTAACCGAAATCGATAAATGTATCAAACTCTCCCACCATGGCTTCCGACGGCAAGAACAAGGCCACGACACCACAGATGAATCGACTGCCTGCTCCAGCTCTCTTCGTAGGTCCACCGTCTCGAAATGCCTCCAACACGTCCCTTCTGCCGCCGGGAACTGAGGCACGCACTCCTGCAAAGACGCCTTTAGTCCGCCAGCGCTCCCATCTTTCACCAGACTCAAAACGTCCGTTGCCTCCAACCACTAGCAGTCAGTATGACGGCGATTTGCTTAGTGTAACATCCTCCAATGTTTCTGCACCCTTCGTCCGGCGGCAACGACAACAAAGCCTAGTAGCGGATGCCGAAGCTTCATCCAGAGCCGAGGCAATATGGGCCGAGATGCAGAACACATTAGAGGAGGTAGAACTGAGCGCGATCAAAGGCCCAGGAATGACAGTCTTCGGATCAGAGCACTCGCGCGCGTTAGACGAGCTACGAAAGGCGCAAATCGAGCTAGCAAAGGCATGGGCTCGCTCCGAAGCCGAAGAGAGCGAACCAAGCCAAGAGGAAAAGAAAGCCCAAGATATCAGCGCTACTGATTTGGTGCCTCACTCTGGGCGCTCAAGGGCCACGAGCGGTGCCGATGCTAGCAAAAGCGATAAACTCTTCGATAGAGTTAAGTTAGAAGAAGAGACCGAGAAAGATATTGAACTAAGTAGAAAGAGAAGAGAAGAAAATGATAGATATTTTGAGAAGGTGAACCAGGGTGTGCAAGAAGTGGTTGTAAGGCTGGAAGAAGTGGCCAAGGCTATGAGAGGCGTCGAGAGCGAAAGTAAAGAGATATGGGGCCATGAGAATGATAGTGTCGAAGATACTACAAGTGTTCTGACTGCACCGAGTGTTACCTAAAGTCAAATCCAAACAGGCTGTTGGAAATTCTCTCGCGCGAAGGTGGATATTTGAAGCAGATCAAACACACTACGGAAAGATTCAGGGCGCTTTTGATACATCCCTTCGACACATTCGATAAATTTGGATTAGATGTTGGACCTCGAGTCGAATGCAGGTGTGAAAAGGCTATCAAAGACAGTGTATGTCAGCTTCACGCAACATTTAAACAGTGCCCGTACCATTAACCCTTAGTGGGAGTCGCGCTGCTGATTCCTAGGAGATCAAACTTATCCGCAACTTGAAGAGTAGATCTTAGGTGGATCTTGAGTGACCGAGGCTTAATCACTTAGATCAACCTCACTATCAGCGGTATTGCGCAACAACATCATAAATAGAAGCGGCATGTACTCATCTAGGATACTCCGCCTCGGACACACTTTGCACACACGATCTTCAAACACTGATCGTATTTGCTCGTATCTACTCTTACAATTTTAACCGTTCGCTTCTAGAGTAACATTACAACATGAACCCTAAGACCACACACACACTACAGCAGATACCTATACTCTGGGTTCATGTCTCCCAATTCCATCTTCTCATACTCTGTCAAACCAACATTTCTCACGCTCCTCTGTCTCTTCTTGTTCTGCCAAGAGCACATGACAAAGTACAGTGTACAACTAAGTGCACTCAAGCATACGAAAGAGATGGATATCGAATACCCAGGGATGTACTTTGGCGCATCTTTTTTCAGAAATGCAAAAGTCGCTATGATACCTCCGATATTACCTAAACAGATGTTAGATTTCTTCACAATACTTGAAAGATGTTATCAAAGAAGCTTACCGAAACCAACTTGCCACGCCGATCCCACAGCGCGGCGATGGTGACCACCAAGGTTCATGTTAAACCAACATACAATGACCGGCATGGCAGTATATGCCCCCGCAGCAACCAAGAATAGCGCTGCATACTGTACCTCGCGGTGGTGGTGGACAGAGATGAGGATGGCGAAGCCACCGATGCATACGCAGATTGGAAATATGGTGAAGAAGTAGCGATGCTTGATCCTGTCGGAGACATATGCGACGAGCATACTGAAACCAAAGGCAGCGGCCCATGGAGGCACGGAGTGCAGTTGCGTTTGAATAGGCGAGTAGCCGTAGGACTGGATAATGGCTGGTGAAAAGTAGGCATATCCGTACGCTGGAACAATGAGTCCAAAATACATGAATCCACCAACAACGACTTTGGGATCCTTGAATACGCGTGCAACGTCTCGTGCAGCGATTGGCCGTTCTCGGGCAGATTTGCCCTGGTCGATCTGTAGTCGCGCTTTGACATACATGCGTTCGTCTTCGGTAAGCCACTTGGACTCTTCTGGGAAGTTCGGTAGTATGAAGAAAAAGCCGAAAGACACAAGCACTGTAAGGAGGCCTTCGAGGATGAAGATCCAACGCCACCCTTTGTAGCCCGCCAGTCCGTCCATCTTACCAATCGCAGAAGCGAGCAGACCTCCAAAAGCGCCAGCCAGTGTTGTCGACGAGAAGAAGAAAGAGTATCGTTTCTGCGCCTCGTGACGGCGATACCACATTCCGATCAGGTAAAATGATCCTGGAAACATTCCCGATTCAAAGACTCCGAGGAAGAAACGAGTAGCAAGTAAACCAGAGTAGTTTTTTACGAAGCCTTGGAGCATAGTAACCAGACCGAAGCCAAACATGCAAATTGCTAGCCAGATGCGGGGTTTAATCTTCTTGAGAATGATGTTGGAGGGAATTTCGAAAAGAATATACGGCACAAAGAAAATCACAAGGGCTGTGTTGTACTTGGTGCCCTCGAGTTTGAGTTCCTTGGAGAGACCGAAGACATTTGCATTTGCGATATTCACACTGAACTAGTCAGTGCATGATCAAATGATGATATGGCTATGGGTAATAGGTACCGGTCGAGAAAGGCCAGCAGGTACATGATGCATAAGTAGGGAATGACGTGAAAGTCGATCTTAGCAAGCAACTCGCGCTCTGTAGTGTGTGCCGGACATTGCACCAAGTCTGGGGCTTCATCATACTCGTTGTTTGCATACGGAGGGACCGAGTGTGGAGAAGTGTCGACCGGAGAGTCGATAGTTTCTAGGCACGATTAGCGCCAGGGATGATTTCTGAGCAGGTGCGATGAAGCGTATCAAGCATCGAGGTCTGTTCGGATCTCCCGGAACGGTGCTTGGCCATGGAGTATATCAAATCTTTGACTCACTCTCTTTCTTGGAAAACATCGTGAAGGGTTGGATATGTTGTTGATATGGTCATGCGCAAACCTGGGTACAAATCAGCCACCTGGCTGGTCGAGCTAATGTATATTTGGCGACGGTGTGCGGATGTCCAGGAGGAGAAGAAATACCTCGCGTGCTGAGGGCTAAAAATCATGGTAATCACGTTGAGACCGAGGTCGCCGTATCGCCAACCGCTAACCCCCGCGTTTTTATGGAGCGATTTTGTGCAAAGTGCAAGCCATTCTTGTTCCCAGAGAGGAAGTGACAAGGGCCATCAGCCAGCCATGGAAGCTGATGGCTGCTGATGGCTAGTGGCGTAGTAGCGAAGTTACATGGTGGGCCTATCGGCACAGCATGACAGTCAAGTGGCGGAACCAGCGAAGATGACCAAAAACAACATCAACCGGCGGGTTGCGGATGACGGTGGATGCAACTTGGCATTTGCTCGGATGCTACGGTGCGATCGGCGGCTGTGGCGCAAGAGGCCAATAGGAACAGGATAGGTAGATGCTGGCGGGACGACATCGGGGTGGGACGTGAGTTATTCGGGACAGAGGATTCCGCATGATGGACAGCACACAACGTTTAGCATAACCCCCAGGGCATCTCTCCCGGGCAGCCTGAAGGCACCATGGAGACGCAAGTAGCGCCGGTACGCTGGCGAAAGGTGGCAAGCTTAGTCAACCAGACTTTCTGAACCAATATCCCACACCAATCGGCGCACCTGCTTCCGGTTCACGACCAAGCCGCCTGGGCACCTCTCTTAAAACTCATCGTCAACTTCCACTCCTTTCGTCAGCCTCTCTCTACCCCACCTAAACCCACCCACCACAACCACGGACATTGCCGCTCTCTATGACCACACCAGCGCAGCGCCAGGAAAGTGTTATTGCGTGCGACCGGATAATTTCCCCCACAGCGGCTGGACTGCTGACCAGCCATGGTTAATGCCAAAAATGTCGCCTTCAAAGTCAACAAGCAGACGCCCATCAGCCAGACTCCACTGCAGGCCTATGGAACAGTGATTAATTGTCGGAAGCCTGGTGGGAAGAAGGCCACCAAGGAGCAAAAAGAAGTGCGGTCGCATTATGTGCCGCTGGCTAACGTCGAGGGGACCCTGAAACGCAAGCGCAGCGACGATGAGGTGCTTAGTCTACGTGGAGCCGCGCCCGTCTCCTTGATGCTCCAGATCGATGCGGCAGCAACAACAACAACTTCAGCTGCATTGTCAGACCGGCCAATTGTCCTCCAACGATGGCTGCCTCCAAGGCCAAACAAACCCCGGAAGAATAAAGGCCCTTCCAAAGGAGTGGATTTGGATTCTTGGTTTATTATTCTTTCCTTTTCAGATCCTGCGCAATTGCTATTGATGCGTAGTGGCGTTCCGTCGTGCTACCGTTTTTTGAGGGACAATCCCATGCTTTGGAAGCTCAGCAGGACCTACCACTATGGCAGCGACCTGCCCGAGCCACCATCTGAGCTTACTGAATACCAGTATGCAGACTTGCGTCATGATCATGGCTGTATGAGCTGCAAAGCACCCAACACTCGCAAAACGTACTGGGCTTTCCTCCGTCGCTGGTGTAAAACATGTCTGCAGTCGAAGACGTTGAAAGAGCATGATGCCATGGTTATGCTACGTGATGCAAATGGTGAAGATATATCATATTTGCACAAATGTCTTCCATCTGGCATATTCGATTCTTGGGGGAATTTTGTTGGCGTTGGACCAGCTACCACACACGCCCTAAAGACGGTCTATCTCCTCTCTGATGTTCAGAAACTTGTTACCGAATATATCAACCTCAAAGCCCAGAATACTGACTCCTCTACCTGGACTCCCGAACTGTATGCGTGGCACGACCCCAAAGTGGAACTCGTAGAGGAGCGTCGGGAGTTCGCAGCAAAGATGGAGAATTGGGAAGAGATAATGCGAAATGAGAGAAGTTATGATTACTCTGCCAAGAAAACGGCACGCAAAACCTTCTTCCAGCAAAAGGCATCTGAGCTCTTCCCAGCCATCAGTGTGCGCGAGATGGAAGGATGCCCGTCCTACCGCCGTGCTATTGCGATCCCTAAGGAACCAAATAATGTCTCGTGGCTGCAGCTGAAGCCCAAGCTTGAAAAGGAGGCAGCAGAGTTGAAGAGCAAGGGTGGCCCTCTAGAAGATCGCCTGCATTTATACATGTCAGCGAGTTCAGGAACCACGACACCCAATAGTGCCAGGGATACACCGCAACCGCAACAGCAGCCTCAGCCTCAGCCTCAGCCTCAGCCTCAGCAGCCCCAGCATCCTCAGCAACCCCAGCACCTCCAACACTCCCAGCACCAGTACCAGCACCAGCATCAGCACCAGCACCAGCACCACCAGCAACCACAACAACACTTACAGCAGCTTCACCACCCTCGGCATCCGCAGCAGGCCAATCAACCTCAGCACCCACACCAATCGCAGCATGCACACCACCTTCAGCAAGCTCAACAGCCCCAGCACCTCCAGCACCCACAACACCTACAGCATTTACAGTCACACCAGCCACCGTTCATGCTTCCAATGATAGCCTTCTCCCTAGGCTTCCACGACGCTGCTCGTCCTCGTCCTTCTCATAGCCATCCACCCCCACATAATCACGGACAGGGTCATACGCACAACCAACACGGCCATACCCAAGATCACATGTTTTGAGATAGATGATGTTTTATTTTGGCGCAAAGATTGATATTACTGGTTATCCTGAGTTAATGATGGGATGCATTTTGACGGCATTAGGAATTGTTATGCGCCAACGTCTTTTCTATGCATAGCGCCGGTGACGCGATACGATCGCATGAAGACACGAGGGCGGCGGGCGTTTTTGCTTGGTATTGATACGTTCAGATATAGAAGTAATCAAGGGTAAATGTGCACTTTACATGACATGACAGTTCTCTAGGCAGAATGTGTGCCGCTATTTGCCGCTTTTAAGGTTGCCGCAGCATGTGGACATGGCACGAGCAAGGCACTGGCGGGCACGAATCAGCAGACACATAACTGGTGAGCTGTTAGACTATAGCCAAGATGACATGAATCAGCGATGAGATGGATCGTGCTCGAGTAATGGTGACACAGAGTCAACACCAAGGTGCAGATGCCGCACAATCGCCCCTCGATGAGGCGACAAAGTGTGCTGCCGCCGAGCCTCATTACCCCTCACCGTGTCTGCGTCGATCTAGGCTTTGACAGCCAATGACAGGACTAGGAAGTCGGAGACGTATGCTGGGAACCTACAAAACTCGGCGCATCTCGCTGCCATCGGTCAGCTAACGTGCAAAACTCTACTCCCAAGTGCCAGGAGAATGTTTCCTAATCGACGCGTTGCGGTACCTACGGGCACGATTACGATATCTTCAGGGTCTGGACGAGTGAACGTTTGCGCCTGTCTGATTGGCTGAGGAACACGTTTACGGTCCACTTTTTATTTCTATGGCGTGTTGCCGCACGTTTCCATACAGGTGTTGCCATCGGTATATCTGCCTCATAAAAAGCCCTTCTACCTGCCATACTGGGGCAATTAACTTGTCCAACTCGAGAATATCAACCATACAAAAATGGCTTCTGCCTCGCGAACTTTCTCTCGCGCTCTGCGCACGGCAGCACCTTTCCGTACCACCACACGCTCTGCTCGCTTCATTACTCCCTCCCAGGCTGCCTCTCGCCAGCAGTGGCATCGCGGCTACGCTACCAAGAATGAGGAGGCTGGCAAAGAAAAGTTCGAAGGCAATCCCACAGGTCTGATCTGGGGTGCCGGTGCTCTGCTGGTCGTAGCTACTGGCTATGGCGCATACACATGGAAGCCTGAGCTGTTCGGACAAGACGCCAAGCCCAGCACCTTCGTGCCCAGGTTCGAGGACTACCAGAAAGTATACAACGTCATTGCCCAGCGACTGGAGGAACGTGACGACTACGACGATGGAAGCTACGGCCCTGTGCTGCTGAGACTGGCATGGCACGCCTCTGGAACGTCAGTATATACCGATTCTCCACTGCTACATATCCAAGACAACACGCTGACGCTCCCTAAGCTATGACAAGCTCACAAACACTGGCGGCTCCAATGGTGCCACTATGCGATTTGCCCCAGAAGGCGACCACGGCGCCAACGCCGGCCTCAAAGCCGCCCGCGACTTTCTCGCCCCCGTCAAAGAAGCCTTCCCCTGGATTACCTACTCGGACCTCTGGATCCTCGGCGGCGTCTGCGCCATCCAAGAGATGCAAGGCCCCAAGATCCCCTACCGCGCCGGTCGCTCAGACCGCGACGTCAGCTTCTGCACGCCCGATGGCCGCCTACCGGACGCCAGTCAAGGCGCCAGTCACATCCGCGCCATCTTCGGCCGCATGGGCTTCGGTGACAAGGAAATGGTCGCGCTGTCCGGCGCCCACGCCCTGGGCCGCTGCCACGCCGACCGCTCGGGCTTTGACGGGCCCTGGACCTTTTCACCCACCACCCTCACCAACGACTACTACAAGCTTCTCCTCGAGGAAAAGTGGGCGTACAAGAAGTGGAATGGCCCCAAGCAGTTCGAAGATGTAAAGACGAAGTCGCTTATGATGCTGCCGACGGATATGGAACTCGTCAAGGACAAGAGCTTCAGAAAGTATACTGAATTGTATGCTCGGGACAACGATGCGTTTTTCAACGACTTCAAGGATGCGGTCGTCACGTTGTTTGAGCTGGGCGTATCGTTCCAGCAGCCCGAGGATCAGAGGTATATCTTCAAGAGTAGCTTTGATTAACCACGACCTTTGGGGCGGGCTTGTGCTAGCTAGATAGAGGCGAGGTGCATGTACAGTGCGAATTTCTTTTCCCTTTTCACAAAGTGATATCCACGTAGATTTAGACTGGCAAGATTTCTTGCTCCAGCATATGGCTCGTTTTCAACATTCAGCAATCGTATACTTCGTCTGAATAGTGTTATAGATGGAAATAGAGTGTTACCATGTCATAATTTGCTCTTGTGTTGACATGTAAATCATGCCATAATAAATTATCTATACCTTCTGATACTTCATCCTATCAGTGACTCGCTCTAAACATTCATCATTCCCCTGTCTTCAGTTTAATCCTCCTCCAGCGCTTCCTTGAGTTTAGCCACCTTCAACTTCCAGTACGTCTTATAGTCTTTCTCCGCCGTTTGATAATCCTCGATCTCCTTTCTTCCTAGCCCCTTCACTTGCTTCTCTATGTCGGTGATTTCCTGTCTCGGTATGGCCGCCACAGGCTCATGGCGTAGACGAGATGGTTGGTACAAGAATTCAAGAACTTTCTTTCTTTCATCTTGTGTCTTGTCCCCAGCATCTGGCTCTTCGAAAGTAACACGCTTATTGCCCCGTTTTGCGCGTAGTGGTGGCGAGGGGTCTTGCTCGAGGGCAAAGAGAGTAGAACTAGCTTTTATAGGAGAGGGTAAAAGTTGGTGCGTCTCTTCACTGGTAAATAACATTGACTGCATGACGTTTTCTCCTAGACAATGGACACCAAGCTTCCAGATCTCGCCTACGACAAGCAGCCAGTTCTTCCTCAACTCTTCAATCTCCGCCTTTTGCGTCGCAATGTGTTCTCCGTAATCGGACATGCGCTTCTCGAGAGTACTCAGGAAGGTAACACGCTCGCCATCGCTATTGGTACGAGTGAGGCGGATCTGGTAGGCGGAGATAGGTTGATATAGTTTGAGTGCCTCGCGCTCGAACTTGGCTTGAACAGTGAGGCGAATTGGCGAGGCTTGTTTTTCGCTTGTATTCGAATCTACAGGCTGAAGAGTACCTTCATAGAGGTCATTGAGGAGGGTTCTGAGTGTGTTGTTGATCTCAAGTGACACACTCTCGTAGAGGTGGCGGCGGTAGTCATCGCTGATCTCTGTAGAACATTTACGTTAGTCAAGTCACTTTACAAACTCAGTACAACTAGCTGTCGCACCTTTGAAGGCGACGGCCAGAGGGTGCACATCCAACGTCTTTTTTGATAGTGGTTTGGTCGACTTTTCCGGACTTTGCGAACTCGTCCGCGACTTGAAGCTCTCCGACTTCTCTTCCAACACAGTCTCATCTGCCAACCTAGAGGGATTCACCACAAGCTTGGATGCGACATGGGCTTTCTTTACTCTCTGTCGCTGTTGCTTGAATACGGAAGCGGCCGAGATGGACTTCTTTGATGGTGATGTGTTGCGAGGGAAAGGCATGTGTTTAGGAAAGGCATTACGAACCATGGCTTAGAGCGAAGTGGGGGCAACGTTGGGGTTGGGAGGTGTGGAGTCGGGAAGTGATGATTAAAAGCCGAGTAGGGTTCGGCTTGAGTAAGGAAGGTGCGATGGATGCAATGCGAAGAATAACAACAACACATGACGACGATAGTCAGCAGCCAGCAAAAGGAATGGAAGATATAAGGTATAGCCATCACATTACCTATGATCGTTAGGCGTAAGCTTGCGTGTGTGTTATGTATACATTGATCCGAGGGTGCACTTTTCTACGTCCCCCTCTCTCACATTCATGGCTTTCTCTCTGGCTCAGCAGGCACTACAACGCCTTTCTCTTCCAGCATCGTCGCCAACGAGCCGTCCTGATGCATTGTCATGAGAATATCACAGCCGCCAATAAACTCCTTATCAACATAGAGCTGCGGTATTGTCGGCCACTCGGAGTACTCTTTGATACCTGCTCTCAAATCCTGATCCTCCAAGACGTTGTAGGCCGTAAACTTCTCTGGATCCACACCCTGCATTCCCAAAATCTGGATGCTCGCTCTTGAGAATCCGCACTGTGGCGTCTCTGGTGTTCCCTTCATGAACAAAACTACCGGAGCCGATGCAACAGCCTTGTCAATCGCCGTTCGGACTTCATCGGACAGTAGTCGCGCTTGGAATGGTGTGAGAAAGCGTGTTGGAGCGGCGGGGCGAGTTGCAGATATGTTTGCACGCGACGCGGCTCGGAAAACCTAAGTGAGCATTAGTGTTCAGAGCATAAAACAACGTTTGGCTATATTTACAGAGGGAATTGCACGTCTTGAAAACATTGTGGATATGGTAAAATATGAAGTTTGGATGATTGCAAATGGGAGCACCTCCGCTTTTCGCCGCAAATATTAGACGACCATGAGGTCAGAGCATGCCAAGGCCGAACTATAATTTGGCCGACTACCTCGACAAGGCTATTAGTGCACAACCTTCGGTTAGCGCAAGAAGTTCAGATCATAAATAATAAGTGGACACAATGCCCATCACAAATGTTGGACTATATATGTTTCAAGTTGTGCGTCACGTGACCCTCACTCTCACAGCCATGACTAAGGTCTTCACCCACCAAGCCACCCATGCACCCTGTCTACGCTTTTTCAACTCAAGATACTTTCAGCGTTTCTAATAGTCTTCCGCTTAACCTCTGTGTTGATTTGATTGATTATACTATCTCGGGGCTTGAATTTGCGCGAATAGAACTCTAAAGCTCTATCAGTCTTGACTTTCTGATGGGAAAATTACTTAACACTAACGATTCCGTTCTTATTTACTTATTAAAAGACCATACGGGTGCAGTCGAGCTATGCCTTTAACTTGATACGATAGAGCTCTTTGGGCTATTAGTATTATCGAGCCGAAATGATTGCAAACGTTGAAGTGACCTGAAAGTCAGGGTGATCAGGGTCAGGAAACTGTGAGACACCGATATCAGACATAGCCTACTCATGGATTTCAGTCTTGTATCAGAAATTTTCAAAGAAGGTGACGGTGGTCCCACTCTGAGCAACAATTTCGGACAGGACATCCATATTGGCCTGCGTTGAATCGAGATGACTTGATCATTGATGAAGTTTTCGAACTAAGTGAACACCTAAGGCCAACCGTCAGGAACGGTGCGTTAATCCTAATCCAGTGCTTACCCCTTCAACTACGCTCTTGTCGAGACTGCCATCGAATTTGAAAAAGTTATCACCTACCTTGATGCGTTTATCCGTGCGCTCTATTCTTTCACCGGCGAGCTTAATGAGAATGTTATTCAACATCACACCCTAAACCTTCTCAGCGGTTCGTTGATTGGATGGCAGCTATGCTAAACTCTTCATAGTCCATCGTGGTTCCTCTGATTTTATCATCCATTGTGCGAATAGATTCACTGGTAAGCGACCCGTACGAAGACACAAGGACTTCATGGAGATATTAGGAGTACCTCCTTACAACCCGTAAAACGTAATTGGTAGCTATAGCTAGAACATGTTTCCTCAAGTGCAACATCCAGAGTCAACAGTGTCATTGACTTTTGTATTATCAAGTCATCTTTCGGTTTTGTTAGCAGTACATATTGAAGGTGCATGGACTGCACAGGAACGCTGGTTGATGCTCCTCAAGTACGACATATATAAAATCTATATGTGCTGTCAAAGTGCGGCTACTACGTATGTATAATACTAACGAAGAATCACAATATGTACGCACGATAAGCGTAAAACGCAGAAAGCTTGTAAAGAAAAAGGAGACAGCTCAAAGCCCGTTGTTACTTATGGTATCTTCCAAAACGCCGGAATCCAATGCAATCATGGTCGTAATCATTATTGTTACAAATGGCTAGAAATACCAGGGTATGAAACACCGTCAACGTCTCGTTCTTGAATCCGTACTTGAGGAGCTGCGTGACTCGGTTCGCGAAACTGGCAGAGCCGCTTCCACCGGCTCAATGGCCATACTTCCACTCCTTGGAGCTAGGCCTTCTGGCCAACTTCGTCTTTCTCTATGCTCGACGGAAGGTAGGTGGTCTTCTTTGTGCCAGCTGAGTCTACCCTTGATCTTGCTGAATCTTTTGGATTTCTTTGTGCCCGTCGAATCTTTCTGCTTCTCTTCGTGTTCTGATTCCCGCCTAGTCTGCTCGTCGCGAACAGGGTCAGAAAGTTGCCGTGTTGCAGGCAATGAATTGAGCCAAACAGGATAAAGGATGCCAGCGGAGTAGGCAGCGATGATAACACAGTATGCAAACTGTGCATTGTGAATTTTTAACGCAGCGAACATGATTGGTGGGAGGATTCCCCCTCCTCCAATTGCCGCAGTAAGAAGAACTGAAGCGTCTTTGGTATGTCTTCCCATGCCACGAATACCTTGGGCGAAAATTTGTGGAAATATAGGGCCTTCAAAGAACATGACGAGAACGATCATAGCAGCCCCAGTGGATCCAGAGGTCTTCATAGTAGCGATAGCAGAAGCAATAGCCCCAATATAAAAGACTAGAAGGCTAAACCGAGGCTTCACCCATATATCGATAGCCGCTGCCAAGAAACGTGATGCAGCAAAGGCAGTATGCCCAATTGCCTGATGCGACACTTGTTCAGTGGAAGGGCTGACCCGATGGAGGTATTCGGAGAATGAAGTTGACGTGGACTCTTGGCCACCAACATAACAAAATTGGCTAAAGACCGCCATTCCAAGGCCTATCCAAAGAACCTTTACGCGCTTTCGACCAATATTGATTGTTGCATCTCGTGGAATGGGCATACGTGCGCTGGCAATTTCTAGTTCCTCATCGGTTGCTTCAGGAAGTGGTACATAGAAATAGATGATTGCCAGAAGGATATTGAAGAACGATATTCCAAGGTATGTCCACTGAACATCGATCAAATTGTCTGCATCTGCAGGGAACAGGACTTTCTTGGCCAATAATGGAGACACAATAGTACCAATTGCTTGTACAGCCTGAGAAAGATTGAGGCGCACTTCAGCATACTCAGGGGGCCCACAAAGCGCGATGAAAGGATTGGCCCCTAACTCTAGTGTCGAAAGCCCCGCGCCGACGATGAAATTCGATACCAAAAATGCTGGGAATGAGTTGAGGACAGCTGATGGCCAAAACACTAGAGTGCCACATGCATAGACGGATAAGCCCACCATGTAACATGCTTTGAAGCCCCACGTTTTGAAGACGATTCTCCCAAAGGTTAACGGACCAAGCAGGTAGCCTGCGTAATAAGCGCTATGCTGTCCAACAGTCTGCCAATCCGACATGCGAGCTACTTGCTGAAATCGAGAATTGAGTACATCCAAGAATCCGTATGCGAATCCCCAAATGAAGAACAGAACTGTTACCATGAGAACAGGATACACAGACTGGCGATTGGTGCGTAAAGTGATGTTCTTCGTCTGGCCTGTGTCAACAAAATCAAAGAATGTTATTGAATGTCGTCGAGTACGCGCTGTCGCAGCGCATGTGACAGCTGTATTTGAAGGGCCTAGTTGTGGCAACTCATTCATCTCCGGTGTGGTGAGGAAATCCGCCATGCCCATCGGTCCGTCGTTGCTGCTACGAGCTGCAGGTGGTTTGCTCATGGGTGACGTTGGTGGTGTTAACGGATCGGAATGTCTTTGGTAGTCCATAATATCTGGATGGAGTACTGGCTCGTCGCTCGTGTGTGTTGCTGTGGCGTCACGTACAGTTGTGTGATCGATAATCCACGTTGGAAGAAATCTCCTAGCCAGAGGCTTCAAAGCGGGTACACAGCCGCACATAATACCAACGTTGATTTCCACAGTGCTCCACATGAAGGATAATGAAGAATACCACGCAAAATCTCCCGTGTTTCTCTGCTCGTTCCCTGTCTCAGAACGATCAGCATTCGCTGCACGAAGCGTAGCTCGTTGGGCGTCTTGGAGGTAAGCGATACGAATGACGTCGACAATAGCGACGAAGATACCGAAGCCAAATGTGATGACCAATATGATCTTCTGTTTCTTTGGTAAGCGCATCCCGGTAAGGATGGGCATGGGTAGAAAGAAAATGGCCAAATCTGTGATGATGTTGAGAGGGGCGGATGAGAGGTAGATGGTGACAATATTCGTGCAAGATGCGGACGCAGGCACAGGTGACGCCCATGCTGCATCTACTGGGCGGCATTGAGCGATGTTGAGGAGGGTCAAGGCCAATCCGCCCACGTTGACAACAACTAGAGTCGCAATCGTAGCCCAGCGAAAAACTTTGTGCGTTTTGGAAAGAGTCAAGTAAAAAACTAGGATCGACGTCTTGGTAGTCATGAGAGCAGGGTTCTATAATAGGTAATTCAGCCCTGGTTACAATTAATGTGGATCGCATCGACTCACATAGAGAACCGAAAAAACATAAGAGGTCTGCTTCATGGGCCGTAGCCAGTCTCTCGGGATATTTTCCTGCCGTCTTCCAAGGCCTTTGGTAGTACCGTAGCATATTGAAATCGATGCGCCAAATGCTAGTACCCATGCTAGTATCATGGTGTAGTCGTCCCAACCTGGTTTCCTAACTACGATGAATCTCGACATCAGGCGAAAGCCGACAAACAACGAGCACAAAGCCAATGTCGCGGCAGATACGCCCATCACGAGCGGACCCCTGGTGTCAAAATCGTCATTGGGACTGGTGGTCGCCATCGCGGATGCTGAGCTGTGTACCATTCACTGTGACCATGGTACGGCGGCACAGAGTGGCGTGGATGTAATCACAGACAATGCCCTCTATCGGGGTCGAGGGAGCTGGGACTTCCAGGCCACAACATATTCCGACCCCAGCCTGATAGCGGCCGTGGGGGATTTGCCGGCAAAAGCTAAAGGTGCAGAAGCGACTGATGGCTGGCGGCGTGCAGTGAGTGGTAGGCGGGTCGAAAGCAATGGGCGGCATGCAGGAGCGCAAGGTATGTGTATGTATGAAGGGTCTTCCAACCCCAGAAATCCCGCACAACCACACTCAGCTGCAGGCGAGGGTAGATCAAGTTTAGTGGAGTTCGCATGATATGTAGTGCGAAAGCCGGCAAACACATGGACTGGCGCTGGACAGGTGCGGAATCCAAGGGCGGCCATTGGAGAGCAGGGTCATGAAGCATGTGGAGAGACGGACGGTGACGAAATGGCGTCTATCCCGGCTGAATCCCACCGAAATCCCAACACGAAGATTGGCGTGGCGCACATCGCCATCTGAATGCCTTTGACCGGTTATGGAGAGAAGATTCAGATTTCCCGCCAACCAACCAGCGGATTCCCTGTCCAGCTCATCTTCAAACTTTGAACCATACCTCAAAATCGTCTTCGGACTTGCGCGTGGAATGAGCATCTTCGTTGACTTGGCCACCACCGCTCTCCGCACCTGGGCATGAATTGTGGTCGCATTCCGCGATATCTGCCGTCCCTCGACTGACTCCATGTTCCCCCGGACGCCTCGCTAGCACTACCTCAAGACGGTTAAACCTAATTAGAGCGATATTCGCACGCGGCAACCAGAGCGCGGGGTATCAGATAGTTAATCCAATAACCTTAAAACCCTTGCGAAAGCCTACTGCTTGTGAGCGCTAACAACCGCGAATGTGGTTATTCGCATGCCCACGGTGTGGCAGAGCCTCAGGTCTGGGCAGGCGATGAAAACCGCTGGGATCCCATGGCATAGTACCGCGGAGCCTCGTTCCGGGCGATTGCGGCGAGTCATCTCTGACTCGAGGCGAATCAATACACCAATAACTAAGCTTAGAAGCTGAGATGCTGAAGTAATACTTGCTCAGCGTTGCAGACACATGTCGCCCATTGCTCTAGACACGAGTTGATTACTAGGGCGCGCCTGTGTCCATGCGACACACATGGCATGCTCTCAAACACAGCTACTGCAGCCCTAAATTTTGTTCCGCAGACCATGTGTGCAACACAGGCACTAGACTATTGTACTCCTAGTATTTCCGAACATTACACTAGTGTGATATATCTGGCGATTTCTTGCCATACCACAGGATTGCACCGCTCGATAAACCGTCCAGCCTCAAGGCTTTCTTTTCTGTCTCCAGCAATGAAACAGAATCCGATGAATTTGAATATCATTTTGCGGTCCGTAACATTGGAAGATTCATTCATGGTGGGCCGAAGAAGGAGCAAAGGCTCGTTTTCACGTGTGTATACCTTCTCGGACGACTCTTGAAGATAAGGCCCATAGCACCGAAATGGGATATCTCCCTGTCGAACGGCCCCATCGATGACTCCGATCAGACCCTGTGGGCAGTTGTGAGAGTGAATTCCTGGGTCTGCTCGAAAAAATGTGTGACGCTGAAGAACTGTGTTTACTAGAGCATCTATGTCACCTGGATTAATTTGGTCAGAAAGTGGCTGCGTATCGTCGTATCTGTCCCACATCATACGAGACACTTTGGTCTTTGTGTATCTATTCTCAGGCATCGTCCACCAGTACTCATTGAGGCCATAAACATCAGTAGAACCGGGATTTATAATGAACCTAGCAGCAAGAGTTATTAGGTTGAGGATCTGGTACTTTGCCAAGGCATGTAGGTGTTCGGGAGACGGTGGGCTTGAAAAGCCAGCCTGGGTTGCTGTTATTGCTGCAGTGTGGATTATGGAGCCCAAAGTGGACGGACTAGGTCCAATCTTGTTCAAGATGTCAGAAACGGGCCCATACAGCCAGCCCCTCAATTTAAGACCGAGTTTACCGTCCAATGTAACGACTTCCTCTAGTCCGTGTTTGGGGAACGCATCGCGCACTGAAGTAGGCACTTCTTGTATGTTTCTCCAGTCAGGTACCCAGGATGGGCCCCCCGTGCAAGACAATGATATAGGATGGAATGCTCTCAAATGACGCCATAAAGCAGCAGGCCGGAACTCGACCAAAGCACGGGCAACTTGGGTGTATATTTCCACCCAATTCTTGTTATAGTCAATTGGAGGTGGTAAATACCGCCCTTTTTGCCAGGCTTCGCTATGCTGGGTGATGCCGTAAAGAGCAAATATGCGGTCCCGGGGGTCATGGCAATCCGCAATAGCGTAAGTTAGAAGCGCTTCATGAAGGCTTGACCTCGGCTGGCTAGGAAGAGTTATGATATTGATAGCCGCTTCCAGAGCGGTAGCTATTTGTGGCCCAGCAGGAAGAATTTGTTCGTCTATCAGCAGTTTTCGCGCCAATAGTCCTTGAGCAAACCACTCTCTGGCAATCTTCCCGGTGGTACAATGAATTGTAATGTCTTTACCTAGCGTTATTTCTTGTAGAATCCAACGTCTCCTAAACCAGGAATGTGACAACAGTCGACAGAGATTGGCATCTAGACCGTGATAGTCGCTTTCAAGATGCTCTGGCTGGCTCGATTCCAGATTATCCATTTTTAGCTCGTGCCATACTGCCAGTCTTTTCAAGTAGGTAAAAGCGAGTTGCGGATCAAAGTTCGGAATATGTCCAAGCCAGACATGAGTTTTGACCCCAGCACGGTAAATTTTACCCATGTTACGGACCTGCATGGTTTTCTCTATTGGGTCGGATTGATTGATACATAGCGCATCTATCCAAAGAAATCTTTCCTTCTTGAGTTTGCGGAATTGACGAAGCATCGAATCAACATTGGCTGTGACCATCAGTGTGGATCCACAGTCCCGAACCAGAATTTTATGTGAGAAGATTGGTTTGCCCCAACAATACTGATGTTTCAAGTATTGAGTTAGTATGAGTGTAGGACAGTCCAACGGTAGTCCTTACAGATACAGCCTCATAATAGGGGGCTGTTGCCGCCTGACGCGTAGCGTCACGATCATAGTGGCTGAAACTAACCTCAAGCGGTGTTCCAAGATCATCCGCAGGGTGTAAAACAAGGATCCGAATAGTAGTATCCGTTGTAAGAGGCTGGTAGTTGAAATTTGACAATTCGCTCATGGCGAAAACTAGAGGTATTCCAAAGCCTTGATAAACGAGTGGGTGGGCATTAAACAAGTGATCGGTCACAATAGCCTGTAAATTCAAATAGTGCCTCGAAGGTTCATTGAAACGAGATCTGGCGAATCTTCAGAATGAGAAGTCGTGTTCACAGTTGGCACGACTTCATACCACGCTTTCCCTAATTGGGAACCAACGTCATGACCGCCTTCAACAGAGCGTGGCGAAGTGACGACGACTTCCCCCATGCACCACTGAGTTTTACTATTTTTAAAGTGACAACAATACAAACTACTCTATGAATTTGCATCACCTGTCAGATGCTAAACTGAGCTTATTTCCTTGATCTTCGTTCTCACGCTCGCTGATCTGTAGTCGTCACCTCTCTGCGAGCCACGCAATTCTTCTCCCCACCCTTTTGCCTACCACGTATTGCTTCAATCATATCCTTTGATCATTCTATCTGGTTGCTAAATTTATACGGTAGCTGCCTAAGTCTATTGATTGTAATTAGGGAACATCAGGTGGGCGAGGCTGTGCATCCTCCGGGCCCTAGTTCTTACGAGCCGTATTTCCCCAATAGGACTTCTTGCACAGCACATCGCTTCTTAGCAATCTCTACTACAGGCAATTTTTCATTCTACGAAGAACAACCCCTCAATATCTATCCTTCGCTGTCCACCATTCGTCGTTTTGCGTTTGCATAACATTACCACAGGGACGGCGCTCGTATTCGGATCAGCATTGCACTCGTTTCAGGCCATCAGGCAATCAAATAGCGGGTCATTTGTAACCAAAATTACGAAAGGAAAATCCGCGGGACCGTACGTAGCCTTCATACCCGACAGTATTGGTCGCATCGATACTCCTGAGATTCACTACGTTGAACCGAAGATGTCTTCATGCTGTCGAACATGCGACCATCGTAACAATGCCGTACAAGCATTTCCGTCCGCACCTTCTCAGTTAGACTTATGCTTGGTTAAACTCACTTTCAAGGCCCCCGTGGTCCCCAATACAAAGCCGTACATTTCACTCAATACCGTCTTAAACAACATCGTCGATAGCGTGGAAACAGTCTCACATCCTACAACTTTTACATCATGGTCGCCGTGTATTTCTAACCCACGAGTTGTTATAATTTTATCAACAGCATGGAAGACATGCTCGAGTGCTACGTCTCCCGTCTTCGATAGTCTCCACGATCAGCTTGCGGAATCACCAAGCGTGCAACACGTCTATCTTGATCTCTCGGTCATCTCACTAGCCACATTAGCGCTCAAGCAAAGAACCCCGGTAGATATTATCTGCCTACGGGCCCCAAATGCGAATGTGGCAGCCGCAATGGGCAAACACTTTGGTTGGGACCCCAAACGTTCGTCGCTCTCCCATCACATATCGAGCTCTTCAGCAACCTTCAGCAGCCCTGGTGATCTGATAAAAGACTTTTGGGCCTGGGCTGAACTTCACGAGGGCCCAGTATCTCCATCGACCATCGGGTCTTCTTTTTCGTCGAGCCACGGAAGCTTACCAAAACCAGTGCCACTTAGGAGTCATAATTCGGAAGAGAAAAACATGTCTCTCATGTTTCCGGACGAGGGTGACAACGAAACAAGCCAAGGTACCGACGATGAAACACTGGTCATGATATTTCAATGGTCTAGTCATGCTGACGCTGAGCGTTTCAAACATCCTCTTCAAGCAAGCTATGGGAATAATAGGGAAAATATCCGAGACGATCTGTGGGAAACGAAAGTGGCACACCCATTGCGGCAATTGCAAAACATAGGGGCGAAGCAGGAGACATACAAACTGGATTTGAGACCTGTGGAGCCGCGCATCACGCTATCGACTGAAGCAGAAGAAAACAAGACCGGGAGGTTAAGGGGTGGGAGCAAGAGGCTAAGCATTATGGCGTCAGAGTTGGGTGAGAAAGTTAGTGGTTTTTGGAAATAAATGGTGGAACTTGGCGACAACATTCTCTTCGGGCGTTATGGACTTGAATAGCAACATACATCATTCAA
Source organism: Ophiosphaerella narmari (assembly GCA_028456235.1). NCBI lineage: Eukaryota > Fungi > Ascomycota > Dothideomycetes > Pleosporales > Phaeosphaeriaceae > Ophiosphaerella > Ophiosphaerella narmari. The sequence goes on from JALNQA010000005.1 coordinate 909,414, forward strand.
GTAATCGGTGGTAGATACGAACACTAGTAATAATGATTGGACATCCCTAGAGAGTAGCTTCTGAAGAACAGGTTATATCTGAGATGGTAATACAAACTATTTTCTCGCCACCAGCTCATTACTCTACGTCAAGGATGAATTCAGGTTTTTATTTCTCAACTCGATAAAATGCTGCATACGACCCTCCTCAGATCTTTGTGGCAAGAGTAACATTCAAAAAAGATAGGATAAAGTGTTTGTTGCTGAAAGACAGGGCACGAGTCGTAATCGTTTCAGTTCCGATCCTTCTATACGGCGAAGAAAGTTGGTCACGATCGAAAGCACAGCTTCTCGGTGTACGCGAAGCAATAACCTTTCATGCGTGATTTGGAATTCCGTACATATCGTGTATTGCCACTTCCTGCACAATGCGCATGCCGGCGCGTTTCTAACTGGGCTCGCTTTGGCCGACGCTCTGAGTGATTTGCGTTGAAATGCACCCTGATGGAAGCCACTTGTCGGGACTAACCAACCACGCTTATGATGATGTCAGTCAGGAGCAGCAATACCAAACATGTGGCTGTCGCCTTTTACCGCTTGTTGCATGAAGTTGCGCTTCTCGGGTCTTGAGATGTTCCAACCTGACTCACAGCCTCAAAAACGCTGCGCCACTGGTCACCAAAAATACCGCGCTAACGACCACGCCGCCCTCGGGAATGCCGCCACATAAGCTCAGCCGCCCATGCGCATAGGAATATCGTTATGGAGCTTGATGGGTAGGTAATACGCGTCTAATACATCAGAGGTATGTAATTTGAGGCTCAGTGCAACATTGACCAAGACTACGCAATGCGCCAGTGGCCTAGCTGTGCCTCTGCATTGATGCGGCAGCAGATTTGGCTTTTGGGGCAAAGTTTTGCGAAGGCGGCGATTTTATATAACTGATTGTTATCCATGACTTTAGATTCATTGCATGAGCATTAAGAGAGTGCGTGTGACGACTGTGTAGAGCGCGCCACATAAAAAGTAGAGGAACAAATTTGCGATGATTCAAGACGCGATATACCCTGGAGGAAACGAAGGCTATATTGACGACCGCCATGTTACTCAAGGGAGGGTGTTATGGCTGCCGGCAAAGGAAGACTTGCCAGAACGTGCAGTGAGGAGAGCTCATGGCAAAGGCGCTATTGAAGAAGGCATATACAACCATCCAATAGTTGTGATCTCTCGGTCAAGCAAGGACAGCCATTCAATACACTTTCATCTCGTAAGGACATTCCTTGTCAATTGATGAAGGGGGGACTGTTGCTGACCTGGTACAGATCACATCGCTGCAAGGCAAGCGCTTGGATCAGTTGTACTCGAAGTCAAACGAATTTCACGCAAGCCGACGCTCTTGGTATCTTCCGATAGCCCCTACGCCCAATCATCCTGATGCTCTTTCGAAAAAGACCAAAAAACGATTTCCAACCCTCAAATTGGCAAACGACGCGACCTTGCGATGGGATTCATATGTCAACATCCGTCATGTCTACAAGATTGATTTTTCGCTGTTACGGCCATACAGTAACCCAGACACTCCAGATATAACGGCCTATCATTTTGAGGGAGAATCTATGATCAGGATGCTTGCCAAAGGCAAAACTCTGACCATGTATGAGCCGGGGCCGCAATATGTACGCCTCAAGTTAGTGAGATCACTATCGGAGCCGATGTGCATGTCCACAGATGACAGACAAACAATTGGTGGCCATACACAAAGATCTGGGTCTCCAACCTCGGACGCTAGCACAACAGTAACCACTGGCCATATGGCGGTTTCCGATTCACATTCGGCGGATTTTCAAATCGCAATTATCGACCTCGATCGGATAGCTGGCCCGCCCCCAAAGGTGCCTCCCGATTGTGAGAAACAATGCACCAATATACCATTTGTACTCGACGGTATAATAAGGCCTTTCGATCACTTCCTGGGTAATATCAAACCAATAGCAGCAGCTTCGAATGAGAGACCAACAGGGACAAAAATAGATCTGAGTCCTATCACACAGCCGCTAGACCAGTTCTGGAGAGACTTGAAGGGTATCACGGCCGTTGTTGTAGCCTCTATATAGAACTTAAGTAATGTTGAAATCACATACTAAGATCATATGGAGGTAACAAATGCGTCTTTAGGGGGAGTATTCGTTTCAATCCAGTGTAAGGTTTGTCGGACGCGTTCTTGGACGACCAAATGGTGTCCAACAGCTTCCAGATCGCTGCTGAACTTTCTAAGTATCAAGATAAATTCATTCTGTCCATGCCGTAATATCTCATGTGCAAGGACAGTTCGCACAAACACCCATAATGACTCTTGTTCGGTCCATAATTTCATTGCGTAATCCAGTACAGATTTGACAATTTCCTGCCTTGTTGAATGGGGCTCAATGCTTAGGACGGCATGGAGTAGACAGGTCCAGCCAGATATGTCGCTAGGATGCTGGAAACACCAGTCTCTAACATGTTGAGCGAATTCGAGCATAACTTCAATATCTTTGATGTTTTCTAGCACCCTTCGAGCATATTGCCATGCATAGTAATTTTTCGGATGCTTCTCACCGGAACTGCATACAGAATTAAGCTCATTACGCCAGAAGCCTGGGGTGGTGGTATCGGTCAGGTCTTCCAGTCTGTTTGTATAGATAAATTTCCGTAGCCATAATCGGTGATGCCAAAGGGTTGGTGACTTTGATTGGCGATGTAGTGGTGATGTGAGAATACTGTCCAAGAAGCAGAACTCACACTTGACCGCTTGACGACAAGCACTTTGAGCTTCCCGTGTAGTAACAGCTTGGAGCGTAACAAGTCTGCGCTTGCGGAAATTCGCAGCAGTCAAATGCTCCGGATCAAAAAGAAGTATTACCTTGGTTGCGTCTAAAGCCAACAACTGAGAGTCTGGTTTTTTGCTATTGTCGAAGAAACGTTTCCGAGCTTCCAGGAAAGACAAAATAAGACCTTTCTTAGAAATACCCAAAAATAAGCCGTCGTGTAGAAGGAAACCGTCTGATGGTTCGAAGACGGGAGGCACTACCTCGATGGAAATAACCCGGTCGTTGTGAACTTGTAAGTGGCTGCTCAAGGCCTCGTATGCCTGTTTTTGTAAATGGCCATCATGTACCGATTGGGCCTGCTGGCTGAACGAAGGGGCCGAAGCCATGAGTTGTGAGTGATGCACACAGCAATTTAGATGGTGCTTGGGGTTGCTCAGCATTGCCAAGGGAGAAAGTGGAACCGAACCGAACCGAGCACAGACCATAAGAGTAGCTCTCAGAGATGCCAACATGAGAGCCCTACTGTTGAACGGTATCATGCAATGAACATATCGCACGCTACTATCCTCTTCGACCCTCCGCAACCATGCCATCTCTTCTTCTTGTGGTGTTCATCCTGCAGCTTCTACTCCACATCGTAAACACGGTGGGCGCAAACACTGTCAACGAGCTGGTACGCCCCGCACCCGTCTCCTAAGGTGTTCAGAGGACATACTAATACGTATCTTCAGTTATGGATATTATACAACAAGCTTCCAACGCCAACGTCGGGCTCGGCACAAAAGGCTCAAAAGCTCAAAAAGGAAATTGTGCAACTAAAGCGCGAGCTTGCAAACACGTCGCCGCAAGACAACTTCTCAAAATGGGCGAAGCTTGACAGACAGCACAACAAGGCTATGGCCGATTTCCAAAAGATAGGTATGTATGACCTAAGAATATACTAGTTCTTACGTCATCTACTGACATGTTGCTCGCAGATGGCTCTCTCCGCACTCATCAGACGACCTTCACATCCACCGTTTCCACCCTTCGCTGGCTCGGCACCCAAGGCCTCCGCTTTGTCCTACAGTTCTGGTTCGCAAAGTCACCTATGTTTTGGATACCTGGAGGTTGGGTGCCATACTATGTGGAGTGGATCCTAAGCTTTCCACGAGCGCCACTGGGCAGCGTAAGCATCAACATATGGGGCATCGCATGCGCTAGTATGATTGCATTGGCGGGCGAAGGACTTGCAGCAATATGGGTACTCGTAACTCACAAGTCAACCCCAATTGCAACCGAGAAGCAGCGGGGGAAGGAGGAAGCAATGGCCTTCAAGGCGGATCAGAAACCCTCTACAAGCACAGGTGAGAAGGAGCTCTAGTAGTAATGGCATCACAATCAAATCTAGTTCCACTTGTTTAAATCCTCTGGAGGGTTGGAGTAGTGTCTCCCACAAATAGACGCAAAGTCGTCGAGGCTTTCGCTCAGACACTGCAACACGAGTGGGATGACCTTGGCAGGTCGTTGGGCTTGTTCTAGGCTGCAAATTGAACTCGTGATCGTGGAGAGTATGCGAATCACCGAGTCTTCGAAAGAGCCATCTTCGCAATATTCATAAGTCGCGAGTGAGCAGGGCGATAATCTTGGCTGACATAAAGCCATTGGTCCTGCACTGCAGGCATCATTGATATTCGAAGCTGTCGATGTTGATAGATGATGGTTGTAGGACGCGGAAGAATGAAAACTTATGGCTTTCGCTAGCGCGTTCAGACTGAGCGGGCCGACTCAGCTCCGAGAGCTAGGATGACCAACTCCTCGTCAACACAACCTATGTACATCGCATGATATCGTTAGTTTCGTTGTCTAGCTAGACTATAGTGTTGTTCTATTCAGTCGACTTTGTATTCATTGGACCTGCGGGAACCAAATCTGCTTAACACCTACCTAGCTTGCACTTTTTGAAGATTCGTTCTCCGACTGCGCCGAACACCCTGCATGGATTTGATGTAAGAAAGTAGAAAGATCATTAAAACCGATTAGCCTAATCATTGACACATAATGTACTATACTGTATGTTAGTGAGGATTCGTGGTCCTCGACTAGTATGCACCCCCGGCCGTTTCCAATCCTAAACGCCAGGTTAATTGTCCTTGCGCTGCGTAGGCAACTCTAATGAGATCTAAATCATCCACTATTATCGAGGCTGAAATGCGTGGGCAAATAGCTTTTTATCCTACATGCTCGTTGCTCTTGCACCAACTCGGCAATTCTTACCCCTCACTACGCACTAACCACAAGCGGCTATGATGAAAATATGTATTCCACCCCCCAAACCTTCTTTGGCACAATGTCTGATAGCGAAGAGAACGATATTTTTGGCTTGAGCCAGGAACTTGTTCCGCCAGCTTTTGTGAAGTCGGCCGGTATTTCCGAGATTGATTTCGATGGGCTGCTTTCGCCACCACTCAAGCTACATGAGGACCTCAAGAATGGGTGTGGTGGTCAGTTATGGCCAGCGGGAATGGTATTGAGCAAATACATGCTCAGGAAGCATAGTCTTGATCTACCTGGGAAGCAGATGTAGGGTCAAGATATTATCCAGGCCTTGATCCAACACTAATACATTGCAGCATCGAGTTAGGGGCCGGAGGTGGATTAGTCGGGTAAGAATCACAGTTTGCCTTGTTGATATGCATTCTTCCTACCTTACTCTTGCCACTTCTTATCTTCTAATATATTTTCAGGCTAGCAGTAGCGATAGGCTGCAAGACCGACAGTATACTACATATAACAGATCAAGAACCAATGTACGACCTCATGAAGCGGAATATCGCTCTCAATGATCTGATTTCACGGGTATCTGCATCAATTTACGACTGGGGTACAGAGAAACCAGCCCAATTACCAGAGCACCCTGACATCATCCTTGCTGCCGATTGCGTCTACTTCGAGCCAGCATTTCCTCTATTACAACAAACGCTCAGTGATCTGATTGGGGAAAACACAGTGTGCTACTTCTGTTTCAAGAAGAGGAGAAGAGCAGACCTGCAGTTCATGAAGGTAGCAAGAAAAATGTTCGATGTGAAGGATGTAAAGGATGACCCTGACCGAGAAGTCTATTCCAGAGAAAGCTTATTCTTGTGGGCTCCATATTTAAAAGCACGAACAGACGCAAAGCTAATCCTGAGCAGGTATCGCATCACTAAGAAGAGGAATTAAACCACTCAATTTCCGAAGAGCATTATTTCTCGGTGCTTGTTTCACCCCTCAAAACCCGTTTTATGGAATCAATAGCTTCCCCATCAAATCCTAGAAAGTCTCTGACATATGGCTCTACACCACCGTATTTATCTTCAACCACATCAAGCAGTGCAAGTATGAGTTCTCCCCCAATCTGCACATATTCGGCCATCCCAGGCGTTTCTTGCGTCCATTCCTTGTTCCACAACTTCAGCATCTGCAGTAAGGCCTCACGGCTTGGCTCGATACCAATTCGTGTCAGGACATAGTCGTAAGCAATCAACGACCGAGGTGCGCCGGCGAGACTGAGGAGGATGGCGGAAACCACGCCTGTACGATCTTTACCAGCTGCAGTATTTATTAGTGAGAAGAGCTAGAGGAAGCAAGCAAGAACTAATGAGAAAATACACCAACAATCACAATATTAAAGGCATGAAACAGACATAAAAACATACCTGTGCAATGAACCAACATGCCCCCCCTCCCATTCCTTACCCACTCCAACGCCTTCCTAATACTCGGCGCATGGATCTCCAAAACCTCACTATTCAAATCGGCATACGCCTTTGCACCCCCACCCTGAACAAAACTAGCCAAATTGAGGCGGCTAGGCGCTTTCGTACCCGCAGTCCACACATTCTGTATCCCCTCAATCTTCGGGTCCGCATCTTGCAAGACCTCTTGCTCTGAGCGGAGATCGACGACCACTTTAATGCCGAGCGACTTGAGGTCTGCTGGGTCGACTTTGTGCGCCGCGCCGGAGCGGTATATCAGGCCTGGGGGCATGGGCGAGGAAGGGAGGAGGCCTAGATCGCGCATGTTGAGAGCACCTGGGATTGGGATGAATGGTGGGCTTGATAGGATTTGTTGGACGATTGATGGGGAGATGGGGGTGTTCATGTTGGTTTGTAGGAGGGCAGCGAGGTCGTGTGGTTGGGAGAGGATGGGGTCGGACATGGTGATTGTGGGGTGCTTTGCTGATGGAAGTGCAGACTTGGAAATGCTTGGGGATGAAATGATGATAGTTTGCAGAGTCTTACCTTACCTGCTAGGGCTTTATACTGATATTCATATTGCACTAGACCTTGCTGAAATTGAGCCGACTTTGTTTCGAGCACCGCACCATCTTTGCCGTGCCCGAAAGACAGGCCCAGGCTTGAGTTCAAGTTCGACAATTCTTTCCCACATGCTCGACCCAAATCCATTTCGTATTTCGCATCATAATGTACCAAAAACTTGATTGGCTGGTAGCCTCAAAGGACGAATGACGTGGCAAATCGTGCTTACACGGGTACCTTTATCAAGCCGGCGTCAAGCTCATGGTTCACCGGAAAAGGGCGAGACTCTGAACTCTATGAAACATATGCAGGACGTATGACGCTATACTTACTTGGTTGTGACGTACCTGGCATCAGGGCTATGTTCGTGCGCAACTGCGCAACACAAGAATGGCGTGTACGAGTAAGACAAACAGGATGCGAAACAAACTAAGGATGTAGTTTTCATATGCTAAACTTGATTATTTCTCACAACAAATAGGCAGTCCTACTCCGAAGACATTTGTCCGACAATCAAGCCCACCGTAAAATCCAATGCATACTCCTTTATCAATATTGCTTGAAATCCTCATATAGTTTCGTCTTAGTAATCTTCGCCGCGGCTGATAACTTCTTTGCATGTTGGCCTTAGGAGGAAAGTCTGGATATGGTTAGTTTGCATTCTTACAACAGCTTCAAGTGACATAGGGTACTTACATGTTCGCTCTGCGCAGTGTAGCTGCCCTTGACATCGCATAACGGTGGGTATGCTTCGACAATGCCTGCCGAAACCAAGTTGTTCAAACCTAGAAGGTACTTGTCGTGACCCAGACGGTCGAGATACCGCCGGCAGAAGGGCAGTGTACCAAAGTTTTTGGTGATGCTGTTTAATAGTGTCTTTGCGGATGATACACGGAGTGCGACTTTGGGGGCGTCGCCACGCTTAGCGTAATGTGAGGTCTCCATCTATAAACAGGGTCAGCATAAGAGAGTCGTATATCAATGGGAAGACGCACATCGTCCCGGACGTAGCCCTTTCCTGTGCTACCAAATGTCTCGATGGCGAACGTCTCGCCCTCCTCCATCTTAGTCTGGTCTCCTCCCTTGACGATGGGTACCGTTTTGCCGCCGTGGATGGTATGGTGACCAATGCTGTGCCCGTTCAGATTCCGGATACATTTGACTGGCAACATCTCTCCCTTGATCTCCACCTCATAACTCTCCATGACTTCCTGGATTGCCGCGCCAATATCGCTCATGCGCACATCGATACCGGCTTCCTTGACTCCAGCGTTCGTGGCTGCTTTGCATGCTTCAACGAGGTTGTCGTAAACAGGGTCGAAAGTCATGGTGAAGGCTGAGTCGACAATGCGGCCATTGATATGCACGCCAAAATCGACCTTCATTACGTCCTCGTAGTTGACAACCATTTTGTTCCCAGCGTTCGGCGTATAATGTGCGGCGCAGTGGTTGATGCTCAGACCTGTGGGGAAACCCATACCTGCTATTAGTCCATCACCATCCTCGAGACCCTGATGTCCTGTCAAGGCACGAACCGAGTCTTCGATGCCCTCAGCAATTTCGGTGAGCGCCATGCCGGGCTTGATCCAGTTGCGTGCCCATTGTCGTACTTCGCGATGAATCTCAGCGCCTCGACGGTAGTCGGTAAGGTAGTCGTTTTGCATACGATCGAGATGGCGCTTCTCCTCGTTGGTGGTACGGTACGCATTTTCGTTCAAGTATTCGCAGATCTCGCCCTCGGGGTATGAGTCGTTGAGGAAGATTTCATGGACAGGCACACGGGGCGGTGTTGTCTGTGTCTTCGGCCCTGACGCGCTGCCTGCCTTCTTCTTCTTCCTGGGTTTTCTCTTCTTTTTCTTTTTCGCTGCGCCCTCACCAGCTTCTGGTGCAGCCTCGTCAGCGTCATTGTCATCGTCTGAATCGTCGTGCTCTGCATCTTCGTTCGCCTTGTCGCCATTCGATGCGGTGCCGTTGGTAGGCTTGCTCGTCTCGTCCACTGCAACAGCCTAATAGTTAGTTTAAGGCACATTTATGGCTAGTGGTTTTGCGTACACTTCAAGTTGGCGATGCCATCCGCTGTTTGTGCCGCCATGTTAAGCAGCAAATTGCAGAGAATAGGAGTGAGAGGGCCGATGCGAGAGGCGGCAAAATTATGGCTTCTCACAGCCAACCCTCAACTAACTTGCCCCACTAGTCTAAATGTTCCGTTACATACCACCACCATATGAACGGGGCTGGATCTCGCTTACTTGCATCCCTGCTGCGGTATCTCCATGACGTCTACTATGCGCCACGGCAAACATTCACTCTCCACGTTCCGCCCCCTCTACCTCCTACACTCGACCCTCGTAATGGGCAATGCCACTCCGCCCCGCCTCCCTTCTGCGACCAATCGCTCACCCACCTCCATATCAGCTCTATCGAGGCGCCCTCTTCCACACGACCGCATCACGCCCATCCGATAGTCTATCGAATCATTATGACACTCTACAACTGTCATCCGATGCCGCTCCGGCAGAAATCAAGCGACAATTTTATGCCCTTTCGAAGAAACACCATCCCGACCGCAACCCTGATGACCCCACTGCAAGCACACGCTTCGTTGCCATAAGCGAGGCATACCACATCCTCTCCGTCCCCGAGAAGCGCACCAAATACGATGCGCAAATCAACCCCGTGCAGCGTCCAGGCGCTGCTGGCTATCCTCAAGGAAGCTATTCGTCTGCAGCATTTGGGTCGCGCCCCGCAAGCGGCCTGAACAAAAAGCGCTCTACCTTCCGCGGCCCGCCCCCCTCATTTTACAAATCCGGTGGATATGGACAACATAGCGCTAAGAGAGCAGAATATGCGTACCACGATCCCAACCCCAATGGGCGAGAAGCACCGAACGAGAGTTATGGAGACTTTAGAGGTGGATTTGGACCAGGGCAGCAGAAGCAGGGACGTCAGGTGCCGCATTTTGACGATCGGAAGCATAAAGCAACACACGACAATGTTCACGAGCACATCTGGGCACGAAGACATAGGGCGGCAAGAACCATGAGAGTGGAGAAAGAGTACGGAAGAGGTGGTATATTGGCCAATTTCGTCATGGTATCAGGCGTCATAGCCCTTATAGGCCTGACAGCAAAGTTCTTCGAAGACAGGGCTGGAGCGAGCCACAGCAAGCGGCAAGACAATGTATGATGATAGACATGTTATAAGCCAAGATACCATAAGAGGGATATACAGATATGCCACAGACTCGCAAAATCGTGCGCGATGAGATAGATTGTTGTACATGCCCAAAGCCATACTACGCTCCCTCACTACGCCGGATTGAGACGACGAGGCCGCTACATCACCAAAGGAATCTAAGTCCGAACTCCCCACCTATTTACTCTCCGAGCGCTTAACCCTCGAAGGTGAAGCTGGTGCCGAGCTTGTGGCCGGCCTCATTCAGCTTCTGGGTATCGAAAGAACCACCAATGCCAAAGGTCAAACCAGAGTTGACCTTCGTGTTGTATGCGAGGGAAGCAATGCCGAGGTTGTTGATCTTAGCCTATAGAATTCATCAGCTTCAACCTTCTTATCTAACGCTCAGCAAATGAGGCATACCTTGGCGAAGGAAGCAGGGTCGAGCTTGTACTTTGCAGCAAGCTCAAGACCGACGTTGGAGCCGGACTTGGAGTCCCAGGATGCCTTAGCACCAGCCTCGACGGCGGGGTTCACGCGTTGGTAATACGAGGCAGTGAAGACGCTCAGGGAGTTGGTGGCAGTGACGGCGGCGTTGTAGAGAGGGGTGGTGTAGCCGAGAGCAGCGGAGTACTTGGTGATGGCGGCCTTCTGCACATCGTAGCCAACCTCACCACCAACGACGAAGCCGTCATGGGCAACAACAGCATCGGCGGTGGCGGCAATGGCGCCAGCGGGCGAATAGTCGACCAGAGCGCGGCCGTGGATGTTGGACTGCTTGAAGTGGAGGTTGAGTTTCTGTCCCTTGTTGCCAGCGTTGGGGGCAAAGTTGGAGAGGACCTCAGCCTTCAGGCCGCTGGCGAAGGTGTCATTGAGCTCAACCTTGGTAGCAAGGAGGTTGGCGGTGTTCCACGACTGGGTGATGCTGATGCCTGCGCGTTTGGTCGTCAGCAGACGTACTCCTATACCTGTGGCCACACTTCCACCGGGCGGGTGAATTGAATGAAATATGAAGGAAGAAAAAGCTGGGGTACAGTGGAAGGGCACGTAGAAAGTCGCGGAACGAGGGGTAATACCGTTGGAGAGCGCCTTCTTGCCCTCGAGCTGTTGTGGATACGGTTAGCGATCGCAAAGATAGAGTTTTGGTGCGCAGACTGACAGAGGAAGTGACTGGGCCGCTGTGCGCTGAGGTGCCCTTGGCGGTGAAGTTGACACCGTTGGGAGCCTTGAGCTTGACCTCAAGGGCGGCTATAAAAGTGTAAGCAGTGGCGCGCGAGGCTCAATTGCATTATCCGACCTGCGGCAGTGTGGTAGAAGTCCTTGTTGATAAGCTAGAGGGCGGCCGTGTCAGCGATTGCATCCTCGGCATCAGCTGTAGTGAGTCCAAAACATACGTCGTTGGAGGCTTTGGCGATGTCGCTGAAAGCCGGTGGTGGGAACTTGGGGATGATCTTCTCGACCTTGACGTATTCGGCCATGATGGAGGGCGTTGGAGAGCAGGAGCCTGGGGTCTGGAATAGAGATGTGGTGGTAGGGAGAGTTGGTGTTGCTAGACAGTCGAGAGCAGGCGCAGTGAAAACCGAAAACACCCAGGGCTGCAGGGTGTGTGTGAGGTCACGGCACGCAAGCGCTACGGCCGTTTACGGACGACACTTGGCTAGAGCAGCCCCTCCTCGCCCACACAGCCAACAACGTGCTTTGCTTGGTAGATTGCTGGCAATCCCGCAAGCAGGTCCTGCCACTCGCGTCGCGTTTTGCTTTGCGAATCAATCCCAAGCACACTGGGCCTCTGCCATCTCATTTGCATACACCGCTGTTTTGACATATTCGCCAATTGCCCCCGTGACGCCCTCTCCAATACCAAGTACATACAATACACCCCACTGCTAGCTGTTCAATGCAGTGCCACTGCCGCCCCGGTCGGCAGACCTTCTGGGTTCTTCTGGCTCAGCGTATTCTGCTCAGGGGCGCCGTCCGATCAGATAATCCGCCTCAGCCTGCTTCGACTCGACCAGACTGAGATGGTTTATCGATAATGTTTTCAAGCCTGCAAGGGCTAGCTACTAGCTCTTGTCGCCGACGTCGCTCAATGTCATCACTCAGCCCCACCTAAACAAACCATTTCCAAAGTGACTCTTGCGACACTTACCAGCCAAGCCCGAACGGACTTCACGGGTCATAAAACTCTACCTCCGGGCAGCACATAGTCATTCGTTTCTGACCTGAGTAACTTCATCACGAATTAGTCAGCACTGCCGTACTTAATACCAAGTGAGCTGACTCTGCACCGCACACTCACCAAAATGTCCACTTTCGGCACACATTTTAGAGTTACCACGTATGTAAAGAGCCCTCTCAACCCAATCCACGAGCCCTGACAGCCAACCAGTTATGGCGAATCTCATTGTCTCTCCGTCGGTGCCATTGTCGATGGCTGTCCACCAGGCATGGCCCTCGTAGACGCCGACATTCAGCCCCAGATGACGCGCCGAAGACCAGGCCAATCCGCCATTACCACTCCACGGAATGAAAAGGATCGTGTCGAGATCCAGTCGGGCACTGAGTTTGGAATCACACTGGGAACACCGATTGGCCTGCGTGTCATGAACGAGAACCAGCGCAAGCAAGACTACGGTAACAAGACTATGGACTTGTACCCAAGGCCGAGCCATGCGGATTGGACATACCTGGAAAAGTATGGTGTTAAAGCTAGTTCGGGAGGCGGTCGAAGCAGTGCGCGCGAGACAATTGGTTAGTCAGGTGCACCCTATGTCGGCATCAAGTGCTGACAGCAGACAGGTCGGGTAGCAGCTGGCGCAATAGCAGAAAAGTACCTCCGCGAAGCTTATGGCATTGAGATTGTCGCTTTTACTGCCTCGATTGGAAATGAGTTCCTCTTCCCTCCCACGCCTGAACATCCAACCGCCACCACAAATCCCGAGTACCTAAAGCTTGTCGACACAATCACGCGCAAGGAGGTAGATGAGTATCTACCCGTCCGGTGCCCCAACGCCGATGTTACAAGGCGTATGGAACAGTTAGTAGAAAAGTATCGAGATGCGCAGGACAGTATAGGTGGGACAGTGACCTGTGTGATAAGAAATTGCCCTACAGGCTTAGGGGAACCATGCTTTGACAAGCTCGAGGCAAAGCTTGGACATGCTATGCTCTCCATCCCAGCTACCAAGGGCTTCGAAGTTGGATCAGGCTTTGGCGGCACCCAGATACCTGGTTCAATCCACAATGACCCATTTATCAAGGCACCTGCTGTATCTGCTGGCGAGAATCTTTCGGCGAATGTACATCGGCCCAAGCTAACCACGAAGACGAACAACTCTGGCGGTATTCAGGGTGGTATTACAAATGGCGCACATATTTACTTCAATGTCGCTTTCAAACCACCGGCGACAATTGGACAGGCACAAACAACAGCGACGTATGATGAGACCGATGGCGTTCTGGAGGCCAAAGGCCGACATGACCCATGTGTAGTGCCCCGTGCGGTGCCTATCGTCGAGACAATGGCTGCATTGGTTATAATTGATGCCGTACTCGCCCAACAGGCCAGGGTGGGGGCGAGAAGCTTACTGCCGCCCTTGGATAGCGTTAAACCCGTGCAAAGATGAATTAATCCTCATGATTACTACTCATTCATAGAGCTTTACTATGACATGTATAGAATGAATATGCTGTCGACGGCAATGTTGTATCACTCTTTCGTAGCAATAAATGGATGGATGGTCTGACTTAGGTTGATGGCATATGAGTCTTAACAAATGCCAGGCCACGCCAAATCTTGATGCACTAGTCTAACTACTGAGTCTTTCCTACGAAGACAAATTCTATGGTGATCCTGCATTCCAAGCGAGCCAATTGGTAAGACTGGGTAGCAAACCGCAAGATACCTTGGCGCTTCGGTGGTATCAGCAAGAGCCAAGTAGGAAAACCTTGGAAGTCTGGCAGTTTGCGAACAAATCACAGTGTAATGATGACGAAGCTATCCACCGCTCGATAACTGCCACCAAGAACGCATGAAGCGAGCGAATCGTGTGAAGAGAGTCATTCTCCAATATGTGTAGGATGGCAACCGTGTTTAATTGCAATCGGGCCTTCTATCCCAAACCCAAGAAACCCCGAAGATCCTTCGTACTCGGAATTGGAATTGGAACCTTGATCTGGTGATCCCTTTGTCAAACCTCTCTCCTCCTTCACTCACCTTCCCACATCGAGACCACTGCTTCCAAAGGCTCGTGTTCCTTTGTTCATCGGAATCACCTCGACCAACCTCGACGCCATCTCGCTGATCGACTAGGACCCTACCGCGATGCAATTTTTTTTTCACAGGGTCGGCTGTGAATTCCGCAGGCCAGAAATGTTCAGAAGCTTGAGGTGGGTGGGCGGGAACAAGGACGAGAGCAGTTGGGATGGCCCCACCGGGTCGGTAACCGAATGCTTAGTAACACATGGCATTTGACGGAATTCGATACGAATTTCTCACTGTGGTTCAAGATCTCGATTACCAAGTTCGCCTCCTGCGTGATCACCCAAACACAACTGTTCGTCCCTCATTCGAGAACAACAGGCGTTCTAGTCCAATCGCAATCTTGCATCGGAAGCTTGCATCTAAATCTTGCACCTCGGCAAACACCGAGCATTTGCCACTGCTGTGTTCACCGAACCGATACGGCACATACGTCTCAAAGGGTGACAAGGTGCCGTTGACATAGGCCCGTCTAGCCTCCGACGTCACAGCCACTCAACTACTCTCAAATCTGTTGTGTCCCGTCTGAGGTGGCTAATATCTTTTTAGTAGCCTTGCTTTAGCTGGAGCATGTCCGTAGAAGAGTCCCCTCCACGGAGTGTGTGAGCTTGCCTTCGTTTCTTTGATTCTGCACTATCAGAAATGGCTCGTGGCGCTGCTGCGTCCGCGCAACGAGACGACCGGAACCCCCCAGCCTCAGGAGACCCCAAGGCAAGTAAGCGACGCTGTGTTCAGTCAGCATGCGTTCCTTGTCGTAAACGGAAATCCAAAGTAAGTGCCTTCGTGTCAATAGCCGAACCCTTGTAGACAGTGGCCTGATGTTAGAGCTCCAATTCTGCGGACTGCGAACTTTGATTACATTTCTACATGCTGTGACCTACAGCTTGACAACACACCAACGCCACTGATCTTCATTGCTAACCTGCCACCCGCAGTGCGATGGTGGTACGCCTCTTTGCGCAACATGTACCGCTGTCTACAAGACTGAATGCTTCTACGATCCTGAAAGCGAAAGCCGTCGCTCAAAGAATGGCTCGTCATCTATCGTCAATACAGGCACCAAGCGTGATGCCTCTGGTATCACTTCACCCAACGGCGACACCGCCTCAAGCACCGACTTCATCATCAAATCAATCCGTTCTCTCCCAGATGAACATGTGGCTGAGTTCATCTCCCACATACGAAAGGATCCCAAGCTTGACATAGACACTCTCGTTGATTCGTGGCGCAAGACTATGCCGTTACCTCCTAGCACACCTCTTGAGGTCCGCAGCCTCGAAGCCGATCTGAGTGTCCTACTGGGGAAACCTGCCCTTACTATTACAGGCCAGAGCCGGCACTTTGGACACTCCGCTGGCCTTAGCCTAGTTCCTGAGGAAGAAAATTTTGGAGGTGGCCGAACACGACAGAACAGCGCGAACACCGAGCGCGAGGGTACAACGTGGACGAATGTGACGAACGATATGGCTTTTGTCAAAAGATTGATCGTCTTATACTTTACTTGGAGCCACCCGTTCTACATCCTCTTCAGCCGCGAATGTTTCTATAAGGACTTCTATTCGGGTCGCGATAAATACTGTTCTTCGTTGCTGGTCAATGCCATCTGCGCTTATGCCTGTCATCTCACGGACGAACCCGCAGGAAGAACAGATCCATCCAACTTCCGCACAGCAGGTGATCACTTTTTTGCAGAGGCAAGGAGGTTACTCTTCGAGGATGAAACTCCGAGTCTAACCACTACACAAGCGCTCTGCATCATGTCTTTACGCGAGCCAAGCACCGGACGCGATAGTTCGGGGTTCAGTTACATTGGCAGGTGCCTACGGATGTGTGTTGAGCTTGGCTTACACTTGAACAACAGTGTCAGTCCTGCGCTCTGCCTGACGGAATGTGAAATCGAGGTCAGGAAGATTACGTTTTGGGGTTGCTTCACTGTAGACACGTAAATACCCAATATTCTATAACAATTAGTACTCACTGACACATCAGCTAGAGTTTGGTCAATATGCATGGGCCGCATTTCCCAAATTCCACGGGCCGCTATCACCCTAGATAAAGCTATGCTCGAAGAGGTTGCTGGTTTCCCCGAATCATTCCCAGGTGCTTCGCGTGGCCAGCTAGACAGCGTTCCGTCATATTTGTTCCTTCAGGAGTTTACCGCACTTTCGGAACTTGCCAACGACAATAATTACATGTTCTTTGCACCAAGGGAACGACTCACTAGCACAAAGCTTCTTGATTGTTACAACAAATATCAGGCTTGGTATCGGAAGCTGCCAGCAGCACTAGGAATCAACGACAACAAGCAGCCTGGACCGCACATCTTAGTGCTACAGTACGTTTTGCCGCACTTGGCTTGTTTTCGCGCTAACAATTGCTAGCATGCTATACTACACAATGATTGTACACCTTTTCCGCCCAATGCTCAAGGTCGACCTCCTCCAATCAGACGTCCATCCCCGCGATATCTGCATCGAAGCCGCGAATACCGTATCCAAGCTCACCAGAACTTATCGACAACTCTACGACTTCCGCCAAGCACATCTTGCCATACCACATTTGCTTTTGTCCGTCTGCATCGTGCATTTACTCTATTCAAAAGACAACAAGACGTCATACCAGAACCTCGTCGAGGGTCTCCAAGGCCTGCAGGATCTTCACGAGTGCCATTATTTTGGAGCGAGGAGTTTCAGGATCATTTATGCGTTGGCAAAGACCTGGAATCTGCCATGGCCCGAGGAACTACGAAACTCGAAGCTTCTTTCGGTCAGCGACACCGAACGGCCCTTAGGCACCACTAGCCCATCAACTGATTCCTTACTCATTGTTCCAAACGCAACCGGCAGCCACATGGTCTCAAGCATATCCTACCCGCCCATCAGCCACCCACACAGACGCGGAAGCCTCTCCATGTTCGGCGCCGAGGGGACCCTCCAACTCGCTACCCACTCAGCGACATCACGCCCCAACAGCGTCCCCGCCGGCCACCAGTCCCAAAGCCCTAACGTCCACCCCACTATGCACCCCTACCCCGCCCTCTCCGCATACCAATATCCCCACTCTGTCGCGGCTATCCCCTCAACAAGCGGCGCAACCGCCGCCCCCGACTCCGCCGAAACACTCTTCTGGACCCCCATCCCAGGTATGCCGGGCCCCATCCTACCACGCACAAGCTTTCAGCACATGAGCCCCGTGCCGCTCAGCAGCGTGCTGGCGTCGTCCGACACGGCGAAGCGCCTGGGCCGTGACGGGTTCAAGATCAGCGAGGAATGGCAGTTGAGTCATAGTGGGTTTGTGCCGACGTCGGGGAGCGCATATGCGAGCCAGGCGGGCAACGAGTATTTGCCGGGGGGCGCGACGGGGTTTGCGCAGGGCGAGGCGGTGGCGTATCAGCAGCATGGGCATGCGGGGCAGCAGGAGGAGTTTGGCGGACAGTGGTATCCGAATCATCATATGAGTTGAGGGCGAGGGGTTAGGATAGACGAGAGAGAGATATGCTGGAAACGGCATTTTTGCGCATACAGACGCAATATCTGCGGTTATAAATATGTGAATATAGAGTCAAGCACTATAGTGGTATAAAGGGGACGGCCAAAGACATATACGGACAGGAATAAACGCAGAGGAAGAGGGAAACGAATACAACACCATGTATACTATAGCTCATTGATTTTTTCGCCCGTGCACTCGAAGCCATCAATTCAAGCATATGAAACTCCTACCCAATCGATGCAAGTGGAGAAGTCCAACCATTAAATTTAGTAGTCCTAAAAATATAGTAGGAAAGGGTATCCTGACAACAGGGAAGATGCAAGTCAAGTAGCACCAAAATCAAGTCAATCGCCCGGTCTGCTCGGGGTCTTTGTTCCATTTGCCCGCTTCTACGAGTACGCTTGCAGTACCGGCCCTTTCCTCGTAGAGCTTTCTCAGGTCGTCTACAGACTGCTTTTTCAGGTTCAATTTCTTAGGCGTTAACATCTTGCGGGCAGGAAACTGGTCGCTTGGCTGTTGTCTCGCCTCAAAGCTAGGCATGCGATGTAACAAGCCTGGGCTTATGGTGCGAGGTTTCGGACCGGGAACGGGGAGAGAGGTTGATTTGGATGGGGGACGGGTCTTTATAGGATTGACAGGCGTATTGGGATATACCGGACGAGCCAGACCAGTAATGGTCGGGGTACGATATGACGAGGCAGGGATACTAGGGCGGCGATATTCTACTGCGGATGCGGGTTTTTGATCTGGGCTCGGCGGTCGTACAATACTGACTGGTGACGCTTTTTCACTCTGGGTAAACGCTGGTGCAGAAAGTGGATCTTGCTTTGCTGCGGGTGTATGTAAAATCCTCTCAGCTGTTGACAAAGCAGGCAAGGTTGCTAATCCAGGCAGAGGCATTGGGCCCTGTGGTAGACTTGCACTCCTTGTTTTCAGATCGTGACCCTGAGGCATCGGTTTCCATGCTGTTGCCGACGCTGGTGCGAGAGTAGACTTCTCCACGTTATCAACCTGCGCTGCTGTCAGGGTCTTCCTCTTCGGAATATTGAGTTTGGCAGCAAAAGGAGAAATGGGAGAGATCTCAGTCTGAGCGTTCGGCAGAGCCGATGTAAAATCAGGAATAGAAGTTGAATTGCGCATACCAGACTTCTCGCTTGTTCCTTGATTCCTTCGCGGAGGCAGAGCCGGCGCCTGCTCGTGTTCTTGTCTTCGTGGAGAAAAACCATCGGCTATTGCAGCATAAGCACTGGGGGATTCAGCAACGTCTTCAGGCGCATCTGATATGACAGTAGAATATCTTGGAGGTGGGACCTCGACCGATGGTGCAGGCTTCCTCCTCGAGGAGTCAGTGGAAGATTTGGTAGATGGTACGCGAGAACGAGGGGGTAATGGAGGTGGTATTGCCTCGTCCGAAACCTCTGGATATGCTTCAAAAGACTTCTCATTATCTTCAAGAGTGATGCCACAGATCTGTTCATCGAGTGACTCCCTGTCCTCCCCTGATTGTCGCGTCCCGTCGAGTGAATCCTCCCAGTCAGCTTCATCTTTCGGCAACTTCAACTCTTTGTAGAAGACGTCTGCTGACTGCTCGCATGCATCACGGAGACCCTTTGGCCATGCATCGATTGCATGTTTGAGGAGTCTTCTTATGATGGAGGACATTTTAGCGTCTTCGATCTGGTCTGGCCCGCATAGCAGCGCTGGTGCAAAGCAGACAGCAAGGTTCTCGGATGTCATTCTGTTTGACTCTTGCCGGGCAGCCACTGCATCTAAAAGAGGTAAAAGGTGTCTGACGAGAATCTCACGGGATATACCGGGCAACAGAGACCATTCTGACTTTGGAGAGAAGAGGTCTCTTAGCCTATCAAGGCCTGGAACATCCTGAGGATCGCCATGAAGACGCTTCAGATCGGCATACGAGGATTGTGGAAGTATGGGTTCCCTCAATGAAGCATACCATGCCTTGATCAGGGCGGCAGCCATGAAGACTGAATAGGCGTCCTTGGGCTCCACCTCAGCAATGATTTCGTCCTGGTGCTCAGCGTGGGGATATGGCGGAATAGGGAGCGTGACTCCATTGTCTTTATAGATGATGTACTTCTGGCCCCTGTCGTAGGCTTCCTTCAGCACGTCTCGTAGCTTGGAATGTGGAGGCACTCGGAACAGGCCCTCGGAAACGATGTTCTCTTCCATGAGCACAAAGCTGGTCGTCTCACGCAGGACTCTGGGAAAGCGCGTTCTGCCATTGCTGCTCGTAGGAAAAGGGCTGCTCGCTCCAAATGCACGGCGGCCCGTGGCATTCTCGACGAATATGTCGTCAGATATGCGGCGGTCGGTGAGGTAGGTCGACGGGGGTATGATGAGGTTCTCGATCTGGATGTATGGGGCAAGAGTGGTCAAGCTAGAGGCTGTGCAAGTCAGTCGCGACGTCAAGCGTGGCACGGTCATGCATACCATGGTAGATCTTCCTCCTGAACTTGGGGCTCACAATGGTGGAGAAGATCTCGGTCAAGATGCGCACCCAGGCCTTCTCGTGGATAATGTACAGCTTCTGCAGGCGTTTGCGCATTGCGCGAGACAGGACATGATATGCCTGCAGAAACCAACCCCAGCCGGGCCTGTGCTTCTTGGACGTGGCCCCGCCATCGCCGTCTCCTGCAAAAAAGACAACCTCGTACTCGTAGCCCTTCAGCAGGTCGTCCTCCTCGGGCAGGCGTGCGAGCACGTAGGGGAGCAGCGAGTCGAAGTCGGTTTCGTGGGTATCGGGCATGGCAGCCGCATTGAGGATGAAGACGGGCCGGCCCTCCTTGGACGGCAGGGGCGAGCGGTAGAGAATGGAAGTGGCGGCCTTTGCCATGTCGGCCGAGTAGTTGGAGCTCTGGCGCGGGGGAGGGACGGCTGAGAGCGACGAGCTGCGCAGCCGGCTGGCCACCTTTGCACGCATGCCGCTCATGGCTGGCGACGGTGGCGAGAGACCAAGGCTTGATGCAGAATGTTCGTGTTCGCGGCGTGGCTATCAACACGCGGCGGGGAATGCGGCAAGCTGGCACGTGAGAGTGCGACGGGGGCGGGAGTGTGAAGGAGGGGCTGAGGTAGGTGGAGATTGAGGCGGTGCAGACAGGCCATATAAACAAATGACGTTGCTTGGGCACCGCGGATGAAGCCGTCACTAGCGCCGCTACGACATGAATGTGGCCCGCTGTGATTGACTCGGACATTCCAGCAAGCCTCGCAAACCAAACAGCTATCAGGTTTCCCACGCTCTAGCCCTGTCGCTTGCGTAATCTAGCCTATCTAGTCGCTCTCATCCGATGATATTACTACAAGAAGTTCCTCTCGGTCCTGGCCGTCCTGCTCGAAATTTTGGACTCCCTCTTCTTGCAGCTGCATGCGCAATGCCTGGAAGTGGTTCAAATTCGTCCGGAATTCATCCATCGAAGTACCCGCTCTTTCCAGTGCTTCAATCAACATCTGCTCCGTGAGCTCCTCTCTCGCAAGGTTCTCGGCCTGTATGCCTTGGAAGTAACGGCGCAGTTCTTCATGTGTCGCGATAATTTGAGCTCGATTTGCCGACGAGCGCTGCTGTCTGTTACCCGATCCAGATCCTGACAAGTCGTACGACTGTATATTGTCCTCCGGTGGAAGAGGGTCAGAGACTGATGTCAATCTTGACTTCACACGCGTATCGAGTAGTGCTATCAGGCCTCGGTCGTCAGAAAGTATGATATGCCTTGCAAGATCAATCTCAGGTATTTGAGCAAGCCAGTAGGGATCTTCGCCCGCACCCAAATCCTCTTCAAAACCATAGCACACCTCAACCAGCAAACTCGTGGCTTCTGTCGTATTCCAGAGGTCCTTGGCCTTCGGCACATAGAATTGGCAGAGGATCTCTTGAAAGTTACCGTTGGGCTCCTTCCCCCACACCGGCTTAGGAATCGGTGAAATATCTAGTTCCTTGCATAACAGGGCTGCTAGCCATGGATACTCTTTGATCGCATTTCGTAACGTCGAGCGTGCTTTCTGTGGCTGCTTGAGTCGATCATGAGCCAGAGCGACACTGAAAGCAAGATTGGGCGGGACTTTCCACAGCCGCTCCAGGTAATCTGTCTCGACGAGGTCTACCACTACCTGCGGTTCACGTCCACGTAATGCTAGTTGGTCGACGAACAGCCGGACACAGTAAGGATCATTCTCAGGATCCATAGCAAGCATCAGTCTAGCCCATTCAAGAGCTGTTCGCCAGGTTGCCCGCACGGTCAATGTGCTAATATACCTCGAAATTGCGAGCCAGAACTCACGATTTTCTGGATAGCGGAAGTCCAGGCGTGCTTTACCAGCGGCAAGATTGGTTGAGAAGGTGGAGTGGACCGAGCGGCCAAATGTGAATAGGGCACGCTCGAGCAGCTCTGATGCGGTCGCATTATCACGTTGTTGTTTTGCAATCTCAGATACTTGGAGAAGGGTAGAGATGTGATAAGCTTCGATTGAGTTAACATTCTGTCAATTTATTGACATTCTCATGAAAAACTTACGGTTGAAGTGAAGTAATTGAATCATGCGCTCGGGATCCATGCTTCTAACGCAGACTTGGAATTCCTGTTGTACTTTTTGATACGCATGATTGTGAACAAATTTACACATAACGGTACCATCGGCTCGCTTTTCAGTAACCTGCATGCTGAGCCCCCCTGACGTTGCACGCGGCCATTCCTCCTTCCCTTGGATGAATATGTTACGACGAAGGCCTAAGGAAGCAAGATTGCGAGTACCAGGCGTATTGCGGCCATCGACTGCTGCAGCGATGCCACCTCTCTGCCGTGGCCGCGCCTCTTCATCGGTATTTTGAAGCGCGGCTCGACCAAAGAGCTTTTTCATCTCGTTCGCCGCGTGCAGGTGCTGCGTGTCTATACTCAGTACGGAGCATAGCTGTTTCACTTCTTCATTGATAGCAGAACCATGTTGACTAGCATCTGCACCAGCCTGGCCGTTTGCCGTAAGGTTGAGCGCCATCAGTGCCTGGTCTATTTCGTCAAGGCCAGATAAGTCTTTGGCTGTGGTCGTACTCTTCGCTGTATCTGCAGATGTACTTTTCGCTTTTCCCTTCTTCTTTTTCTTCTTACTCTTCTTCGATTTAGTCGATGGAGTGACCGCCGTGTCTGCCTTGGACTCGGGTTCTGGTTGTTCATCGTCTTGAACCTCATCCTCATCTTGATCCTCGTCGGCTCCTAGCATAGCAAACAAGCTAGGTTTTGCCTTGAACTTGGGCACCACTTCTTCTTCAGACTCCTCTTGCCCATTCTCCTGTTCTTGCAATTGCTTCTCCTCAAATTCTTTTTGCGCCCGCCGTAAAGCACGTGATGACATCTGAACTTGAGCTAGGTAAGCTGGAAGCAAACCAAAGTGCAGTGCGGGGCGGCGTGAGAGAGTCCTGATCCAAGATAACTTCAAAGAAGCGACGTGACTATAACTTTAGTCTTTTGCTGAGGCTGTTCGCAATACCTAGAGGATATTTTTTGAGCAGTCAAAGGCAAGGTTATGACGTCGTGTTGGTGGTTGAGTCTGCGGCCAGACGCTTCCGACTTGTGTCACCGTCATTGGGTGATTGCTCGTGCACGGACCATGCGTCCGGCTACTCGACCGTCTGAACCGTCTACTTACCACGGTGCCGTAGCCTGCTTGTTACTCCCTCTACCCCCACCCCAACTTCAAGATACCAGGAGATGCGTCGGGCAGCCTTTCAAGTCTTCCGCTCTGCCCGTCGTCCGTGTCTGCGCAAGTTCGCCCGCAGCCGTACCGCTGTATTTGCACCAAACAATGGCCTATTGTTCCGGGCCCACCATCATCTGCGACGTACCTCACCTGTCCTCCTCTCCTCGTCGATGCAATTCCGTGCAATTTCTGGTGCACTGGTAGCCGCCGCCGTGGCCTCGGGCGCTTTCTACGCTTTCAACGGCAGCCAGTCGACCGCCAATTCAACCTCGCCCGCCGAGCAGGCCAGGAATCTCTCTTCAGTCTCCAACGCTGAGCCGACGCGAAAGGCACTTGTAGTTGGCCCGAGCGAGCTATACACAGGAACCATCACCGGTTCGGGCCCGCTAGCGAAGGAGACGGACGACTACGGCCGAAAAGTGCTCGAGATGTTAGACCCCGATCAGACCACTGCCAAGCTACGCAAGAACGAAGAGTCCTGGCTTGTAGGACGAGGACAGGGCGTCGTACGGTACGATGTCGTTCAAATTCCATCCAACGATCCGATAGAAGACGACCACGCCGAGAAGATTATTGAAGTACCGTCGACCCAAGCAGCTACCGATGGCCCTGCGGCAAGCGACTGGATGTTCTGGGGCGTTTTTGATGGACACAGGTAGCTATATGCTCCTGCCTACAGTATGTGCACTGCTAACACACTCAGTGGCTGGGTTACATCTGCCAAGCTTCGCCAAACTTTGATCTCTTTCGTTGCCCGCGAACTAAACACAACATATAAATCAGCAATCGAGGATCCCTCGCTCCGGTTCCCAACCCCAGAAGCCATTGATCAAGCTATCAAGACTGGCTTCGTTCGTCTGGATAATGAGATTGTGCACGAATCCGTCAAGAAAGTGAGAAAGGCGCAATCTAAGGTCGCCGCGGCAGAACTCCTTGCACCTGCATTATCAGGTTCATGTGCATTACTGTCATTCTATGACAGCCGCTCTAAGCTCCTGCGCGTTGCATGCACAGGCGACTCTCGTGCCGTACTCGGTCGAAAAGGCACCAACGGCAAATGGACTGCGACCCCATTGTCGGAAGACCAAACTGGCGGCACCACTAGCGAAGCCGAGCGCCTTCGCAAAGAGCATCCTGGAGAGCCCAATGTCGTCAGGAATGGTCGCATCTTGGGTGGACTAGAACCATCCCGTGCTTTTGGCGATGCATACTATAAATGGTCGCTGCAAACAAACACGGAACTAAAAAAGTCGTATTTTGCTCGAACCCCATCAACTCTACTCCTTACGCCTCCTTATGTCACTGCTGAACCTATCATTACAACTACCAAAGTTGAGCCCGAGAAGGGCGACTTTGTGGTCATGGCTACAGATGGTCTCTGGGAGATGCTCACTAATGAAGAAGTTGTTGGTCTTGTCGGCCAGTGGCTCGATGCTCAAGGCAGTCAGGGCGGCCAAGGAACCCAGTCACAGTCCTGGTTGAAGAGCTGGTGGGCATCAGGAAAGCAACTGCCCGTGGAGCAAAATGGCGGCGAAGGCGGCGAGGGTCAACGCGCACCGATCCGCCAACGACAATGGGGCACCAAGAGTCTCAACGAGAGATTTGTAGTCGAGGACAAAAATGCAGCAACCCATCTTGTACGCAACGCACTCGGTGGCAAGGATCAAGATCAACTGAGCGCATTGCTCACCCTGCCAAGTCCATTCTCGAGACGATACAGGTATTTATACACTACCTACTCCACGGCTAGGCCTTGACATGACTGATTTGAAACAGGGATGATTTAACGGTCGAGGTCATTTTCTTTGGCGAGGGCAGCGCAAATGGGACTGTGACCTTGAACAAGGAAGCTAGTGCGGCCGCACCCGCACTTAAATCGAAGTTATAGCCTAAACGCAGCGTCTTCGTTCTGTTTAAACCGCGGTTCGTATATGGGCACCTCTTTCCCCGGTCGAGCATGACATGTATGCTCATCTTCTCAGCATGGCGTCCTAGGCGATTCGGAGCATGACTTCTAAAGGTTCAATCGCATACCCGGGGTGGTCTCTTTTAGCACGCACACTATGATAGTGATACGCTATTGAAAGGAAATATTTTGAGCCTTACCAAATCGAAGTATTCGATCTTGTGAACCTAACTCCTTGCAATGCCCTACTGTCATAACACCCTTGGTTCATTAGTCAATTCTACCCATTCTTCAAACCTCCTCCAATCCGCGTATTGCCTTCGTAATTCTCGCCTCGAAGTCTGGTAGCTGTGGGCGATGCAGACTGAGAAATGTTAGTCTTGGTCGCGAGACTAGGCTAGGATAAGCCGTAGGGCATGCTTACACCTAAAGGGACAGCACAGGCACTGGCGTATCTTCGACGAAGACAGGAAAAGAGTAATGAGGATGCCGAATACTGCGATGAGAACACCAATAAATGTAAAAATGGCTTCATTGGACCATGCAGTGTTCTCCGTATTTGTCGGTGATGGCGAGGATGGTGCTGCCTGGGCCACATGTAGGGTGCATGCGAACAACATAATGCGCAGCGCTTGTAATGCTTGCAGGGCCACGTCGAATAAACCACGTGCTCTTCGATGTTGTGGCTGAACCCCGGTACGACTGAGTGCGTCGGTATTCAACTGGTTTGGGGGAGATTGAATGATGTCAAACTTGGGCAGGTGAAAAATGCAGTATTGTTGAAGCATAAGAGCTATTCTCTCTGATGATTTTTCTATGTTGCGCTCAATTGAGCTCCGTAGAATACCTAGACCAAAGGCTGTGCTGGGGATCGCCAGGTATTCCGAGTGCAATTGAATGTCGAGGTTGGACTGGTATTTTGGTTGGATTAACAGGATCAAAATTTTCGGTAGTGAAAAAGAGATTGGTGGGTGCTCCAAACTTGAGTGCCTTTGGAGGATAGGTACCGCTGTATATAAACAAATTATCGGTCAGCTTCGAGGCTCAAGGCTTCAAGGCTTCAAGGCTGTGTCTAGCATGCATCAGACTATGCCAACGCCTACTCTTGAACAGCATGGCTTCTCGAAGCGTATAGGAGGGCCCAAAGGCATGGGCCCGAAAAGGAGATTAAGCACGATGACAGAGGCATGGCTGTGGTATGGCGCATGGCGCCACGGCTCTGGGCCATGAGTAGGTGTTTACCGCCCTGGGACGGTGTCCTCGTCTCGAATGAAAACTACAGGGATGCCAAAGTTTATAGACTATAGTGATGGGTGTGGGTCTGTCAGGCATCTCCGCCAGTCGACGGTCGCGGAGGGGGCTCCGGGCCCCGTTGTGCGGACCTTCGGCGGGGATCTACAACGGGCATCGGCGACGCGGTTTCGAGGAGCAGTGCATGTGTACGTGCCTAATTGCGCAACATAGGCAGTACCTTCAAGGTTGAACCGAGCGCGCACTAGCAAGGGCAACACCCACCTATCGGCTATCTAGGCGAGATTTTCCAGTAGATAGAATATCGACAGGCAGTAAGTAGGTTGCGTCCGGTAATAGAGAGTCCTCCCGTGGCAGAGCTGCGGGAGGTCTCCGGCCGTAAGACTGCCATTATACTAAGTTGTATACCTACCTAGGTAGACAATAAACTCCAGCAACAGTCTGGTTGCACTTAAAGTCTTTGCTAGAAGTTTAACAGTAGCGTTCAAGCAAGAGCCTACAGTTCTAACTTTAATATGGTAAAAAAGGGCTCATCTCTACTAAAAATTTGACGGTTTGCTTTTAGTGCTTGGCTGGCTCGTGGATCTCCTAACTATACGGCATTACAACTAGCTACCTTAAAGAGAACACAATTGATCTGGCCTGCTAAGTGTGCAAGGCTGCATGATTAGTGTTGAGTAGCTATGTACTTTGCGTTCGGATTAATTATCATAATATTCTAGGCAGGTCACCTACACCGCAAGTTGAGACGTATTGCCGAATATAGAAAAGCCTCATTATTGAAGCGTTGATGGCTCGAAAAAATATCAGACGAACATATAGATTATGCTACTTATGGCGCTATACATTCACTTAGATTTGGCAAGTAATCGCCTAATGTGACCCTCATTCTTCAAAGCAGTAGAATGATATGAATAAAAAGAAATAACCACAAATAAATTGGCGAGGGGCGGAAATAAGGAGCAGTTGTGGACCGCATGGTTGTGCCACAACACGGGCGGTTATAAGTTACGCCATTCGCTCGAGCTGCAACTTCGAAGACAGAACCACTCGTTGGCCCCTGATTATAGAAATCCACTATGAGGAAATTTGGAGGACGGCCCCATTCCTCTAAACCGATTGTCAGTAATAGAAGAGACTCCGCTCGTAGCACTTCGCAGCTAGAATAAAAGGAAAACAGACGGATTGGGACATACCAGTACATTTATTCGTCATCAAACCCAGGCTTCCCTGACCTGATACAGCATTGGTCTGGTTTATCTGCGCAGTATTCGGCACCAATATGCTCATTCCCCCAATCGCAATCTCAGCATTCAAGTTATGATTTGCGAGATACATCATGTTCTTCGCTTGTTCGTCGCTGATACCCTCTGGTCTTCCTATCGTACACGGGAAGTCAAAATCTGTTGGCGAGAAAGGCGTCTCCCAGATGTTGTAGAACTCCCAAAGCATGTACGGGACATTGGTCGTATCAAAGTTATAGTCAATGAAGATGACTACTCGCTTTTGACTGAGTATCATTTGCCCGAGGGTAGGCCAATCGTTGACGCCCATTGCCGTCTTTGGCGGCTGATAAATGTAGTTAATCAAGCCAGAAGCTCTGATGGGAGCATCATAGTCAACAGCCGTTACAAGTGGATTGCCGTTTGAATCTTTCTGTGCCCAGTCATAATTACCAAAGATTATAGTGACCACATCAAATGGATGTGTTTCAACCCATGTGGTGACTTCTTTAAGATAGTCCTCGACCGTTCCTTCATTAAGAAGGTCGCAGGAGGTGTGGCAATAATACAGTGTGCCATTGACTAAATGGGCTTGACCTTGTATCATTCGAATTCCATCGTTAAGTTGCTGCGTGACACCGTAGTCTTGATTTCTTGCTGCGTTGTTTCGGCGTGTGAATGGTGAATTGTGTGCAGCGACCTCGGTAATATTTGAGTATTTCCGATTACAAAACTCAACATAGTTGTTGCAAGGCTGGGTATTCGAAGGGCGTGCTGGTGCATTCTGGGTGGTTGTTGGTGTTGAGGTCCCGTTTCTGCCACCAATGTTGGTCACGGATTCTTGAATACTTGTTGAGGTAGATCTCGACATGGTGGAATTGGATGGCCTTGATCTGGTGGATGGCGCCGGCTGGCTTATTTTTGCAATGATGCTGCCCTGAAATACTGAAGGGAGGGTAACCCTAGGCAAGTAGTCTCCCGAAACGCTTCTTTGTGAGCCTGTCAGCGTCACTACTTGGAGTGACTGTGATGTGTTGCTCTGGGCCGTAACAACACCCGCAAGCCATAACAGCAAAATTGACCTATTCTTCATCTTCGCTCCCGGACAAACACTGTCTCTTTAAACTCTCAGGAGGCCTTTCGGAGAGATACTGCTGTAAAATTTGGATTATTGTTTGTCAACATGAATCTTCCCGATATCGAGAAGAAAATGGGTTGATTTGAAAAACGTTCCGAGGTTATTAATTACGTGATGCTATAGCCCTTCAGCACCTACGTAAATGCTGAACTCTAAGGAACAGAATATTCGTCATGGAAAGATAGTAATAAGTATAAAAATGAACGGGTATCTCTCAATAATTCGAAAAACTTCTAAACGAAATCAAGTTGCGGCGATGACAGTCCAGCGCACGTTACCGGCCAATTTGGCTGCTCAACGTGACGTCACATGAGCATCCAAGCTTTCAACTGACCAACAGTGTGAAGGCCCGCGCGATGCCACGCCAGTGCTTTAGTCACGAAACGCACAGAATATTAACTAGTGACCAAGCGTTTGCGAGTAGAAAATATAGCATGGCATTAAAAATGCAGTCCGCCGGGAACAATTGATCGAAATAATGATCTCCCCTTCCCAAGGATATCCGACATGCTAGATCCAATAGATTGTGAGGAATTGGGTCATTCGCTATACCTATAGACGGCAAGGTTTCAAAGCCTAAAGTTTGTGCATAAACACTTGCACGTGGGATTTAGGATGAGCCGAAGAATTCCTCGAGCCTACTCTTCCCTTCCAGCTCCTGGACCTCGCGCTTCAAAGCATCTATTCTGTAGTTCTTGAAAGCCTTTTCGATTCTCTCCTTGGTTTCGGGATCTTTAGTGATTGTTCTTGAGGCCGATGCAGTGCCCGTCAATAACCCAATTTCTCCGCCCAGAAATAAGCCGCTCACAGAGAATAGGAAGTACGTAGCGGCATCGCCCCAGCGAGATGGAGAAAGTTTTGCTGATATATCAGGGATAGGTTCTGTGAGTAATCAGGTTAGGCCTGTTGAGTTCCACATATGATAGATCGTCGGTGCATAACATACCTATTCGGCCATCTGCAAATCGAACTTCTACAGGCTTTTCCATCGCCCTGAAAGCATTGAAGTATGCCACACGCATGGCACGTAGTCGAAAAGCAAAATAAACACCCAGCCCAAGTCCAGCGAGGGATGCGATGCTAGCGTGTGTGGAAACTTTGCCACCAGCGCTCTTTAATATGTCACGATCTCTTTGGTTGAGGCTAAAATCTGTCAGTATGCGTGAATTTCATGGCTAGTCAAGGCTTGGTGTACTCATGCTGGAGATGTTGCTCGGCTAGCCGAGTCAAGTCTTTGCTCCTGTTGGAGCGAAATGCGGCTAAAGATTCAGACATTGTCTCAATTGCCAAAGGTTGCTTTTTGAAAAATATGTGATCACATGTTGACTTTTTCAGGTGCAAGTCGAATACCTGTTGTCCAAATATAAACGTGGTAACAATGACATCACTTCCGCGCAAGTGCCGGGAGGCGCCGGACGAGGAAATACGCTACTATCACGAACTTTGATCGAACCCGAACCATCAATCTATTATCAATTTCACTACTCCCCAGCCCTTTTAACCTTTGGGAAGCGCGACTGAAAGAGCATCTTAATTCGCCCGAGTCATCATCCGCACACGGCGACATGTATTCTTATACACCGAGTTGATTACATTAATTGGAATTGTTGACAGAAAACTTCTTGATGTTTTGGCTCTCACCGGCTTTCGCACTGACCAGTCGAAACCGCGTTGCCATACACAATCTAGGTTCATTGAGCACCTACTCATCATGCTCCTTTCTGTACAACACGAATTAAAGTCGATGATTTGCCTCACACTGGCCGTAACATTACAAAGAGCACAATTTCTCGGCCGGTGTAGTGCCGATGGGACTTCGAATCAGATGTTGCTCAAGCAAACTTTTGCTCAACGGCGTATAGTTATCGTCATGTTTTCAAGGCTTATTCATGCTTGAAAGGAGTATGTTCTAACCTTGAAGTCACTGAAGACGTCATCTATTTCATCACCTGAAAAGAGGGGCTAGCAGCTCATTGCCGTATCTTGATGCTCGTTAACCTGGGAAAAACTAAATCAGTCAAGTCTGTGTATCATTGTACGCGGTTGCTTGTAATGAACAGTCACGACCTTGTACAGATATGCGGTGTCAACCGTCTACCCTAACAAGAGCCAGGATATATTCTCTGTCTTAGAACTTTCCCCATGTCCCTTATGCAATCTTTAAAGGGTCGGATGGTTTGAAGAAGCTGAGGATGGCGCCAGGACGAAGAACAGTTCCCCATCGGGTCTTCCTGCCTTTATATCAGATTCGACAAAAGGCATTTAATGAAGATGGGTGTATGACGTGTGACACCTAGACTCGATAACGGAGGGGGACAGAAGTTGCTGTGATGCGGAGCTTCAGTGTGATCGTTTGTTGTGGTGTGATGCTCCCCACGACTATGGGTCTGCTGATCTGAAACTGATCCATTAGGTTGTTGGTGACACAAGTCCAATTTCATCCACAAGAGGACAGGTCGTTACCAAAACCACATGTTTTGAAGTCGTCTCTTGAGGGTATATGATATACTAGTTAACAGAAGACACATTATCTAACCGCTGCTTGCCCAGTGAGTAAGATGCGATTCGAATCGATAATGATGACTGTTCCTACGTCGCTATCTAGGGTTAGATTCAATATACCTTCTATGCACATGCACATTGTTGGGTAACGCCTGACTCACATTTAAATTCCAGGTCTCCCTTGGAAGGCATGACACGACTAAGCTCAAAAAGAACCACTCAACGATATGTTTAGCGACACTCGGCACAAGAATATGCAGGTATTCAGTCGCTAATGCGCTTTACTCGACTACCAGGCGAAAATATTCCTACATAAAAACAAGCTCTTTGCGTTGCGATCCACAAGCTTGCGCTACAAACGAATGCGGGTTCACTAGTTTTGCTTATTCATTTGCGCCAGCTTCTAAGAATGTGAATTTGAACTTCATTCGGCTAGCGACTTCCCATCACATAGGCAACCTTCTAAAATTGGACCACACTTCCTGTTAATAGCAATTGTACAGCGACCGTACGGCATTAGTTTGCTTAACGGAAATTCGTTAATCAATGACTCTCATATCTTTGTGGCTGGTTGGTACCTAGTGATATGTACCAAGGTAGTGATCCGTGCTAATATGTGTGTGCGACGAGTCGACAACACACATCCAACAGCGCGTTGCGGGGCAGCCAGCTGTGCAACAAAAGGCTGTGGCAACTATGCTGACTTGAGGAGCCCGAGCTGTCGTGACCCGGGGTACTGGGCTGCTATAAGATCAGCATCAGCTTGTCAGCCGCTCTTCTGTGTAAGTGTGCGCCGCCCTTGATTGTCGTTGGACTGGCCTCCTGTTTGCCCCTACCCGCATCGAAGGACGACACACCCGAATCCTTCTCGCAGGAAAATGGAGGATATTAGACCTGCAATACTGGCATCAAACTTGGTGCTGATTGTGCTGACTTTGATGGCAATTGGTTGCAGGGTGGGAAGGAGGATATTTCTCGTTAGATCGTTTAGCTGGCATGATGGTAAGCTTGTCTTCCCCGATAATCTCCGGGTCTTGTATTGACATTTGGAAGCTCTGCTCGCTGTAGCAGCCGTCTCTGCGAGCATATTTTCGATGCTGCAAATAGTCTCCACGCGTTTTGGCGTGGGTCTACCTAATGCCAATGTCCCGGCTTCGAACATGAAGACCATACTGAAGGTACTTCGCTATGCGTAACTAGTAGAAAGCGAGGTGGCTAACGCCATCAAGTTGGTTATAGCATCTCGGATCTTCTACTTTATCTGTAATTGGGCTGTGAAGCACTCACTCCTGCTCTTTTACACAACCCTAACAATTGACCACTATCCGCGCCTCAGCATATATTTCATGCACTTTATTGCATTCGCTTTCGGAATGACATGTATCTTCGTCGCCATCTTCCAATGCACCCCCGCTAGCAAGATGTGGAACGGACCAGACGACAGTGCGATTCGAGGACATTGTGTCGACATGGATGATTTCAACTACTTCAATAGCTGCTTCATGCTTGCGACCGACCTAGTTCTCTACGCTATGCCACTGGTTTTTACCTGGCGGCTACACGTCAGCCGCCCGCAACGTATAGCTGTAAATCTTTTGTTCGCCCTTGGAGGACTAGTACTCGCTGCAAGCGGTGCTCGCATCTACTTTGTCCATGCACAAGCAACAAACCCTGATTTTACATATCGCTTCGCCATGACGATGATATGCGCAGTCATTGAGAACCACTTGGCTATCATAGTCGCTTGCGCACCTAGTATCAAAGTCATATTGCTTCATAAATTCCCAAGCCTGGAAAAGAAGTTTGAGAAACTTGTTTCTAGAGGATCAGCGGACAGCTCAGAATTCAGCGCTCGCACTATTCCAATCAGTATAGAATTGGAAAGTAGCAGTCAGAAAAAGCCCGCAACTAAACCTAGATCATTGCCCACTCGAACAAACACGAATGAAAGTAGGAGGAGTAGAGGAAGGGATGGAAGAAAGTGGTGGAGGCCGCCAAGTAGTTGGGAAGTCAATAATTTGGAAAAGGACCCTCATGCGCTAGAATGTACTCATAATGTTTGACATTGAAAATGTCTATTTCGCGGACCATCTACCATTCTACGTGCTTGGCGAAACAAGTACAATGGAGACTCCTTCACAAGTTATCAATTCAGCTCATTTAAACATAGCTTACTGATTTCCCAAAGTCCCATTGCTTCACTCGGTGTGTTTTGGTATTCTTCAAATCCTCCCATTCACTATCATCCGCCTCTACTTCCTCGATGCTTTCAATGGCCGCTAGGTTGGCCACAGGCCGAGGGCCACCTGTCATGACGTGACGGACATTCATAGGCTCGCTGATTCGAGTAGTTTTCTCTTCACGCATCAATACGGCCTTTTGCGCCTTCGGTTTCTCCTTCTTGTGGCCTAACAGCACCCTCTTGATTCTTGCGAGCATCCGGCGCCAAACCGAGACGGGCCTTTCCTCCATCGGGGGTGCTTCCGGAACCGGTAGCGCCGTTAGAGAGGTATCGGCAGCTTCGTTGAGATTGACAAGTGTTTCGTTTGTTGGCAGTGGCGCACGGAGATTGACCGTTGATTTGAAGAGCATGCTGGAGAGGGGGAGATGATGACGAGAACTATTAAACGCCATGTTTTATAGCGGGAGCGACGTGGACTGGATAATCAGACAAGTGGGCAGACGTGGTTGTTTACTGAGTGTGATGTGCTGCGGTGTTGTTGTGCCACAAGTTTTGTAATTGTGCGCGTGGTTTTGGTTCATGGAAGAGGCTTCCGGAGATTTTGATGTCTTGCCGTCACTGTGGTTTCTACTGTTCCGCCCCGAGACTGATTCTCTGCTGGTATGCAAACGGTCTTGTGTTGATGGAGGCGAGCTTTTAAAGAGGCCTTTCACTTCTGAAAAACAGACAGAGGGCAGAGCTTTGGTAGAATAAAGGCAGCGCTGAGAGGTATAGAGAAGAAAGAATTGAGATCGAATGTTATTGTGCATGAAATGACAACGTTGTAGAAAAGACGAGTAGAGAAAATTTGAACTAACACTACTTTCACTTGCCAATCATGTAGCCCACTGTTTGTGTAGTATATACCATTTGAGATTCGACAGATATTTGGAACAAACACCATGTGAGCATGCACTTGATTCTCGGCCTTCCCATGGCCTTGCGTCAGCGTAGGGCGCTTTTCTGTCGACATAGGTGTTGGGGTCTACGTAGTACTCAACCAAGTCCACGGCATTTACTTGTTGTTTTAACTTTATTGGCCAAGCCGTCTGCTTTGAACTTGCTTCTGGTATATTTGACATTGACGATACTGATGGCATCAAGATTCTAGAATTGATACGAGCATGAAAATGAAGCGCGCACATGTATTTCATGGAGACAAAGAGGATAATTCTGATGAAGTCGCGATGGTGCTTGTGCAAGAATATGGAGTCTTGAACTCTGGAGGAAATTGATGTGTATTGCAATGATTTCCTGTGCGAAGGCGATGTCATTGCCTAATATGAGCCCTGTTGCGAGATACACTAATCAGATGGTTTATGTTTGATGGCGCCCCTTTGATTGTTCTAAAGTAGGCGCATGGCATTCGGAGCATTCCCCGGACTAATGCGGATCAATCTTGCCACCCACCCACACACGACTCAACCTCACTCGCTGGCTGACCAGCTGGCAGCCCCCATCCGCCTTGTTTGGGATGCCTCCACTTGTTATATCATTAGAGGCCGCTCTGGCTTTTCGCCCTTTGCTTCCTCTTGATTTTGGCATTTGCCGTTGGTTTCTGGGCACTCATCGATGGCCGAGTCATCGACCCCCTCGACGGCTCAACAGGATCGACGACGCCACTCGAGTGGCCTCCGCTTTCGGACCTGGCATTCTATTTCCTATGCACTTGTGCTTGCATAGTGCACAGCACATGTGGCTGACACTGCTTCTCATACTACAAGGGACAGCAACGCGTCCTTTTGTTCAGCTGTAGGCTTCCGTGAGCATCGAGTCTGCAGAGTCACAGCCAATTGTCTAGGGCTGCTTTCAGCGGACCTTGGTTGGAACTCAGACCCCAAACTTGCTCGCCCTGGTTTCTAAAAGTGAGGCTGGCGATGCAGTCGCCAACCAATGTCGGCTATCGGATTGTTCCAGGCTAACCGGATGGGGGCTCGGAATCAAATGCCTGCGTGCCGAATGCATATTTCTCCCTCCCAAGACTGCGTATGACAGCGGCAAGACTGCGCTACTGCGGCTCTGCGACGTCGGCAGAGTTACTTGCCAGGCCCACGCGATGGATGACTAGCGGTGAGTTGCCGGGGACGCCTGCTTCGTAGCTTCACCCTCATCAACCTGTGCCCGATTACCAGTTGCAGACGCCCTGGCGCCATCAGTCACGCTGTGGCGATCCGCTTGTCTGATACCGCCTTGGTCACGGCACATTTAAGATGCAGTCAAGGCTCCGGTCGCCTGTTCTCGTCTGTGCTCCCCTTTAAACAAGTACTGGTACTTGGTACGCAAGGGCGGTTCATCGGACTTCACACTACCACACCCTCCACTCAAAATCGAGTCGAATTATATTTGAATTCCGCAACACACCTTGCGGTGCTACCCACGCCCTGCCGCAGCTACATTCAGTAGTATTCTTCCCGTCTGTCTCTCTGCTTCTGCTTTCGTCATCCGCACTGTTCCCACTTTGCTTTTCTCGCAAAGTGGCTCTCGTCCGGAAGCCGTCTCATTACGCTTCCGCAAATATCCTTGTCGTTCACTCAGAACAACTGACCACTTTGTATTCCTCACCATGTTAACATCACTTAAGCCCTGAATACTTGCGAACACTGAATTTTATCTACTGTCGCAAAGGGTTACACGAGTAAAGGTATAGCTACACTGTGCATGCGACTCCCGTCTTTCACTACATCTTTATGCTGCTTGAACTTGGCCTCTTCCCTCGTTCCGATCCTACAGCAGCATGTAGCGCTTGTCAAACAGTCCACGACGCTAGAGCTTGTTGGACAAACAACGTCTTAGCTTTGCTGGCTTGGAGGCTGACTTGTCACAGATCTAGGTGCTGTTCGCCTCACTTGGGTGTTTGCTCCTCGAGCCTATTTATCACTATCGTGCTTCCACACGCCATCAGGAGTTGTGACTGTAAACGTCATTACTCACCCACATCTCTCGACCTATGAAGACTCATCACATCCAAAAGAACCGTACACGTTTTGGTCAGCAAAAGGAGATGGACACTCGGATTCCCAAGGCTGCGGGCCGAAAAGCTTCATTTAGAGCTAGTCATAACTATCGAAAAGCCCCGGCAGATGCCACGATTATCGAAGGTGATGTGCAGAGGTCACAGTCAGCATGGCACAAACCTCTGATCAGCCAAGATGGACTCACACCTGAAGAAAGGTACCCCATGGGTCACATGTCGTGTATAGAGGTTCAAAAGGAAGCCACCCCCCCTCTCTCCAATACATCGGCCTCCTCACCACCGGTGCCCCAAGTACCAGATTTTCTTGCAGAGCTCGCCCAAATGGTCGATTCCATGCAAGACCCCGATGATCCGAGATCGGTAGCTGATGCTTTCAAGCAAGCATCAACTGTACCTCCCATCACTGCAGACTCCCTAAGCGAACTTAATATTCAAACCATCATTCACAACATAAAGTTGCGGCACAATATCAACTTCGACCGCGATCTGAGCTTTAGACCAAATCTCGATGGAGAGAAGGGGATAGAGAAGACGAGGGAAAGGGAGAAGTTCTGGATGGGAGTGGAAGCTGAGCTGAAGCTCTATGCAAATCTTTTCCAAGGTGTCACACCCGCAGACCGACAGGGAGGTAGTCATTGGTCGGAACTCACTAAACATGCTAAGCGTCGGCTACCGACTATCTTTCAGACTATCCAAGAGGTCGTGAAGAGTTTAGTACCTACGTTTGACCATTTAAGAGTGGACGAGCATTTGGATGTGTCCATGTTGATGCAAGAGATTGAACGAGGTGTATGTGACCTCGTTCGACTGGCAGAATGGATGGCGCAACTTCTCAAGGAACACTGTGCGCCGATGCGAGACTCGGCAGTGGACTGTATGGTTGACTGCATACGGGAAGGAGCTACGAATCAGAATCCAACTCGGATTGTACATGGTATACGCAGGTTGCTTGAAATACTGGAGCACATGAAACTTGTAAGTCGTTTGCTGGATCTGTTGTATGTGTGTGCTAATGTAATAATAGGACGTTGCCAATCACCAGATCAAACACATGAAGATACCCTTGATTGAAGACACCCTCAACTTTGAGAACCAGCACCACCTCGATCTATTGGTCAGTAATCGGCCACATGTCAATGTCGAGGATGCACAGGCATGGTATGATCGCGGGGTCCGAGATCTCACAGAGCCCTATCCGACCCATCCACGAGACTTTCCACAAGCCCAGCTTGAAATATTCGTTCGCGCGGTCGCCGCACAATTTTTCAGCCGCGAAGGCTGCCGCGGATTCCCTGATACGTTCTACCTCGACTACGAACGCCTACACAACCTCCAACCAGAGATAGAGGATCTGGTTCACATGGAAATCTGCATGGATGCATTTGCAGTCTTCTTGAAGCAGTTTGGTCACGACGGCTCCATAACGCTGCCAATCAGGCATCAACTCCACACAGCTTTGCTAGCTATAATGGGCAATGCCGTGTGTTATGGTTCGCAACAATGGTTGCAGAACTCAGAGGCGTTATCTCTGGAGATTCTGCGTCAAGCTTCACTCGTTACTGGCCAGACGGTTACATATTGTCACGAAACGCTGTCCAAGGCCAATGAGGTCCTTTGCGGCATGTTCTCCGACTCTGAATCTCAAAACACACTGGTAGGGGGAAGGCTTGTCCGGCTGGTTCTTGGCTGTACCGAAAGACATGTCAACTCTACCCTTTCGGATCTTTTCCAGTACCTCGCTCCCGTCACCATCAATGCGAACATGCCGTCACGTCCACAGTTTTCGTATCTCACCGTCCATACGATGCCATTTGCGCAACTGCAGAGTCCAGAGGCCTTGACGTGGGAAAATATTTCTAACCGCATTACGCATATTCTTCTCCTGCATTGGCGGATATGGGGACATGTCGTATACCTGGACGACAGCTCTGCTCGGTCGGGCTCATCTACGCGTGCAGTCAGCGGAAAATCCTCGCCACAACGAGGAGTGCAATCGTCGGAAGACAAGACGGAAGCGATGAAAAGTGCTATACAGTCAAGAGAAGGAGCCGAGCGTAGGCAGGGGGATCATGCGGCTCAACGGACACCTCCACGGTAGCATCAGTCGACTCGGACCGTCGGCTTCTCAAGTTTTTCTCTTCGTTCTTGCATAGCGATTCATATATTCTCAACCTACGATACCTTTAATGTCATAGCGGGCTCGGGTTCTGGAGTTTGCATAGTGGTTGGGAGGGCGGCGTTTGGCGTCTTGGCGATTTCTGAAGAAGGCAGAAACAGGAGACTTCAGCCTTCTGGCAGTTCTGGTGACTTGTTGCGAGGAGCAGTTATTGCAGCATCAATAAAGCAGATATTCTCCATGATGGCCGTGTAGTTTGCAAGCAGCACGTGCAGCCCAGTGCAAGCACAAGTGCGGCGGTGATGCTGATCTGACGTTGGCAGGCTGCTCAACAAAACAGGATGGGGAACGGTGCACGTGGGGAAGAGAGACTCTGGCTGGTTGGCAGCTGTGGCGCCGTGGGCACCCGGTGGCTTCGACGTCATTGCCGATCCGCATCAGGATCAGGGAAGTTATTGTGGAACGGGAGATGGCAATCTACGTCTACGCGTGTCCACAATTCTGCGCGCAGCAGACGTCGAGGCATTTCAATTGCAGCACCAGCCTCGCCTCCAGACATTGCACTGTGCACTTCTCTCGTGCTGCCCTCACCATCGCCGCGCCTCGGTCACGGCTCCTTCCCTGCCCAGCCTGTCCGGTCGGTCGCCAGGCCTCGCTACTCGACAAAATCCCGCGGCGCCCCCAGGTCCTCCTTTCCACACCCTATCCTCCCCGTACCCCCTCGGCCTCTGCAGCAGACAGGCAGACACCCGCACATGCCGGCGAAACGCAAACGAACCAACACGCTCCCCCCCGCCCAGAAGCCCGCCATGGACGCTGCGCAGCCGTCGTCACGCGATGCGTCGGACGAAGGCGCAGAAGACGCGGTGCTGCAAGAAGTCACGTCCAAGAAGGAGCGCCAGGCCGATGTCAATGGCGCGACCAAGCGAGCACGCACGGCCGACAAGGCGGGCGCGCCTGCCCGCGACGACGACGACAGCGACGACGAAGGCAGCCAAGGGCCCGCGAGCAAGAAGAGCAGGCGCACCTCGTCCATTGCCGGCGACGAGCCCGGCGAGGGCGGCGAGGCCGGCACCCTGCGCATGGAGCCGCCGCCCAAGGCCGGGCTCGTCGACCCCGTGGGCTACAAGACAAACCCTCCGCCCGTGGGTCGCGCCGTGCGCATCTATGCCGACGGCGTCTTCGACCTGTTCCACATTGGCCACATGCGCCAGCTGCAGCAGGCCAAGAGCGCCTTTGACCAGGTGCATCTGATTGTCGGCGTCACGGGCAACAAAGAGACGCATCGGCGGAAGGGCCTGACTGTTCTCTCGGCCACGGAGCGTGCCGAGAGCGTGCGCCACTGCAAGTGGGTCGACGAGGTCATCGAAGACTGTCCCTGGGTCGTCACCGCCGAGTTCCTCGAAAAGCACAATATCGACTATGTCGCCCACGACGACCTGCCCTACGGCGCCGACGAGGGCGACGACATCTACGGCCCCATCAAGGAAAAGGGCATGTTCCTCGTCACCCAGAGAACAGAGGGGCTGAGCACGACGGGCATCATTACCAAGTAACGTGTGCCCGCATTGTGCAATAGAGTGGCTCGCTGACTGATGCAGGATTGTGCGTGACTACGACCAATACATCGACCGCCAGCTCAAACGCGGAACCTCCCGCAAGGAACTCAACGTCTCGTGGCTGAAGAAGAACGAGCTCGATTTCAAGCGCAATATGGCAGAGTTCCGCGACAGCATCAAATCGAATTGGGCTACCACCGGCCAAGAACTCAGCAAAGACATTCGTCAATTCTGGCAGTCTAGTCGCCCCGCCAGCCCTGCACGAACACCAACCCGAGAAACGCCAGATGCGCTCGATGCACATGGAGCTGCACGATCGCCCACAGCTCTGTCGCGCCTCAGTCACTTGGACATTCCTAACAGGAATGCCGCTGGCGCACGAGAGTCTTCGGACTTCGCAGCTGGCTACAATCTCGGCTTGATCGGCGGCGTGCGTTCCTGGGTAAGTCTAATCCGCGCCTTCCAAACACCCAAACACTGACATTCCACAGATGGCCCGCAGTCGCCGCAACCTTAATGACAGCAGACCGCAAAGTCCCCACGACGACAGCAGCGCTGATGAGCGCGACACACGCAGCCCGCAGGACCCACCCCGCGGCCGCACCGGCAAGCAAACAAAGTCGGACCCCATGGACACCGTGGCCTAGGATGCCGGCCCCCTGTGCATATAAAATCGCCCTGCGGCGTGTTTCTTCGAGTACCGTTCTGTAATACCTGAGTCCGCTTTCCTATCCGTTTGTCTGAAATCAATCATAGTAATTCACGGCGCGGTACCGTGTGAACATATCTTTGCCCTCCTGTGACAATACCTTGCGCCACGCAATTGCCCTTCCAGTGCGTGCTTGCTTGCTTGCTTGCCCTCCAAACACCTACTTTGTTTCCTCCCCCCTCACCAGCAATCACCACCCCAAACAATCATTACCTCCAAATTTCCCACTACATATGCCTGACCCAACCCCCTTCCCGCCCCCCCCCCCGCCTTCCACACGAAATTCTCCATATTCTCCATACTCTCATCGTCACTGAACTTGGCGGAAATGTGTCTCGTCCTCTTCTCCAAAGCAACATGTCCCTGCCCCCCCACACCAACATATCCCCACCTCCGTCTGTGCCGCGCCGCCATGGCACAGAGACCCGTCGTGGCGTGTCCACAGGGCGAGAGGCGTAGTTTGACGGTGAAGAAGAACGGGGTGTGCAGGTGGTGTCGCGAGTGTGGAGAGAGAGGGTAGAGGGGGTAGGGCGGAGGGGATAGAGGGAGTGTCAGCCAGGATATGTTTCGAGGATGACTGGAGGAAGTGGCTGACGGCGTGAAAGGTGCCGACGGTGGGGGGGGAAGGCGGGGGGAAGGCGGGGGGAGTGAATGCGCAACACGGAGTTTGGGAGTTTGGGAGGGGTTCAATTGGGATGAGAAAAGTCAGGAGCAAGCATGTATCATATCAAAAGGGATAATTAAAATAGATTTCGTCATGTCGTAAGCTCGAGCACTTCAAGCCAGACCATTCGTACACCAGCATGAAAAGAGAAAAGAAAAAAAAGAAAAGGAAAAGTAGTACACGACGACCATTTCCATCCGCGCCGTCAAGCATGGCTCGGTCTTGGCCCAAGAATGTCGTCGACAAGGCCGCTC
This sequence comes from Ophiosphaerella narmari, assembly GCA_028456235.1. Lineage (NCBI taxonomy): Eukaryota > Fungi > Ascomycota > Dothideomycetes > Pleosporales > Phaeosphaeriaceae > Ophiosphaerella > Ophiosphaerella narmari. The sequence goes on from JALNQA010000005.1 coordinate 951,636, forward strand.
AGAATCTGACGTGTCATATGCTCACCGCCATCGGCCGAGCTCCTAAGCTTCGACGCAACGTCGCTAGCCATGCCCTGGAAGTCAATGTGGCCGCCCTCGGTCATGTCGGACATGGCAGACGGGGCATGGATGTGCGTGCCATCAGCAGCCACGGTGTGGATGGTGGGCAGCATGACCTGCGCATAATCAGCAACCGTAACAGACAATAAACAACTCAGAGCATCCGGCATACCGGTTCCTCGACCTCGCCAACAAACGCACCATTAGCCTGGGTGAAGGGCAGGATAGGCACCCGAAACTCCGTGGGGGCGGCGCCCAGCTCCGGGTTGAAGGCCGGGATGAAGGCGAAGTCGATGGTGGAGGAGTCGTTGACGGCCTTGAGGCTGCGGCTAGTGTTGAACAGTCGGACCGGCTTGCCCGTGTCGGTGGTGTCGGGTACGGGCATGTTGACTGAGGAAGCCTGCAGACGGATTCCATGATTCCGGCCGTAGGTGGGCTTGTCTGATGTGAGGAGTGAAGAGAAGGTGGTAGGGCCCGTCATGGAGAGGGAGCGCGTGGTGGTTTTGGAGGTCAAGGCCTTGAGGGCGCGGGACGACACTCGTGCGGTGGACATGGCTGAGATGGTGAAGTGGTGGGTTGGAGGGTTGACAAGTAGTTATGGAGGGCAGTCACAAGATATGGGTAAACTGATACGAGTGGTAGTGGTGGTGATAAGACAGCTGGCTGACAGACGTGGGACAAAAGGATGTTTCAATTAGTCCGGCTTGGGTCAGGTCAGGGTCAGGCTGGAGTGGTATGGAATGGTGGTCAGAATGCGGAACGGAGAGGGGAAACTGCGTCTTAACGGTTTCCACCGCATGCTCGGGATCCTTGGCTTCGTTATGGAAACTATTGGACAGGCGGTCAACAAAAGGCATTAGCATTTGCACTAAGCAGCCATAAAGGCGTGCCTGTTATTGGCAAGTCGTGGCCTGAAGGAGAGGCCGGTTTTGGTGGTGTCTTGTTGAATCCAGCGCACGATTGCTGGGAGCTTGGGGCATGGCGCTAACCCCCAAGCAGCCCCAGCTGGACCCAGGGCAACGGGCGAGCACCATCAACCCCGCACTATTAATTCATTGGCGGGAGCGTGATTGGAACAACCCATTTCTTATCACCTTTGCTTTAATCTTGACTTGAGTGTCTTGTGTAGACACCCAGAATACACGCATGTGAGACAGAGGCAGCGCGTCCATGCTCGACCCGACCCAGGCCTGCCGCCGGGTGGAGAGGAAGCGAGCCGATCGCCCCAAAATGTCGGTGTGCCACGCGCTGGAGAACGCACGTCAGGGGCTCACAACCCATCACGGTGCGAAGTCGGAATGCTTGTGCAGCGTGCAAGCCTGTGGATCGGCTCTCCGCCCAGCTAGCCACTGCCGAACAAGCTTCGTAATCACCATAGTCCTGCGTCCCAAGTGAGGCGAAAGGGGCCGTTCTTGCAAGGCGAGATGTATTCTTGAGATTGTGACAAGACATTTGAAACAGATAGATACCTAGGTAGATGCTGCCAATTTGCTGAGAGATAGGCTCCATCGTGGGCTCCTCAACACAAACTTGTGCACAAGGCCATTGAGATGCATCCAGACGTGTGAGGCTGTCCGTTCGCAAAGTCTTCTGAAAGTAGTTAAGCCCCAACCCAATCCCATGAATAGAAATCAGATCCGTGGTAAAAGGCCCCACAACCCGGCTGTAAGCGAAATCCTGGTCAAGCAACATGGACCCATCCAAACAGCAGCAAGCACCCAATCTAGATTATATATTTGATAATTTCAAAAATTGCCATTCGTGACTGGAAAGTCGGCCTGATGGTCTAGGTACGAGATTTACCGCCTCCCACATAACCTGGTGTGCCGTTTACTAACCCACCCCCAAGTGGTATGATTGTCGCTTCGGGTTTTCTTGCCTGAACTCTTAGAGTTTTCTATGTGACAGGCCCCGGGTGTAAGTTGAAACTTGTTCTCGTGCTTGAAATATCTTGATCTAACATCATCAAAGTCGAATCCCGGTCAGGCCCACGTTCTTCTTTTGCCTCTTTTTTATTTCCGAGCTTGGCCCCCAGTGGTTCAGGATGGTCAGCAAGCAATTTTTTTTGTTTTGTTTTTGCCAGTCGGTTCGCTTTAGTATAATTGCCCGGGCTTTGAGAGTGAATTGGTTCATGACTCGTTGCTCGACCTAGTTACATTACTCACACGATGAACCACAGACCTGACGCCACTCCCGAAAGCACAAAAATTATCGCTTTTACTCAGTGAAGTAGAAACAGAAATGATTCAACTCCTAGCTACGAACCAGCACACCAAGTCAAGCCGCGCTAAAACCACCACAAAGACATCACCACATAATTCTAACTCAACACCAGAACTAAAGCGTGCATATTGGCATGGTATCGCATCGTCTACCGTCTAAGCCCAAACACCCATCCGACGAAAACGAGCCAACCCATCGCAACCGCTCACACACGGAATTACCCACAGCCCACAGCAACCCCGGGGTATCTCTAACCCACTGCAAACCCCCATCACAAAGAAAGTGGTATCCAAAAAAAACCCCCAAAAGACAAACTTTCGTATGTGCGAAGCGTGAATCAAAGTCGTAAATACGTAGAAGATCATGAATGGATAGGAATGACTATGCTAAAAATGGAGAGAAGGAATGGGAGATAGATCATGTCGCTAGTGGTAGCCGCTGTCGCTTGCCCAGCCACCGTCGTTGCCAGTGTACACGGGCTGTTGGCCCTGGTAGTCGCTCTCCTCATCGTAGAACTCGCCGCCGCTAGACGCATCGAAGCTGCTGCGGCCGCTGATGTCACCTTCCATCTCGTCGGGGTTGCCTGGTGGTAGCTGGTCCCATTGAATACCTGCCAGTGCAGGGTACTGAGCGAGCAGCGCAGCAGGCAGAAACTGAGCTGGTGCTTGTGACATACCCGCCTGGGGAAACGACTCGTAGCCAGGCTGCGGCATCATGCCGGGGCCGAAATTCTGGGCTGGTATTGGCGCGAACATGCCATTGTTCATCTGCTGTTGCTGGCCATCGAAATTTCCCTTTTCTTGAGCCTCTTCTTCCAGTAAGGGGCGAATGCAGACTCGACCAGCCTCTGAACGGAAATGTCGTCCTAGGGCATCGGCACGTGCAAATCGCCGCCCACAACCCCAGTTATTGCCGTCCTTCAGATTACCACGACAAATGAACTTCTTCTCTCCCGAGTGGAGGCCTTCGTGCCGCTTTCGGTCGTGCTGACGGGCAAATGCTTTGCCGCAAACGCTGCACACGAACGGACGCTCATCCGTATGTGTGCGCAGATGCGACCTAAGATTGTAGGCTCGTGTGAAGCGTTTCGGACAGAGGGTACATTGGAAAGTCGCTGGATGTTTTTGCGTGCGTTTGGGATTGGAGCCATCTGCGGGCGCAGGTCTTGAGGGATCCGCAAGGTCCAGGATGTAGTCACGGTTCGGAACACTACTCGTAGACGAACGACGAGAGGCCTTGTTTGAGGGCGAGGGTGAACGAGACTTGGCCGCATTGGGTGATAGTGATCGGTGTACATCCGTACCTGGAGTAGAAGCACGTGAGCTAGCACTACTAAAAGGATCAGATACGGCACGTATGCGATTGCGGCTTCGCGCTGTCAAATGGTTAGCAGACTTCTTCGACACGTCGCGTGCTACTTACAACGATCAGGCGGACTCAAAGCATCAGCCGAATGCTCGGGCTTTGGTGGCTCAAAGCTTGCCTGTCGCGATGGCGGAGCAAAGTCAATATTGATCTCTGGTGGTGACATGGCGTCAGCTTGACCAAACTCTGGCAGACCCTGATTCAGTGATGGGAATGGCTCTGGATTTTGGTTGCCATAGATGTTTATTCCTTGTTGTCCATACTGGGTGTTGATGCCCTGCTCTATGCCAAAGCTACTGGGCTGAAATGGGGGGAGCGCCTGCTGCGGCTGTGGAATCAAGCGTGGTGAGAGGTGAGGGCTGTGACCAGGGCTTATATGTGCATTACTGTCGCTGAGATTGAAGTGATTGAATTGCATGACAGGGTCATGGAAAAGCTGAGGGTCCGTCTGCGCATTCAGGAGAGGCGAGGGCTGATTTTCCTCAAAGCTGTCCTGTTGGGTCATATATGGTGACGCATGCGCCGAGGAGACATCAGAATAAGTTTCGCTGGGCGCCCTCCTGTGGCCCCTGAAGTTGGCCATGTTCCCCCATTCACTGTTCGGGCCTTGTCCATACGCAGCGCTCGGGTCTAGGGATGCATGTCGCGAGTGTGAAGGGGAGGGGAATGCGCCCTGATTGAGGCTCGGCGAGGCATGTGGGCTCGGAGTCTGCTGGTTGTTCATGGTAGGCAACAGATGCGGGGGCGTGGGCGAATGCGAATGCGCTTGCGTGGTGGCCATCTGGTTCATGAGGTTCGAGGGGTTGATGGACGGGTTGTGTTGCTGCTGGGCATCCAGCAACTGGGGGTCCAGAGTGGTGCCGAGGTATGCCGGATCGATCGCCTGGGGTTGGCTGATGTCAGGGCCGGAGAAGAAGTTGCTGAAGTCCGGGTTGGGATTGTTGATGTCCAGTGGGTCAGCTGGGCCGTTGTTGCCTTGGGGCCCAAAGTGCGGCGTGTTGTGCTGCGACAGACTCTGGCCGGCTTGCAGGAGGCTTTGGTCAAGGCCAATCTGTTGCGCAAACTGCGGCGCCTGGGTGGTGGCCAGAAATTGGCCGCCCTCAAACCCCTCTGTGGTGGTCGGGTAGGTGGTGGGCTGAATAGAGGGGTCGTGGTAGGCGACGTGGGATGGAAAAGGGCCGGGTGAAGGCGAGGGCGTATTCCTTATATCGCCGGTGCGCTGGCCCATAGAAGGGGATCGGCCGCGTTGCACCTCCATCTTGTGTGGTCTGGTCTAATTGTGGAATCAAAGATCGTGGGTGCGGTGCAAGAGGAAGGGAGCTAGGGCCAGGCCAGCCGCCGGACGCCTTGGGGCAGGCACAACAAGGCAAAAGAGTGGCTTTGCCCTCTGGGACGCAAAACGACTGGTCCGACCAGGCGACGGCAACGCGCAATGGTGACAGTCGAGTGGATTGAGGCTGGTGGCTTTGGTGTGCGGGTGGGGGCTGTGTATACCGAGCTGGGCGCAGTTGACGTTGCGGATAGATGTGCTAAGTATAGCCCTGCTGATGCCCTTTGGTTCCGCTTGTGAAAAGGCAGCTTGCAAAGACACTTCCTCTCCGTTTCGGCAGCGCGGGCAGGGTGAAACAATAGTGCAGGGTTCTGCCTTCTGAGTCGATATGCGCTGTCTTTTGCGGTAGACTAATGTGATGTGATGTGATGTGATGTGGGGTGTCGAATGTCAGTCTTAGGGGGGCTAGCCGCTAGGAACCTCTCCTGTAAGCACATATATCTGCCTACACTCAATTGCCCGCCCGAACGAATTTCACACAGAGGACCAATTGACCCACCCAGCCAATCGCACGCCTGCAGAGTCCTTCAAGACGCCGAGCCGTTACAGAATCAGTCGCCGGCATGGAGATCCCTCAATCTCTCTAGGCGCGTACACCAGTGCCCGCGGGTGAAATGCACAGCCTCCTCGCAAGGCAGACTTACAACCTAGTCTTTGCTTTACACATCATCCAGCATTACATTTCCCCATAACAGTAATTCCAATTCCTAGCCCAGCTGCAAATAAGCCCATGGGTCTTCGTCATCAGTGATTTCATTCTTTCAACATGCTCTGCATCTGATATCGATATGCTACGCACTCCACGCTATGATCAAGGAATAACGCCCTTTTTCTCATGCCACCACTAATGTACATCTACCCGAATTTCAGTCCTTGTGTAGGGTCCCACCGCCCGTCTTGTGGAGGACCATTCGATGGCCTTGTGCTTCCGGACGACGTAGGGACACCGCCAAATCGAATCCCTACTTCTGGCGTCCACATTCCTGAAGGTGGAGGTACTATGCTAGCTCGCGTAGGCGTTGGCGCAGCCAGTGGTGCTTCTGCATGCACGTCCGCACCATACTGTGGGTTCTGCGCATCTGCCTGGCGTTGCTGCTGTAGAGAGTTAGAGTTGGCTTGTTGCAAGCTCAACGAGCTCATTCGAGTGGCGACGTCACTGGTATACATTAGTCATTGCCAGCTCAATGCAAGCAACAGCGATCGACTTACTTCTCGATCTGTGATGCTTCTGACTTGCGCTGGTAGGCAAAGCTACGTGCATCGTCTCGGAATCGACTGACTATTTTTGCAAGGTCATTGTAGAATTTGCGACCAACATCGAGGTTGGAGATAATCTCCTTGTATTTGAAGTAAGCATTCTCCAGATTTTGTAGAGCTTGTTCGCGCTTCTTGGTCGACTGGTCACCACGACGAGCTACTAGGAAGGCTGAGTTTGCATCTTGCAATCGCTTGACGGCTTCCAACTGGTCTCTCCCTTCCTCTTGCACCATATCTTGATCCGCGTCGTACATTTGTAGCCGCTTATCAAAGAGGCTTTCAAACTGCACTGCCTCGATATTTTGCATAGGATACTCCCGCTCTAAGCGAGCGGCTTCGCGCAGCAGCTCTGGGTCTAGGCGATGGTTAGCCGTACACGAGTGTGAAAAGCTATGCACCTACTTATGTCGTCTTGTTTTGCTTTCGTCCTGAGAGCCTCCACCCTGCGTCGTCTTCTACTCTCAAGACGACTTACTTCATTGAAGCAGCCACGTAGTTTGCCAGCTTCTCGTTCTACGTCGCCAGTAATGGCGGGTCTTCGGCCACTTGGAACGTAGTTCTCAAGGTCGTGGTCTGGACCGCTCAACAGCTGAATAAAGTGTTGGTTCTCCTTTAATTTTGTCTTGACGATATTGTCACTGTTCATAGCAGCTTTGAAGTAGCCATCGATCTCGTTGACTTGTGCGTAAAGCTTAGGTGCGGCTTGTTCAGCTGCTGGTCGAGTCCAGCGCTCAGTGCCGTACTTGCGTCGGGCGCTTTCATCATCATTCGCTTCGGATTTGAGAATCTCGACCCCTTCCTGGTATATGGCCCGGTCGCTATGCATGAGCTTCTCTGTATCCTCCATTGAGCGTAATAGCCGGTTGATGCCGTCTTGTTGTCGGATTTCCTCCGCATGCGCACTCAAACCTGGTGGTAGACCCAGTGGCTTCTCAAGCGCTTGGAGAGAGCCAGGAAGGTTCAGACTTTGTAGAACTTCATGAATCTGAGTCGTAAGGCCCTCAAGTTCTTCAATAATTGTCTTGTTGACGAGTCGATCGCGGCGATCCACATAGATACTTGCCGCCAAGTGTACTGAGTAGGGTACCAACTTTGAGAAGAGAGCAGGGCCTAATTCGCCGCGTTCTCCCAACATAGAATTGGATTCGGAAACCTCTTTTGGCACTCTTGATATTACCATGTTCGCGCGGTCTAAGATTTTCAGTTCAGCCTTGGGCGTTACCGGCAGAAGGTAAATCATGTCATTGTCCTTCTCTGCACGTTTCAAGTCTTCTGTCACGCGGTTCTTCAGGCCATTGAGATCAGCAAGTACTAGTTTGCTGATGTAGCGCTGTTCCTTGAGAGCCTCGTTCACGCACGCGAGACTATCGCGTAACCGTGCCACCTCTTCTCCATATTTCCTCTTCTCTAAGCTGTCACAGGCTGCTCGGTATTGGGCAGCTGCGGCAAAGTGGTGGTGCTTTGCTGTCATGTGGTGTATCCACTCGCTGCTGATTGAGTCTGATTGTATACCGGCTTCGCAGGCTTCGTTGTAGAGGTCGGACACGCGTGCAGCCAGCTTGGCAATGGTAGCGTCCTTTAGGCCGTCCTTGACAGCCTTCTGCCAGAAGCATTCCTGACCCTGCGCGAGCATCAGCTTCTCCAGCGAATCAAGCGTCATGACATCCATGTCTTCTGGAGGCTCGGTTCGAAGCTCCGGCAGTATGGTATTACGAAGATGAGATAGCACACCGGCTGCCATGCAGAAGTTATTCGCTGCCAGCTTCAGCCCATCCGGGGTGCTGCGGTTCGACGACATGGCCAGCTGCGAGTACATGGCTGCCAAGTTGAACATGATGTTGGCTAGCTCAAAGCGGAGGTTGTTGCGCGAGGTAGGGCGGTTTGTGTTGTATCCCAGCGCTGGATACCATGGGAACTCCACTCCAATATCGACTGGAAACTTTCCACTTAGCCATACCAGCTGTGCAGCGTACTGCTGTAGCTTCGGGACGTTGCTCGGGTGCGGTTCTTGGGCGTGGGTGGCCTGGGAGCGTAGTTTCTCGATGGTCTCCAGGTCCTTGGCGAACATATCTGGGTGCTGGTCATACTTGGAAGAGATGTACTGCCGGATGGCCTCGGTGAGGTTGACCGAGTGCGAGCGCCGGAAGGGGAGAAACAGTATATTACTATGGGCTGCGTCAGCGGACTGGCCATGGCCAAGAGGCGTATACACTCACGATGCCATGGCTGAAGGATGTTTGCTGGGCTGTTTACGGTGAGAGACGGGCTGTTTGGGAAAAAGACGTGAAGACGTCACCGGCCATTGCAGCTCAGACCCCGCGCGTAGTCGTGCAGGGGTGCAGCGTGGGGCACAAGCCGATCAGGTACGAAGACTGTACCTGGTGTCGTGCCGTATGATACCACTTGTGTCCATGTCCGTGTAGGTATTGCGTATTGCGCAATTGCCTCTGTGCACCTCACCTCACCAGACGGAGAAACTCCGCAGCCACAACCTGCTCATGCTGAACGGACATGCTGCCGTGCCTTCTTCCAGCCTGCGACGCGTGCTTGTATCAGAGACACTGTGTCCTCAGGAATCTTGAGATAGCATTCTCTCCTATCCTATTTCAGCCATCTGCTTCAATGAGCACGTTTCGCGCTATGGCCCTATCTTTGTCCGAAGCTGAGGCGCCTCTCGTTCCAGGGCCACGAGATGTGGTTTCCCAAGCTCGATATGTCAGCGGGGCTATGGACAATTTGCAGCAATCTAGCGCCAATTACAACACCATTTTGAAACTTGCGCAATCCCCTCTTTATCTAACCTATTCTTTGCCTGCCCTATATATACCACTCGGCGCGCCGGCCCTGTAGATACTGCCACTTCACAACCACCCAGCATCGCCTTCAACCTTCACATCTGACGCCTACAAATACCTCGGTATCTCCCATCTTCAACCCCCACCAACCCACCAACCTCAAAATGTCTACCCACACCTACAAGTTCAACATTGGCATGAGCTGTGGCGGCTGCTCTGGCGCCGTTGAGCGCGTGCTCAAGAAGCTCGATGGTGAGCCTTCTCCCCAGCAATATGCATACATTCCCCCTTGCGTGTGGCTAGCCCTAACTTTACCCCACACCAGGCGTCGAGTCCTACAATGTCTCTCTCGAGACTCAGACCGCCGAGATTGTCGCCGCAGACTCGCTCGACTACGATACCGTCCTCGAGAAGATCAAGAAGACCGGCAAGAAGGTCAAGTCTGGCGAGGCTGATGGCGAGCCGAGAGAGGTCTAGGCTGGGAACGCTTGGGCGCGCTCTTCTTCTTGAGTCGATATTCGCTGTTGGACTTTTTTCTTGCGCGATGGATACCACAATTATGCTGTTGGGTCAAGGCTCCCCACCCAATAGCGACTACGCAGGGGCTGGTTTATAGGTCATCTTGAAATGAATTATGTTGTTTATCAAAGCCACTCTCTGGTTCGGCCAGACACATCCACCTACACTTTCGTTACAAGTGCCAAGAACAAAAGACAGGGCAAACTGAAAGTCATACACAATCTATGACCATTTTTCGCAGGCTGCGGCAAATACGATAGTTATACGCATTTCCCAGTCTCCCAGGAACGGCGTCTCGGTGTCCGGCTCACGACGGCGACTTCCCACCTGGGACCCTGAGCTCAGTCCCACGAAATTAATTCGGGTGGGCCTTCCCGCAGCGAAACTCCTTTGACTCACCCCAGATTCCTTAAATCTATCTTGGTCGTAGCTGATGTAATTCCCGGTGGCAGATGACTCTCCAAACTTTTAATGCTTGACCTCTGCGGCGTTGGTCTATCCCCTACACGACCACATTTCCGGCTTCACCCATATCCACAGCCACCATCTAATCTCGGTTTGCTGGGCCATATGCTTGATCCCACGCTCGGTGCTCCCGGTCTCATATCGAGAAGTTGCTGACCAACAAGATGCGCGCAAATGGTTCTGCCTGGCAGCCTCAAACTCACCATTACCCCTGCAACTACAACAGGCAACCACGTACGCACCTCTTAGAAAAGCATAACGTTGACGTGGCTTCAAATTATCAATGTCTTCAAAACAACAAACTCAAAAGAATGAACTGCGTCCAAATGCACATTTGTGATTCGCTGCCGCTTGCCCATGGTCGTAATAGAACGTCACAGGAGCTGTCGGGAGTTGTCGGCTTGCGTAAGCGAACCTGAGCACTATGACCACTTCATCGATGCGTATCGTTGGTGCCAAGTTTCGAGCAAGCGTCGGGATGCACTAGAGATATGACATCTATTCAATGGACGTGCTCGCCCTGTTGTGGGAGTCTGAGCTTCATGATGCAAGCCTGGGACCGACTATAAGTTTGAACCTCAGGCTGCAAAGTTCTGACACCTCACGCCTGCTTGAGCCCATTTCCTCCTTCCGTCAAGATCCCCAGCATCTTTCCTCTTGGTCATATATCATCCTTATGCCTTCGCCTCCACGAAGCTACAGTACTTCATTCCCAAGTGATGCTGATCTCTTTTACTTCTGTACTACAGCGTCAACCTCTACAGAGGACCTCAACATTCATTACGCACCCCCTTCAAAGGCTTCGCTGAAGATTGGAGTGATCATTCTCAGCCGGGACCAAACACAGTTGTTAGATTTTGCTGCCTTAGATCTATTAGCGACCGTTGGAAGGAACCGAATCAGTAAACTGAATGCCTCGCCAGCCGCAGTAGACGAAGCAGTTGACGAAATTGACATTCGATATGTCACAGCATCTGGGATGGGATCCTTTCCAGTCACCTCAGGCGGCCGGATCCCTGTAACGGTGAGCTGAAGCTCAAATTGCTACGCATTCAGCCTGGTCGATGCCTCGCCCTCCCCACAAAGCCAACTCCTGGCCAAGAAGCCATTCCTGGTCGTGTCGGATTCGCCTGAACTTGGCTACCTTTCTGAGATAGCCATTTGAGAGCCAGTCTGGCAGGGAGAAAAGGTTACCACTTGCCCCAATCATCCTCCTCCGTCAACGCATGATCACCCACAAAGAGCAAGAATCTAATCAATATACAGAACTCGTTTGAGAACGCCCCACAATTCGATATCATCATCGTTCCCGGTTCCTTCTCTGCAGGCGAACTCCCAATCCAAGCCGCCTCCTTTCTCACCTCGCAATGCTCCAACCCCAACCTCGTGGCCATTATGAGCATCGTCTCTGGGATCTTGCACCTCGCCCAAACGGGCATCCTGCACAAACGACGCGCAGCCGCGCCCCGAACCCTCCTTCCGGCCCTCAAGCAGCGCTACCCGGAAACCTCATGGCGTAGCACGCCCTGGGAACGCCACGAGAAATTCTGGAGCAGCAATTCCTCCGTTTCCGCGCTCGACATGATGCGCACTTTTATGCGGGAGTACTTCTGGGATCGAAGCGACGCCGTCGAATGCGCGTTGAATGCTGCTGGCATCGGCTCGCTGGACGAATACGAGTAGCTTCGTTGCGCCCTGCATTTCTAGGAGTCGACACATCCCCAGCTCTTTTCTTGTATCTTCATCACCTCGCTCTGGTGCATTTACGGGGCGTTTTCAAGTCTCTTTTTTGTGCATGTATTATATCCCGAGCGTGTTTCACAGTTGCGATTTTGTATTATATCCCGGCATTGAGATGCATCGTGTGTTACACTAGGAGCTGTAGATCGAGCGTTTAGACAGCTCTCCAGCTCCAATACCATCTTGATCGCCTTGCGCGAAAATATCATTTTGGCACATGCCTGCCACATATCCCTCCCTTCATCCACTATCAATACGCACAAGTAACAACCGCCTGCCTAGCTACCCCCCCGTAACGGCAAATACCCATACATACCCATACGCCGGATTACCGTCGCACTCCACAGCCCCGCCAACCCCTCCTATCATCATCGTACACACATTCCTCGCCAAACAGCCGCAACTTAACTATTACTGCGCTAAACCGCAGGATGCGGTCCAAATCTATGCGCGTTCGCTAGGTCCTGGCGTCGCCATAAGGCGTCGCGAAGAAGCGCTAGTCGACGATGGTCGATGCCATGGCTTGACAGCGACTTGTAACCAATTTCGGCAGCGATGAAGAAGGCTTTGGTGGGTGGAGTGGGAGATTGAGAGAGTGCTGGGTGAGAGCTGGGTGAGGGGGAAGAAGATTGCCGGGAAAGGAGGCGCATTGTGCGGGAGTAAGGAGAGATGTTCAGTGGGGATGGTTCCGTCGAGGAAGTTGATGGTGGCTTTATAGAAGCACTGTGGACGTTGTAATATGGAAAAGGGGGGCTTTGCCGGGAATGTCATAGCGGGGTTTCCGTGCCTGGTGAATGTTGACGCTATTTCGGTGCTGTAATCGGTTACGCCAATTATGCCATGCTATTCTGCCGTTCTCGAAATACTAATCCAACATTCTCCTGTTATTCTTAATTTGTAGATGTTAGTCCAGCCTGGTCACATGTGCGGCGTGCTTGAGTGAGCAACAGTCTAACCCAGTCCTAGAAAAATGATATGCCGTCATTGGCTCAACAAATTGATGAATACTAGATATGGTTGTGATTGTGGCTATGAAAACTTCGGATCTGAAATCAACCGCCTACGTCACATAACATAGGTACAACAGTGACAGATGTTAGGAAATCGAATGAAACTACAAGTGTCGTGAAAATGTACGGGTAAGTCAATATTCGCTTGCTGTCCCGGGATATTGTGCGCCGTGCTCCTTCTATGAGAGGTTGTTTTTGTAAAGGAGAATTTGATGAACACGCTCAGTTATTCAACCAATCTAAGAATTCTGGGGTGAAGTAGCTGACGACAATGGAGGCGCCGGCGCGTAGAATGCCTTGAGTAGCTTCCTCGGCCATCTGTCTCAGATCAAATACCCCTGCAGCCGCTGCGGCGTGGATCATGGCGTACTCGCCCGAGACCTGGTATGCGGCAACTGGCATATCTTTTCCTATCTCTTTTGCGTCGCTGATGATATCGAGGTATTGACTAGCAGGTTTTACCATGATAATATCTGCGCCTTCGTTGATGTCTCGTGTAATTGCTCGTCGTGCAAGGCCACGACCACCTGGGGGAAGTTGGTAGCACCGCCGATCGCCGAACGATGGACAGGAGCCAGCAGCATCACGGAATGGTCCATACAGACATCCAGAGAACTTGGCAGAGTATGACATAAGCACAATTTGGTGAGCAATACCAGCCTCAATGAGTTTGAGCTTGATGGCGCGGATGCGGCCATCGTTCATATCAGAGGGGGCGACACAATGAGCTCCGGCCAGAGCGTACGACATGGCCACATCGCTAATGCGCTCCACTGACAAGGCGTTATTCAAGCTTCCATCGTCTCGGAGAATCCCACAATGGCCATGTGAGGTATACTCGCAGAGACAGACGTCAGCTACAATGAAGAGGTCGGGGAAAGATCGTCGGAGAAGGCGAATGGCTTTGATTACGGGACCCTTGGGGTCGTCGGCATTGGTGCCCAGTACGTCTTTGGCACCTGGCGCAATTGGTACGCCAAACAGTATGACCGACTTCAAGCCCTTCGCAACGAGTGGTGTGAGGTAGGAGACGACCTTGTTCAGGCCTCGGCGGTATTGGTTTGGCAGGGAAGGAATCGGCGTCTCTTCATCAGGCTGATCCGAGATGAATAGAGGATATATGAGCATGGACTAGAGTATATGTGAGTTTTACACGGGATCGAATAATTTCTATCCAAACACACCTTGGTGAGCTGTCGCTCTGCCTGCCACGCCCGCGATAGAGGATGGCTGTAACCTCCATGCAGCTGGCTTTTGATGTCTCCGGATATGCTCACGCTTGTTGCTGCGGTGCTGGTGTACGAACGAACTGACTGTGCCTCAGAGTCTTGGGAACGAATGCTTGGCCGCTCTGGTCGTTCCGCGCTCCGGTTGGCGATGTCTGAGACAAGCGAAGAGAAAGACATGGCTACAGAAAATCGACGTGAGGGGTGAAGTGGGGCGTAGGAGATGAAAGTAAGATCCACGAGTGATTGCTTGTCTCTTCAGAGATTTATTGTAGAGAAAGGTAGCGGTTAGCAGAACAACAAACGTGCAATTGGCGGGAAGGACGACGACAAGAAAGATATTGACAAAAAGATGCAAGACAGGCCTTGTCCACCGTCCGAGGCTTCTCCGCAGCCTACCAGGAGCTTGAGATTACAAGCGGCGGGCTGGCCTCGGCTTACATAACACGCCTCTTTCAGTCCGAAGCATTCCGGTGCCGTGCCACCCATTTTGTTTTTCCATACTGGCGGCAAATTGGCAATAGATTGCTCCAAGCTACCTCTTTACAATCGAATTACAACGCGCTCTAGTCTCCAACCAGTTGCAGCCGCTTGGAATAGGTAACCGAAATACATTTGTATATCGCGGCGCTGCCTCGTTATCGGATTTCGGGCCGACCGCGGATCATGGCCACGATCAACTTTCGGCATACAATACGGAACTCTCGAGGGCTTGATCAACAGACAGCCTTACTGTCCATGAGTCAGTTCTCGCCACAGGGTTGGACGAAGGGCAGGAATGGCGAACGATTGTCTATTCGAATTCGAACCAAAGCAGGAGTAAGCGGTCAAGTGAACTTCGGCTCGTGAGCATTCTATGTGTTGTGCTATGTAAGATTGCAGCCGCCAACCAAAGATGCCACTCTAATCGATAAGCCTCTTGGACATGCTTCCTAGATGGTTCACAGCCGCCGTCTCCGGTGTCCGTCCCACGAAGGCAAGGATTCATAATCCACCTATCCCTTTAGCAGTTCGATCCAACATGGAAGAGATATGGCCAATCAGGCACAGTTCAGCCAGGCCTGGACCCTGAATATGCAGGGTCCATTGCCTTGCCCTCACTGCCCGTTCTCGGAGAGAGGGAAAGGAGGGAGAAGAGGGGTAGTCTGTGGTAACTACCTATAATAGCAAAGAGTTCTGTACTCTTTACACAGTCTTGAAACATGACATACTGCTGTAGGCCTCTGGGCCTGCCACAATGTTGGGACATGTGTCTGTTTCGCGGCGTCCAGCCCTGAGGAGCCACGTCCAACGCTAGCCTTCGACAACGCTCACGCAAGCAATCTACGAATATGGCTATTTCCCAATCTGGGTGCCACTCTAGCAGGACGCTGTCGTTACTGGTTCAGCTGGAACGTCGTACGTTTGTCAAACTTATCAGCAAGTGCCGCTAATCCGGGGTTGATGGAGCCTTCGGCGCATCTGCATGCTCAAAGGCCCGAGCTCCTCGAGGCCAGACTCAGACAAAGAGATAAAGAGAAGCTATCGCCCTGTTCCCTTGTCTGTCAGCAAGGAACCATATAATCATTTATACGGGTCACACACGGCTCAGCTCTGCGGTAGAGTTCAAGCCTACATTTCCAAGTAAGTCTCCGCCAGTAATTTCCCTTCATGGCCATGCTTTCAGCCCGGTGGACCACCACAGAGTGCAACCACAATAAGGTCTAGAATCCCATATCTAGGAGCGGTCAGCTAAGGCATATATAGCAGGTCTACAGTAGAAAAATAACGTTGGCTGTGCATTACATCTTGCATACAAACGCTCCCTCATCAGGCCGAACAGCAACTCAACGTTCCGGACAAATAATCATGTGCTCTTATACGTATTCCTGGTACTATTGTAACCACGATTATTACATTTGGTAAGCTTATATTCCGTTGCACGAGCGCCCATGGCTGGCTCAAGGAAACAGGCGAGCTGACTCTACATCAGGGCCAACAGTATCGAAGTGTGTTCCAGCCGCCTCCTCTCCGGCTACTCCTACGATGCATGGAGCATCGACATGTGCAAGAACATGACAGTATCCTGCGGCGGCTTTTCCAACTACTACTGCTCAGACTGCTCAGAAGATGTTGCCCTGGAATTCGAACTCGACGAGCTATGAAAGCCAGTCCCACTTCCAGAGTGCACGGTGGAGCAAAGGCTAGAGGCTCAGCTGTCTCTACAGCGAACATGTGCAAATGCAGGAGACCAGCACATATGCACCTCAGCTCACATCTCGCCTCTTCCCCAGCGAATCGGCGCCGACTGCACTTCCGCTTCGCTTCACCGCCGGAGCTATTGGACGGAGATAACCTCACCGCTTTTCACCACGCACGCACAGTAACACACTTGCATACTTTTCCCACGCGACAGCGAACAACGAACACTTCTCCTTCCGTGCATGGGTCTTTTACTGATTTCGATGCATATGCCATCTAATTCTCGCGGCGCAGTTATTATTGGCGTATCTTAGGTGCAGCAGCCCCAGCCTTCGGGCTGGCTTTTGCTGATGGTCTTTTTTTTTCCAGCGTTAGGGATTGGATCAGCCTTTCGTATTGGATTTTGGCTTTTCGCAGTTGCACAGGCGCATATATTATTGCCCATACTTATATATTAAACTCTTACGATTTCATCCAATCTCATCAATACATGAGTATTATCTTATACTGTGTACACCACCCCAATGCTCATTTACTCCGTGAGACTCTCCTCTGCCATCTTCGGACTGACCGCCAGGCCAACTTCTAGTGTTCGCTTGACCTGCTCCGCTCGCCTTCGGGCATCTATGTACATCATAAACTCTTGGTAGGTCCGAGGCATGACCCTAATGTTCTTCGGGACCGTAAACGTGTAATTGAACTGTCCGGTTGGCTTCGAGCGCCCATGTTCTACATCCCGAACCTTTGAGTCGACCCGTATCTGCACTCTGGTGTACTCACCATCCTGATCCGAGTCCTCACCGGGGGCATCAATCAACGGAGGGTCAGTGTAGACAACTGTTGCAGTGAGATACAGGATGCTGCCGACAGGCACGGGGTTCTGGAATGTAGATGGATCAAGAGAGACGAATGTGGGCCGAGCATGGGCGAAAGCGGCAGCGGTAGTGAAGGCCAGTTCGAAGGTTTGCTTCAAGAGGAACCCACCAAAAATCATAAAGTGATGTCGGTTACGGTACTGCGGCTGCATAATTGTGGCAGTTTGGAGACGCGTGGTATCCATGAAGAAAACATTTCCGGGTTGACGTAGATTGTCGTAGGGGTCTGTTGGTATTAGTATGGATACATGAGCGTTCGCGACTTGAGTGTACCATGATATTGGAGCTGTTTCTGCCAGAAGGCATGGATGAGATCGTTTTCGAGATCGTTCGGTGTGTGCTTAAGAAGCGAGGTATCACGCCGTTCCTTACGAATCTTTGAATTACGTTCGCCCAAAGCGTACAGCCGTTTTTCCTCAGCTGTTTCGACAACCAATGGATTCACATTGACAGGCCTGTGAATGTTGTCAGCTCATCCTTAGAATGTGCGTTTGCCGTTCATTCCATACTTCTTCGTACCAGGATCGAGTGACACCATGGTGAATGTGCAGTTGATCAAGACGTCCTGATCTTTGACTTTTTCGCCTTCCTTTGGCGCTTTCGCAACTTGCATAGTGACCTCCAGACTGCTTCTACCTGTTGCATAAGTCACACGTCCGGAGAGCTGGAGATCACAAATCTCGGTGAGTGGAGAGTGGATCGTGATACGATCGCAGCTCGCCGTCACAGTGGTTACATCATCTCCCGTATGTTTGTCTGTAGATAAACTTAGATTGTGTGGGCTGTTTCACGTAGATTTGAGGCTCACACGCAATTATTCCAGAAAGCGCATCAAGGTCCATGAAGATGGTTCCCAGGCGTATGTGACCGGAAGAATTGAGATACGTATCTAGGAGCCATGGATCCCGAGCCAAAGGTAGTACCACAGAGTGGTAGCTATCATCCATACGCTTGGCTCTCAAACCTCGATTCTTGGGTACCTCAGAAATCCCTAAGGGCTCGGCTGGTTGCTTGCCGTCTGACTGTTGTTGGCGAAGGGCTTCAACCCATGGTGTGCGCACCCGCATCGCTGTGAGCTCTTTGAAAACACCATCCGTGTGTTGAACCGCGCTGTAGTGGAAGCCACGGCTCGACCCAATCGACAACACCGGCACTTTCGACTGCGGGCCACGACATCTTAATGGCCGAACTTGCCGAAACGTTGCCCTTACAATTGGCTTCATGTTGTGGTAAGTCAGAATGAGTTCGGAAGCGGTTGATGCCTGAGGGTTCTTGCCGAAGCGATGTCTTGGCAAACGCACATCTCCCAGCACTTCCCCTCAACCATCTTGATGTCTTTGTCCTTAGTTCAGTCTCACTAAGCCGTGATTGCATGATAATGCTCCGGACTGTTGAGGTTGGGCGAGCAGTGCTCGCGTCTTCAATACAACATCTCGAGCTTTGGCTCACAACTTTAATCACGATCTCATCGTCACAGCATTTGATTGACCTTCAGCAACTTTCTTCTGAAAATATTCTTAGTATTATTTCGTCTAGACATGTCTGGGTTGGCCGCAGCAACGCCATGCGCATGGAGATACAACTTACATTACGAGGGGAGCCACTCTCGCAAGAGCAATTTAGCGAACTGACAAACAACATTATCGTGGCCCCTGTAAGTGTGCATGATCTTTTGATAACAGTAGAACTGACCCTGATTATTAGATCTGGTCTCAGTTAAATCTAGCTCCTGCTTTGTCAAACGACGGTGGGATTGCGCATATCACCCTCAACTATTTCGATAATAGCAGCTTGGTCGAAGAACAAAAACACCACCGCATCTTCAATAATGTGCCTGACTCCGACCTGAGTCCCCCAGAGAGTACTCCCAAATTCCAGCTCCATGTTGTCCACTTCTCAATGGACATATTAGAAGTAAAACAGCCTCTGCGGTTGAAACGATCCAAAACATCACCAACTAGGAACCGTGCCATCCCTAGGGGTTCAGAATATGCAGTCGATCAATGTGAGGATCTAAATATACTTCTACATGATATAAATTCGCCATTCAGCTCTGCACGCCTTGAAACCATCAGCCCGAGTTCTTCACTCGCGATGCCAGGATCAGATCGGAAACGGAAAAGGCCTGGGGTACAACTTCATTCGGAGATAACTTCATCCCCTATGCCTCATGGCTTCCATGGACTAGGGCTGGACAGCAGTATAACGACCGGTTCTAGCCTGCAAGTGGTTTCACAAAGAATTCCTTTGATAGAAGACATGGCCGAGATACGGTCAATGGTTGACGGAGCAATGCGACTATCAATATACGGTCTCAACAAATCTGTGGGTGGCCTTAAGATTAAAGCCAACACTTTTAGAATTGGCCTGGCTGATATTGCTCCTGCTTTGTGGAGACCAGGATATCTTATCGTAGGAATAATACCACAGATATGGAGTATTAGACTAACACACTACAGGCGTTATCACAGCGAGCTAAACTTTTACCTACCATCGGCCGCTCACTCAGCCACATAGCTAAAGGCAAGGGTTCATCTACTATGTTGGCTGAGAAGGTCAGAAAATTGGCCATTCCATCACCAGTAAGCGCAAATGAAGGCCTTACACGCCAGAATTCACTTGCAGATGTAGGACCCGAGCGGAGGTCATCTCCAGTCTTAGACAGTATCTGGCGATATCTGCAGGTCACTCTCCCAACACCGTCAGCGTCACCACGATCTACTTTCGTTGCCCGGGATACCCAAACTGTAGACCAGGTAGATTCCGATGAGATCCTTGAGTATGTGGAAAATATTAGTGAGGTTAGCGGTTCTAATCAGCTCCATGTCAACAAACACGAATCGAGCGATTCAACTGATAGCAAGGTCACGCCTCTAAACATTTTAGTCGTGCATCCGGAGAAGCGGACAAATTTGTTAGAAGAACATGAGTCTGCAAATCACAACCGTGAAAGATCATTTACAAAGACTGAATCGGATTTCGAGCTCCATATCACACCAACACTCAAGGTAATGGCAGGTGATAAATATCCTTTTCCACAGCAGGAAGGGAAGAAAGTCCAAGACCAATAGCAATAATTTAGCACCAGTTATCACAAACAAGTCATCGTATATCCCTCATTTCCGGAAAAAAATCGCCAAGATGGAAACCTCTGGAAAACCCGCCCACCAGATGGCGTAGCACTATGTTTATCGCCTCAACTTTGACTCTGGTCTGAGAGAGCGCCAGTCTTGGCAATGGATGATTCAAGACTATAGTATAGCGAAGCTGTGCGTGTATTGCTTTGCAGCCTCGATGAACAGGCAATATTTTGGTATTTAGGATGGGCGAACGCGCGTATTCAAGTCTGGTTACAAGAGAGTATTTGTCGCGGAATGCACGCCACTTTGCCACAGCGTTCACTAGTTGAGAGAATGGACGCAATAAGATATCTGGCCAGAAACGAACATTCGTTACAGGATGATTACGTCACATCTTGATAGAAATAATCACGGTAAAGCACAAGGTGCATCAATCAGCAACGGGAGAACCCTGGTACATTTACCAAATCTAGTTCCTGATTGTATTATTTTCATTGGGAGGGATGTTATGGCGGCCCACATGTCAGTATTACAAATCCGACCTTACACCCACGGCTGTAAGGTGGCATAAGAATTTATTCCGCCAGATCGTAATGGTTGTACATGTTGATGTGAGATATATGCATAATGGACTGCATCACTTGAGGACAGCATGGACAGAGTTCAGAGCAAACTGTGCCTGACTCGATTTCAACCAGAATCTGAGATTAAGTTATTCTGTCATGTTTGCTTCTATTCGACCATGCTGGCGATCTAGATCATTGTCCTCGTGAAGTTAGGCCGAGGTACTTTTATTGTCAGCGGACCGCAGAGTACTTCGATACTTTAGCCTATTGCAAGTCAAACGGTTCCACACACCATTGAAAGTCTCGCCTAGGCTAGAACCGAACTGGCCAATGATATGGGGATGAACCACCCGATAGGCACACCCAAGCCGAAGATCCGTTTCGATCCCAAACACTGATTTAAAGTTAAGCTGAGAGTAAGTCTCTGAGCAGAACTTTGCCAATACGCCATTACACGATACAAGCGATGTTCCATCAGCCCGTTGAGACCTTTAGACCGCCTTGGCCATGTTTAGCCAGATTGTTCGATATCTGTTGATTTTCCGAAGTGATGTTACCCATCGAGATTCGCGCTCCCGAGGGACCGTTATGCGTCAAGAGATCATTCTCGTTTAGCCAGCACGAACTAAAAAGGGATCCATGCTTTGCGAGGGCCGGGGCGGCCGTCACCTCACTCCCATGACTCTGTTGGCCTTCTTCGACTGATCTACGGCGTCTCTGCAGCGGCTAAGAGAATGCGTTATTGTGGAGCATTTTCGTATCTGTTTGCGCAAAATGCGCACCGAATAGGGAGCGAGACGTGGCTCAGAGCTTTCTCTGATTGTTGTGTTCTCGACACTGACGTGGCCTGCCGCACTTTTGTGCAATCTTGTGCATGGAGGACGACAGGTCTCCATGCATTTCAACCATTCACAATATGTACGAAGCAAGGCCTGACAACAATACTTGCATGTGGCGCTTTACCTCGACCCGATAGGCAAGAGAAGGTTCGGAAAAATATACCACAATAAATCGTGGCTGCAGCCACATTCAATGCACTCGTTCACGATCAAAGCGTCCCGGCAACAGTGGAGGCATCAACAACGATCTCATGAACATCTAAGCAATGCGTTCGTCCTAATTACGGGGGCTGTCCATTTTACGTGACCAACAGTATCTCTCGGGAGCATGGGGAACCTCGGCGACATGTACACTCGGGGCTTAGGTGTCTACGGTAATCTCCACGCTTGCATGTCATGCATGACCGTAGTGCGGTTCTGGAGACGACAGCGGTTGGCTATCTAATGGCATACAAGTCACGGTAGGCAAGCTCCGTTCCTATCAATATATCCACATGGACGCTATGACATAACATACATAAGTAGCATTACGATGAACCTTAGAACAGTAAATTGTGCTCGGAAAATCCGATGTGAAAACCGTTGGATTGAATCAAGAAGCAGCGATCCCTTGACATCGAGAAGATCCTTGAAGTCCACGCGGAGGCAAAGGTCACTTTGGCACTAGTGACCACATGTTTCAAAGTGGTAACGTACATTAACTTTGGTGCTCCTTCACCTTGTGTCGGCAGAAGGCAATTAGTTGACGCCCCATCAAATCACCAAGCCCACAAGCCGTGTGGCGTCCAGGATTAGACCTGCATTCAGCCGTGATGTTGGCTTGGCCGTGTGTCCGGCACCAAACTATGAATATTTCAGATAGGATAAGCCCTACGCTGTCAAAGTAGCCGAGATAACTTGAGCTTTATGGGGCCTTAGGTGAGAAGATCGTTTGCAAAAGATCTTTCTGGGAGGGTGAGGTACTAATTCCCGACTGAATCTATAGCTAGCCAGGCCTCCGCACAGTACTAAAGTTCCCAACTCCTTCTCCTATCTGTAGTGGCTGGAGTATGACCCCGACTTCTGCGTACGATTGAAGGACTTTTAAGATAACAGCATCCTGTACCACATCAGTCCCCACTCTTTCTAGGACATTCTCGAAACACAAACGGTCCAACGCGTTCAATCGTCAACCTGTCATTTACTTCTCTTCACAGGATGCAAACCGTTCAATAAAAGTGTTGAGTAACCACTGCTTGGTAAGCACGTTGTCGTTGCTCCCCCGCACGACGGACAGTGCTGCGCTTTACCTTCCTAAGCCCCCACGCTGGGACACTACCACTCGATAGGTAAGTGATAGCTGGAATTCACTGCGAAATATGGAGTCCACAGGCAGCGTCACTGATATTGATTAGCCCCAAGAACACTGCGAACCTGTTTAGGGTTTTGCCTTTGCCATGTACGACGACGTGAGGGAGAAATACCCTATTGGGAGCAAGCCGAGGATCTCTTTCACACCATACTTAATATTCTGTTCATATCTTGTGAGTCTTATTGGAGCATTCACTACAGTGGAGTTACTCCATCGAAGAGTATCAGGTACTGGTTGGCGGTCATGGTATGTACATATGCTGACCTCTATGAGCGGCATTGCAATGCTAACTAGAGATAGGGTCCAAATAGGAGGTTGCGCCGTCTCATTTGGCCTTGTAGCCATTTGGTGTATGCACTTTGTCGGGAACAGGGCTATTATCTTAGGTGACGGCGAAGATGAGATTCAGCTTTACTACAGCTCAACCTACACAGCTGTCTCCGCCGTTCTACCCGTCGTTGTTCTTTACCTCGGACTGCTAGTAGCCGACAAATTTTACAAGAACAGCAAACGTCCGCTCACTCGATATTCTTCGTTACTTGCTTGTGGAGTTTGCGCAGGTGCGGCGGTCACGGAAATGCACTACCTTGGCAACAACGGTACGACGAACTATTATTTACAACTCAGCTGGCCACATGTCATTGGCGCTGCCTGCATTGCGGTAGGAGCTTGCATAATATCATTCGGCCTTTTCTTCCACTGGAGCGGCCACTGGGTAAACTTCATCTGGAGACGCGTGGTCGTAGCTTGCTTCCTTGCATTGGCTGTGTCAGGTATGCATTGGACTGCTGCTGCTGGTACATGGTATGAAATCCGTGGTTATCACGAAGGCTCCGGGGATGAGAGGAACATTACCCTCATTATCGCCCTTTGTCTCGTAAGTCTTCTTATTTTATTTTTTTATTTTTTTTTGCTATCTCCAGTCATACTGACATGAAGTGCGGTGTCTCTCTGCCTGCGTTGTATGCTTTTTACTCGGCTTCTTAAAACAACGCGAGGCAAGATTGCTCAAAGATCGCGCGCAGCAGGTTGTGCTTGCCATAGCTACTTTCGATTCAGAAGGCAGGCTACTAGTAAGCCAAAGCGGCTTGATGCCTTGCCAGACAATAACCCGCCAGTTTCACCGGAGGGTTAGTCACCAAAATAGACACCATAAGCAAATAGCAGAGCTGACGAAAGCAGACTTTCGATGATGACTTCAACACTTCCCATCCAGTATTTCAGTGGCTGTATCGTGTGTCTCGTAATTGGGCCGGTGTCGTCGAACTCGTTCCTTCAATGCGCGAGCACCTGCAAACCATAGGATATATCCAGTCAACAAGCTCATCTACGCATCCAATTGACAGTCGAACGTCAATTGCCACCGATGGCGACTCGAGCTACTCTGCCACATTCCGAGAATTGTTTTGCATCACAGCCCAAGAAATTGCTAGATCGCTTGACACGAACCTTCAGAATCTGGGATGTCTCTATGAGGATGTCCTTACAACAGGCACTCTATTAAACCGCATGATATACTATAACGGACAAGACAACAAGAACATTGTTGCTACAGATGTTGCAGTTAATTCGAAGGATATCGAGGCGGGCATCGCGAATCCGATCCTTTTTGGTAAAGGACAGATGCTTGTACTCACTAAAAAGGTTGATATTAACGAGGCGAACCGTCTTGAGAATCTCGGATACCGCTTTGCAAAGATGGAGCAGGTTAGTGAACAGCTTGCTCGTAGCTTACAGATTTCACGAGATGACCTTGAAAACCTTGTCGAACGTCTGGAGTCCTTCAGCGAGAGACAAGCACCTATACCGAATAAAGGAATCTACCTCGCATCCTTCATCATACAACCATCACCAGCGATGAGAGGTTTAGATGTCATCGTACCTACGGCAACTCCAGACCGCTTGCCGATGGTCAAGTTCAGCGATGAAGAGTTCACTACCCGAGAGCTACAGATACTAGAAAGCTTTAATGGCCTATCACTGGATGACTGCCTGGCTAATATCAGCCAGCGATCTCAGTCGGGCGTGCCAGACGATGTTTTCATAGAGAAGTTCCGCAACCGCATCTATGATCTCCTTCGAGATGCTCCTGAAGCTACTCTTCACCGTTCTGTGTTCTCAGCTCGGCAACTTGACATTGCACATGGTATGACTGGTCAGGCAGATCCATATCCGGCAACTATTTTTGCGTTCTGTGGAATCAAGGAAATCTACCAGCAATCGATACAGAGCCTGACGCTCAAGACTATCCCGCTGTCGTTGTTCCAGACCTATCTAAGGTCTTACCCAGGATGCCCAGACCACGCCATCCTAGCACAGAAGAACCACAAAGAGTTTACCAGCCTCACGCGCATCGCTTCTCAGGGCAAAGAGCGTACCACCCGAAGCATGCCCAAATGGCCGCCTCGCATACAGAGGAAATCAGGGTCGCTGCCGGTCGAATTGCCGTGGCTGACGGACGCATCGTCTCAGAAGGGTCTTGTCAATGTCGGCAATTCTGCTGCTGAATCATTGAACAATCACTGGGGGAGCATCATGGTGACGAAGACGGTGAATGAGAGCAACAAAGAAACTGGCAATATGGAGCTGCAAAATCTGGGTGTTACATCCGAGGTTGGCATTGCAGAGACCGAGCGACCAACTATAGCGGACAGGTTAATGTCCATCACTACCGGCTTCAGGGATCCGCATACGACGAGGCCATTGCCAGAATACCTGTATCATGGCCATGGACGCAAATAGTCCTTCTACCATTCATTCACCTTTACACTCTGGCGTTGTGGTTTTTGGAGATACCTACCTGCTGGAAAGCTGGGAGTTACGAGTTGATGTCATCCGGGTGAAATTCTGGAATTATGAGTATGCTTAATGAACTGAGAGATGTAAAAGGTAAATAAATGCCATGGCTGCTGGGTTGGGTATATATAGTCAGGCCAAAACCTACGGCGAATGAGAGAGTAGGAGATCAATCAAACTCTCCGATAACGCACCCATGTTCCAAAGCTCTTGGCGATATGACGCTTCCCTAGACTTTTCCCCAAATACACGACAGAAGAAAACTTGACTTTTACTTGCCTAGTTCAGATAATAGAAAACATATTTGGCATATCTTTTTACACACTAAGCCCGGCTTAGTCATACTACAGCTCTTTTCGAAATCCAAGACCATATTGCTGCACATTTGCAGACTCCACCCCTCCATTTCGGCGAAACGGCCCCTCCACCATGTCCGCGCCTCGACAATCTACCCTCTCCCCTCTTGCAACCCTCACACCACCATCGAGTTCACGAACATGGCAGACAGCGCCGCACCCGGCTTTACCCATTGTCGCAACAGCCTGCTCCGATCGCAGCGTTCGCGTCTACAGCTTGACCTCTTTCACACTGCTCCACTCGATAACTGGGGGCCATAAACGCAGCGTGCGAGCCGTGTCGTGGAAGCCAGGCACGAAGGGCCAAAGCGTATTGGCCACAGGAAGCTTCGACTCAAGCGCCGGCATCTGGCGGCGCGAAGAGAACTCAGCAACTGAGGATGACTTCACTAACCGGCGTGTGGGCGGGGCCGAGGACGACGACGGCAGAGACGACGACGACGACGACTACCAATTCTCGTGTATTCTCGACGGCCACGAATCCGAGATCAAGTCGCTCTCGTGGTCGCCTACCGGCCAATATCTAGCCACGTGCTCGCGCGACAAGTCCGTGTGGATATGGGAAGAGCTGGAGGACGACAATTTCGAGACGGTCGCGGTGCTGCAGGAGCATGACGGCGATGTCAAGTGCGTCGCGTGGCATCCCGAGGAGGATCTACTCGCAAGCGCGAGCTACGACGATAGCGTGAGGTTGTACCGAGAGGACGCGGACGACTGGGTGCAAGTCTGCTGTATTGGGGGCAAGGAAGGGCACGAGATGACAGTGTGGTGGGTTGAGTTCGAGGGCAGCGGAATGAGCAAGAAGGACTACCGATTACAGCAAGAAAGCCTGTCAGCAGCGCAAAAACAGCACATCGAGAACCTCGAACGATCGGGGCCACGGCTCGCAACTTGCAGCGATGACTGCACTCTGCGGATATGGAGGAGAAAGCCAATAGATCGGCCTGACAGCGCGGCAAACACCGGCATCCCATCCATCATACGATCGGCTGCCATAGACGAAGACTGGTATCAGGAAGCCGTGCTCCCCCAGCAGCACGAACGTGCCATCTACTCCGTGTCCTGGAGCCGCACCACCGGTCTAATCGCCAGCGCCGGCAGCGACGGCAAAATCGTCATCTACAAGGAACAATGGAGCAAGCAGGCTCCAAACGGGGTCAACGCCGAAGTCCAGCTGGAAAAGATGGACATCAATAGCGAGCCGCGGGCCGCGACCGAGTGGGTCGTCGTCGCAGAGCTGTATTCTGCACACGACGTTTTCGAAGTCAATCATGTTACCTGGGCGAAGAGAGCGGACAAGGGGAGGAGGTGGGATGGTGAGGAGGTTGTTGTCAGCACGGGCGATGACGGAGAGGTCAAGGTGTGGACGCTAGACGAAGGAATTGTTTCATAAACATGAGGATACCGTTGGAATAGAACTGTGGCTCTTGGTATATTCTACTACCGCTAGGTTCAACGCATATCTCTATTGTGCGGCGTCGTGTTGTATTCAGGTATACCACTATTGGCGCACACAAGAGTACGTAATATGCATCACCTTTCTTGAAAAGTATAGTATCCGAAAGCCATGGGTAGGAATTACTTTCAACCCCTCGGCTACCTGGTCATAGCTAGGGTTACGCAATGCAACGCCACTAAGACGCCCCAAATACGCCCCAAACTCAGCCCAACCGTCACCATCATCAACTCAAAGGAGGGTCTCCACTAGCCAACGACCTAAACCATCTCTTGAACACCAACTTCTTCTTATCCGCAATCTTCCCCTCCACCCTACTCTCCTCCTCCCCCACCACCAACCGCTCAACCCGCCGACTCGGCCCACGCTCCCTAACAACGCGCTCCTGCGCCTTAATCCAGAACTCCAGCTCCATGTCGCGATCCTGGAGCATGTTGTCAAACCATGCGTTCCACTCGTTTTCATCCCATCCACAGCGCGAGTTCCATTTCTCGTTGATGCTGCATTCCAGTGCTTCGACTTCGTTTTTGGCGCAGGATGGGCAGAGGGTAGGTAGAGGCGTGAAAGTTGAGGGGCGGGGCGTGTTGTAAAATGCATAGAGGTGGGCGGCGAATGGAGAGTAGGACTCGGAAGGGCAGTGGGCGCGTGTGCATTGGCGTGGGGTGTAGGCCCAGATCCAAACTGTGTCATCGGGCTGCTTGCCAGCTTGTGTGCTGGTTTTGGCGGTGGTTTTGGATGTCCCCAGTACGATGCGTTTTTGGCGGCGTTGTAGCTCTGCGTCTTGGAGTTCTCGCTCTTGTCTAAAGGTTTCGAGGAAGGTCTCAAATTCCGCGGCGATTTGGCCTAATGTTTTGCGTCCGGCGTTTTGACGTAGACTCTCCCATTTGCGCCTGCATATCGTGTTCGCTTCTTTTAGTTCTTTGGTGGCGTGATTCTGGCAGTAGCCACGGTGTCGGGGGAGCGAGTATGGCGCCTGGGGAAGGTAGTAGCTCAGCCCAGTGTGGGTGGGCGAATAATGAGCTTTGCATGAGGCATATAAACAAGGGACATAATGCTCGAGAGGGTTGTACTGGCTTGACGGACTACTATTTGGTAGGGTTTGTAATGCGGCAGGCGCTGATTGTACGGATGCATTAGAAGCAACAGATTGGAAGGATGATACGCGATGCTCTAGGGCAATGGATGGAGGCGTGAAATTCGCAGGCGGTGGAATACCGGACCACCTGAGGATAGGCCGTGAAGGTTGTACGGGTGCGGAGAACCGCTGGCCGGCTCTTATTTTTGTGTATTGTATTTGGTCCGAATGCGGGGTTGCCCCGCTGTGTGGTGGCAGTGTCGAGTAAGCTGAGTTTCGCGGCGCGGCTGAGCCAGAAATAAACGCTGCTGGTCGATGTTGGTACCGAAGCAATGGATTTGGAGTGCGATTGCCTTGCGAATGAGTAACTTGTTGACTATGAATAAGATTTTGCTTTGGCCTTGAGATGGGCGTTGGGTCCGTAAATCGTACAGTAGGCGGTGACGATCTTCTGTTGACATTCACTCCTGGGGATGACGCTGACTTGAGGCTCGATTTCAAAGACGACGCTTTCATTCCACTGGATGTCGAATTCGAAGAGACATTAGATCCGCAACTGATTGAAGACCGAGCTGACATTGGCGTGGTAGTGCCACTAGAATTTGGGGAGAACATGACTGGGTTCCGAATAGTGACTTGCATCTCGTTCACCGGGCGCATCTTAGGGTTCCGAGCATCCTGTTTCTTTGTATATTGCAAAGCGTCAAGATGAGGGGTATGCTGCATGACTTTGTCATTTCGTTGTGGTATCTGAAACATGATGCTCCGTGTGGTGCGAGGGTAATGCTAGAACACGTCCTTTCACAGCTGTTTGTAAGGATTTTTGGGGCCAGCAAGTTGTCCGAGCAAACAGTTGAGTGCCAGCGGCAGTGGGCGGAGAATTAACTCTGGATTCTAAAATAGAATGCGAAATATCCGAAGTGCGTGCGCTTGTTCAAGCGCAATAAGGCTGTAAGGTTATAAGGGTATCAACAGTAGAGGTAAAAGTAACAAATCAGTAACAGCAGCCCGGGGGCCCCGTTAGCATATACATATTGTGTTTGTGTAGGCTGGCGTAAAGGTCAACAACTCCACAGGCAGAAACACGGCAGGCAGGCGGGGGCCAAAGAATCCACAGCCTTCCGGTCTAGGTTCAGCTGTGCTCGTAAAGGATTGCGACAGCAGACGCCATGTCGAGCGTGGGGCTAATCGTGCCCACACATGAACACGCCATTCGTTCAGGGGATCTCCAATGTCTGAAGAGTCGACGCGGCACTTGTCCGGTTCTGCTTGGTTGTCTGAAATTGTGGACGTGAGAACGTATCAAAGAGGAACCGTGCGCACATTATGCATTGGACTTGGAGGGTCCCGCTGCCAAGACTATCGTGCGATTGGCGAATCACCACGCCATCGGCTACGGAGAATTATGAGAGATAGGCAGTGCTAGACTTGCTTTGTAAACTTGTTGTGGGGTACGGACAGAATGGTAACAAACGAGGAATGACGTGGTTGAGGTTTACTCTAATCCAATCTATTCGCGTAGTACGGGATGATGGCTGTGTAGTAATTCTATGAGGACAACAAGGAGCATCCCAAACTGATTGCAAGGTATGATACAGGCGAAGGTTGCGTAGTGACAAGGACGACGGCCTGAGATTACAGCTTGGCTTGTGGCCGTTCTTTCTTGAGCATGGCCTCAGCGACAAGGCGTCTCTGGATTTTGCCCGTGGCGGTTTTGGGCCTGATTCAAAGTCAGTAAACGTTTGGCTTAGGCCCGTGAAGGGATATGTACGTACATAATGTCTGTAAAGAAGACCTGCATTTCGTGAGATCGTGTCGCTTAGTGTGGGGGCTGATTGGATGGAAACATACCTTTCTCGGCATCTTGAATTTAGCGACGCGATCCGTCAGCCACGTATTCAGCTCACCTGCACTCAGAGTCTGGCCTTCCTTGACAACAATCGCAAGGCCGATATCTTGTCCGTACATTTCATCTTCGATAGCAAAGCTGACTGCTTCAGACACAGCTGGATTCTGCGCAATAACATTGTCGAGCTCGATCGGGCTGATCTTCTCTCCGCCTTTGTTGATCAATTCTTTGATCCTGCCCGTTATGATCACGTAACCATCGGCATCTTTCTTGCCCTGGTCCCCAGTGCGGAAGAACCCGTCCTTAGTAAAAGAGGAGGCGTTTGCAGCGGGGTTGTTTAGATACCCCTTGGTTACATTCTCGCCACGGATGCAAATCTCAGCTTCCTTACCCTGAGTAACTTCAACGCCCACGTCATCGAGAATTTTGACTGTTACGCCTTGACCAGGGCCAACGCTGCCGGGCTTACGCTGACCTGGAGGGAGAGGATTACTTGTCATCTGATGCGCGGCCTCAGTCATAGCATAAGCCTCCAAGACAGGCGCCCCCAGAGCCTTCTCAAGCTCGTGGAACACTTTCGGCGAGAGGGGTGACGAGCATGAGCGGATGAAACGTATATTCGGGACTGGGCTCGGAATAGGATTTTTTAGTAAGATCTGATGGATGGTAGGAACGGCGGTGTACCAGTTGGCCTTGTGCTCTGCGAAGTCCTTCCAGAATATGGACGCGGAGAACTTCAAAGGCACGACGACAGAGCCACCAGAGGACAAAGGTGCTAGAAAGCCAGCCAACAGGCCATGCACGTGGAAGAGTGGCATAACGAGCATAGTGCGATCTTTTGGAGTTAACTCATAGGTTCCCTGGATGTTCTTCATGGTCCGGAGCAGGTTACGGTGCGTCAGTGGCACAGCCTTGGGGCGCCCTGTGGTACCGGAAGTATGGAGTACCAGGGCAACGTCATCTGGCTGCGCAGACAGAAGAAGAGCAGATTTGCCTGTCAGCTTCCCCGTCTCCTTGATATCCAAGACAACCTCGGTGCCATTATAGTAGCACTCTGCAATTGCTGCCTGGTATTTCCTTGCTGCTCGCACAGCCGCAGCATCTTGCGCAAAAGCGCCTTTTGGGACCAATGCTATTGCCGAGCTGAGATCATCGATGTAGAATTCAAATTCGGACTGTTTGTAGGCTGGGTTCAGGGGTGCGGCGATGGCTCGCTGCCATGACGCGGCAATGAAGGAGACGATGAACTCGTAGGTATTGGGAAGCGCAATAGAAACCTAAATTCAGAAATAGGTAAGTTTGTGTCCTAGAGCTTTTGGAAACAGGTCACGTACAGCTGCTTCCGCCGTGACTCCCACGTTGGCCAATTTCTGCTGGAAAGCTTTCACATCGGCGTAGAGCTTTTGATAAGAGACATGAAGGGCAGAGTCGCCAGGAACAATGATGGCGATTGATGACGAGTCCTTGGGGAAGGCATTGGCTAAAGTGGTTGGGGACATGATGTCTAAGGTCCCAACAATGCAGGTGGAGAGTTAAGGGATGACTGGTGATGAGATTGGACAAGTGAGAGTGTATTTATCTTTGGCACCAGATAAGAGCGCTCAATTACGATGATGAAAAGTCTATTGGTTTATTACAAGCACCAGAGCCAGCCGTGGTGTGAGAGAAGTGGTTATCAGTCCATGCCCGTTCCAGCTTGTCAGATAAATGTCGCGATCTCGCTCGGAGCTCGGAGCGGTCTCTGAGTCACGTGAAGTGGTGTGATCACGTGATGGTTTTAGTGGGGCTCCTCGCGGCAGCTTTGCTCTCGCACCTGCACGTTCTAATCCCAACCACCAACACAAACAATTGCACAACTGCACGCGGGGTGGTTTGAGACATTCCCTGTAGCTACTGCTTTTGTCCGCCTACCTGGCTCTTGCCTGCCTGACTCTTATTTACTATCACTTCTATACTAACAATAGGAACTGCTTGTTGCCGCCTGCTTGCCTGCCTATGTTATTTGCTGTCGCACAAGATTGCGCCTGCATTATACTTACAATGGCTTCCCAGAACACCCCTAAGGCTACTTGGCCCAACCCATATGCAAGTTACCTTCCTGCCGGCACCGTTACGCCCGCCACGCCCGCAGAGGAGCAGGTCAAGGCAGAACCGAAGAAGAAAACACCCGGTAGCTACCCGCCTTGCGTCACGAACAATCATCAGGTCATGACTTAAGTGAAATTACAGCTACCCTCTTTCACAACCCACACAGCATCAAGCGCCCACAGCCTAAAAAACCCGGCCCTGTGATCAAGAGACCTTCCATGCCTGCCATCACCAAGAGCGCGTCAAGCGAGGCCGAGGCCACTCCACGCACACAGCAGCACGGCATTGATTACTACCGAAACACTGCAGAGGACGATGCTGCCATTCTAGAAAACATGCGCCAGCGCCAATACGACGAGAGACAGCGAAAGAAGGAAATGAAGAAGTTTCAGAAGCAGTACGGATGGTGGGATCCTACTGCCTCTCACAAAATTGCGCGTTATACCAACATCAAGGCGTTTAAGGCTAGTAGCAGCTACACTCGTAAGCAGGATGACTTCGAGGCATTTCTACAGCGCGCCACTACGAAGCCTAGACTGCGTGAAGGATTTGGTGGTATCTTGAATCCTTCTAGGCCCGCTTCATCGTCAAACTCACAGCCTCCTACCGCTACGACTGCAAAGATGTCTTTCGCACCACCGGTCTCATACGACCCCCCAACTGTAGGCGTGAGTGAGCGCACCGAACAGGCGCCTTCCGCACGAGATGGATATGTTCCACCCCCACCCCCTCCTAGTGTGGGCGCTGCCGTACCTCCGCCACCACCGGCTGTTCCCACGACTCAAACTATATACACTGGTGCAACCGTATCAGCACCACCAATTCGGTATAGCCCAACTATATCAGCTCCGCCGGTTCGATATAATCCAACCATATCGGCTGCGCCAGTTCGCTTTGAACGCTCCGATGTAGAAATGGGTGATGATGAGGAGGTGCCTGAAGATGAGGCACGTCCTCCAAAACGGTATAAAAAGGGTAAGAACAAAATTGCTGCGATGATGTCTAAAATGGGCTATATTGAAGGCCAAGGACTTGGTAAGTTTAATGATGGTATACTAACACACCTCGAAGTACAAAGACGTAAAAACCCCCCGGGTGCTAATATGATCAATGATGATAACACGAAAATCCCCTCTCAGCAAGTTTGGGATGTCTATGGAGGAGTCCGATCTCAAAAGGATGAACCCAGCAAGTTTGGCGACGAATCAACTATTATTGTTGCCTGGGGATGTGTCGATGGCATTGACTGGCATGAGAATGCTCGGCGCGATGATGGCGGTATTCGCCAGGACATGGGCGAGGCTTTTGGTTCTAAGGTAAATACATACTCATGGGCCATTGAGTCATTCTCACATCAGGCAGTTCGGCCCCGTCCAGCAAATTCAACTCAACGAAGAAGGCAAAGAAGGCGCTGTATATATCAAGTTCGACTCTGTCATGAGCGCACTCAATGTGAGTTCTACCGTATCCACTCGATGACCTCCCACTTATAATCTTCATAGGCCGTTAATCGATTCCAAGAAGGCTTCCAGTTCAGAGGCAAGACGATTCGTGCTCGCTTCTACGATGAAAAGAAGTTCCATTCTGGTATCTGGGACCACTGAGATAAGGAGCTCCTTGAGATCTCCTATGGGATGGCTTGTTTCGACATGTATAATTAATTATCGACTATAAAATAATCATACCAAGATAGTATGGGTAGGAAGCTTTGCTTCTAGGGATTATTGGGGTCAATTAAGGAACTCTGGTATGAATGAGGAAGGAGAATACATCTCCCACATGAGCTTCTACCGATTGGCTGGATGAAACCCATGGACGGATAATGTATCTAGTCACAGCTACGAAACGAAGAATAATACATAGAACACACCAAAACTCTAATGTGGTTATCGTGACGTGTATGCACCATACACAACTCCGTGACAACGCGCATCTCACTTTGCTCACGACCACAACGAAATCGTAAAAACCGCGTATATACACATCAAAGAAAACGCGCGATAGCCTCAAGCAAGACGCCATCCCGCCGCTAGGGTATGTGCGGATCCTCGCATCCATAAATGCAGCTCACAGAGCCACACCACCCTACAAGCAAAACGCCCCAACACTATCTTAAGCACTTCTCACTTCTCCGCCGCATTCCCTGGCTTCTCATCGGTATCCACATGCCAAACGACATAGTTAGGCAACCCATACACACCATACCCAGCCCTCTTCGCCATCTTCGCAAAGCCCTCGGTCTCGGCCTGATTTTCAAATGCGTAGCAGGGAAAGTTGATACCGGATCGGTGGACATCAGCCTTGACGATGATGTTGACGCCGCCGATACCGTCAAGCGGGATCTCGACGTCTTTGTCTGCGCGCCAGTCGCCGGTGATGGCCATGTATTTGCGGTTGGTGGGGAACTGCTTGTAGCCTTCTACGAGGATAGTGGAGGGAGGGAGCGAGGCTGCGAGGGCGCGGCCGTCGAGGGATTCTTGCCAGGAGTTGTAGTCGACTCGAGGGATGTTAGGCATGTGATTGAGCGGGGAGGGGGGGCTTACAGCGGCCTTCTATGTCGACCATTTTGCCGTTTTCTTCTTTGTATCTATGGAACCAGATATTGGGGACGAGGATGTCTCTGTCGTGAGCTACGAAGTCCTCGATGATTTTGGGGGGGCTGTCGACGATGTCAACGTCTCGCCAGTATACCCAGCTGTGTTCAGGCTTGAGCGCGGTCGCGAGGAGATAGTTCCTAGCGCGGCCCATGGCCTTGCGCCGTGGGCCTTGTACTTGAAAGGCGTGTCTATCCTCGACGCCCTGCGAGAGTATGACGCCGAAATCCTTCTCTATGATCATGGTTGAATGGAAAGCGATGTCTGGGTTGTTCTGCACTCGTTCGAGCTCCTTGGCAAGTGTGGCCGTGGTGTCATCCGTTGTGTCGCCAACCAGGAAGGCCAGGTCGATCAGCTCATGCGGATAGGTGAGTTGAGTGAGTAGGTCAAAGTGCTTTGCGAGGAAGCTGGAGGCATCGCGCAGTGGGGTAAGGATGAGCACATGCTCTTTGTTACGGATAGCGTCGGGGGTTGCTTCAATGCCGTTAAGATCGACATGTTGTATATCAGAGGCATTAATCTCCACGGGTTTGTGTTGGTTGAAGATGACAGGCGTAGTTTGATGTGCAACCCAGGACTCGGCCTCATTTGGCGTCATGCGCATTGGTGGTTTGGAAGGACCAAAGCAGTAGAATCTTGAAAGTTATCAGCATTTACTCTGATAACACCGTATGTGGCCCACCTCTGCACTTCGCCAGCAGCCGAACTCAAGGACCGCCAGAGCAGTATGCCCAGAGTAAAGAGGCTGAAGAAGACAAGAAAACGCGGGTTACGCAATGTGTGCATGAAGTGCCTCGAAGGGCGCAATCCAGCCCGTACCGACTTCCATGAATGACTCTTCCCTATTAGCATACTGATAGGCGACGTAGGGTTGTTGTGTAGCCTATCCTCGTCTTCTCCTCTTACTTGTGAAATGCGCACCGAAACGCTTCGCTTGCGCAGATTTCCGTGTTGCTTCGTTTCCGTTGTACGTGCAGAGTTGCAGGTTTGGCCGGTGGTGAATCCATGGCCGTCTTGGGGGGGGGGAAGAGCGTCTGGGTGCTGGAGTGCACCTGCTGTCGCAGTCATTGGACTCATACGATGGTGTCGCGGGTCGCAGTGGGTCTCTTGTACAAATGATAGCCAAATATGAATCAGGCGACTTCAATTGACCTGTTTGCGCCGCCCTCCACCCAATACTCGTGGTAAATGGGGCATCCTCTTTGCCGTAAACAAACCAACCGCGGCTCCCATGATCGAAGAGTCGCGATTGCCATCCCAGACAATTACTCACACCTCCGCCTCGGTATCTGGCGACCACGCCGTCGAAGAAATGAAGATATGACAGCACCGGAACCAGAGAGCATCGCCAAAATGAAGTCGTTAGCAAACCACTGCGCGTTTCCGGGTCCGAAAATGCAGATGCATGTCATGCAGTAAGACTCGGAGAAACAATCAACCCTCGCGTACGGTTGCCTGGTGAACATCAACTTCAAACATTCCCCGATACGAGACCAAAGATACCCAATGTCTTCGTGTCCCTCGCCATCCCAGAGACTGCAGTGTCTCAGCCCTGCCGCACAACAGGACCAAAACAAACCCGAAATCGCCCTCTTTCACTCTTTGTGGTTGGCCCGATGTCATCTCAAGCAATACCAGATGCCAGTGCATACTTCCAGCCACCAACGAGGGTCTCAACCAATTTTTGAATACTCGGCCCAGTATTCCAGACTCAACATGACTACATAGGTAACATAAAAAACGATATGTAGCATACGCGCAGTCACACAAGCCGAGACCAATAAATTCTCATATTCTCCCACCTGTCTCAGCCACCGGCAATGTCGTACGCACAACATTTATCTCCGGTCGGGACCCGTCACACACATGACGAGGGCGAGGCTACAAATTCAGTCTAGCATGTTCATTCTAACTCGTCGCAAACCTTTTGTCTAGACTATCAGGCTACTGTACTAGGCCGCGTTCAACCCATAGACTTCCTAGTAACCATACCTCCGGCTCACATTCCGCATCCCCGCACCCGCCAGCATGCATGACGAGAATGTCCGAGTGTATAGAGCTGCTGCTAAATTACTAAAACCCGCACCTCCAATTCCCAACAACGTGCAGCACGCCTCCAATCTCGCCGTGACGCGGATCCAAAGCCACAGCTCTTATCCCCCTTCTTCATAAATATGACAAGGACCAATTTTTGTGCCACGGGTATCTATTTCATCGAATAGTGACTTGTCTACTCTCACACGTTAGTTTCAGACGTCGACACAGGTTTCCAATATTGGATTCTAGCTAGACGCCCATACCAGCGCAACGACGTTGGGTTCGGGCTGCTGGTGCATCCCCCCAACTGTGTCTCTTATGTCCACAAGAGGACGTGCATTTTTTTTATAGGCTGTAGACGAATCCAACCGCAACTAGAAATGCCTGTCGCACCAATCGTTTGCACTGTCCGTCTTGGGCTGGGCATGCAAACAATGCATTTGCGAGTTTGCCTCCGAGTGATTGGTTACACAGGCATTAAACGCATGATCGGTCAGCATCCTGTACGTGCGTAGCTGCGTCAACCGCGTCTCCACTATCGGTGCACAAGCGATGACAGAACTGCGAGCAAGTGGGCCAAGCTACCACAAGCAAAAAGCAATGTCGTTGGGGCGGAAACATCCAGGATAGTAGAGTGAACAGCGGTTGATTATTGGTTAGGAGAAGTCGGGGTGGACTCGAGATAGTGCACAGGTCTTGTCAGGAGGATATCAAGTGTGAAGGAGTGAATTGTCTACCTATGTCCCTGCTCTGCCGGAGCATACAAGAAGGAATTACGGAAAGTTGTTGTAGACGGGTACTAAATAGCGCAGCACAAGACTTCTCTAAACGAGATCCGAAGGCTAGAATTGCCGATGGAAACCGCCAAATGATGGAAAATGCAAAACGAAATAGCTTTTAAAATACCAGTGATTGCTGACACTGGCTATGCACGCTCTGTAGACTCGCAAAGGCAACCTCCGAACAGACAAAGGAAAGAAACATATCCGTAGACACGTGCCTACAACTTTGCTGACACCACATTGCTGAACGGGGGCCTGAAAGAATTCGAGCCGCGGTGCGAGCTCGACTCCGCAATGCACTCCGCCCTTTTCGCGAGCACGATGCTCTGGAGGAAGCCCTGCACCTCGTGCAGCAAATCAGGGAACTTCGCGAGTAACATTGCGGCCTCGGATTCTTCCTGTTTCAGCTCGCTAAAGGTATGATCAATAATAGCATTTGAGTCGTCCAGCACCTGCGACGTAGAGCTGTAGAGATCTTCCTTGTTAAACAGGACCGGGCTCTGGACATCTTTATTGATGTTGTGGCTGCCCAGCGGCTTCCACGACGGCCGCTTCCTGTAGTTACAGCCAGCCGCGTCCTTGGGGAGCCGAGGGTTGATCTCCAGGAGTTGCTTCTGTAGGCGTGCGAGGAAGACGGCCTGGTCGCGGCGGTTGGCGCCCTCGATCTCTGCTTTGGAGGCTTTTTTGCGCTGGGCGGAGTTAGCGGAGAGACGCGAGTATTTGTGGCGGTCGGTGCGCTTCTTGCGGGTTGCTTCGCCGGGGCGTCGTTGGTCGGCATTGAGGGTGAAGCAGCTTGGGCAGGGCTTGTTGAGCTCGGTGGGCACATGTTCTCCACGGTCCAGGCAGGATTGACAT
This sequence comes from Ophiosphaerella narmari, assembly GCA_028456235.1. Lineage (NCBI taxonomy): Eukaryota > Fungi > Ascomycota > Dothideomycetes > Pleosporales > Phaeosphaeriaceae > Ophiosphaerella > Ophiosphaerella narmari. The sequence continues at coordinate 990,406 of JALNQA010000005.1, forward strand.
CGGTTTCCTGGGAAATGGGACTCGTTAGGGTATAGAGAGTTTAGAGACAAGTTGCAGGTATGAGTATTTGGCTGCAGGGCAAGGCGTGGGGCGAACATGGTGGTCGGGGAGGTGCATGGTGTTGAACAATAACCCAAGTATGAAGACGCGGTTGACGAAACAGAATGCTGTCGTTCCATTTCTGAGCTTCGAGGAGCCCTATATTGAGAAGTATCTAAACGCAATGGTGGCAGATGGATAAATTCATGGGCGTCTGACGTTTGAACCGTGCCGTTGGGCACGGTTATTATAGGCTTTGGCAAGAGATAATGATGCATAATGGAGGCGTTTTGTAGGAAAGAAGTCTGAAAAAGAAGAAAAATTAGAGGAATAATGTGGTAGATTGGTCCTAATAGTAGTAGGAGCCAAAGAGATGCGAATAATGTTCAAAGAATCTCCAGAGCTGAAGGCCTTAAATATGTTAATAACGGTTATAGCTGCTCTGAGCAGCAAGCAGTTAGCCACACCGCGGAAGCGGGTAGACCGACATCCCAGTTGGGCATCCTGGCTGGGTAGGCGTAAGTAGTTGCAGCCTTTCGTACATGGGGGTCACCATGCAGGTTCATCACTGTTGCTCTCTCAAAAGAGGTGTTCACGTACCATACCGATCGAGAAGTAGCGCCTTGCTCGGTATGACTATCGTGGTACATCTGTGGATATATGTGTACTTTGAATCCGTCAAAGTCTCCCTTACAGATCTTTGCTAAAATGAGACGGTCCATTGGGCGGCGGCAACGTATTTGGCCACTTTTAGAAGCTTCAACGTTTCCGTCGCAGCCTGCACAGGATGCAAGGTGTGGATGCACTGACAAGACTACTGCAGTAAACACCTGCACGAAGTGAGGACAACAGACAGTGCTGTGTATAATGACCTGTCGGAAATTGAACGTGCATCGTAAGCATTGCCTTGCCGTTTGGGTATGCTCAGTGACAAGCAGCTATTCCTGAAGCTGGGGTAAACGTTAGGCTCGATTCATGGCTAGGGCATGATGTGGCTTACTTAGATCAATCAGAGGATCTTCCGATACCCGACAGATACGGCATGATCCTGGCACCGCAGTTCCCCATCACCACGTCTATTCTGGACCGGTGGAGCGACTACAGGGTAGGATGCGTTTGTGAAGGAGCCTAGCTCTAAATGTGTATTCGGTACTAATGTTTTCTTCCGAAGCTAGCTCGAGCACATGAACGGAACATGCAGCGAAGATAAGACCTAGCGCAACGAGAGAGACTTTTTGTCATGCGTTGAGAATACTAGAATTTAAGATATAACGGAGGTCCAAAGTGGATATATAGTATATACGCTAGTCCTAAATTGGACAGGAACGACTGAGAATAACTACTCCCGCCGGAGTTCACCTCCTGCGCCAGGAGCTCTCATTTAGTCAGTGTAAGGCCAGTCACCGGAGCTGAATTGAGGTAGCGAAACCGTAGTTCATTAATGTCTAAGTAGTGATGACAATGGTGTAAGGGTGCGTGAAGACAACGAATTCAACGGTATTTCCACCTAATATCAAGAGGGTTGTAAATTGCTGAACAAGATTTTGAATTGAGTGAATACGAAGGTATGAGTGCTAGTTATCTCCATGGAACGGCAATTGTGATTCCTCCTGAGGGAGATGCTTAGAGATTGATTGGAAACAAGGTCGTAAGAGGTACCTGGTGCAACTAGCATCACGGTTGGAAAGAGAAAAAGGTCTATTCACATGGAAGAGAAAAGGAGTGGCATATACAAATATATCCTGCGCCGACCAAACACGTTAACCCACCAAGCGGTGGCAAATTTTAGCCCACAGCGACAGAGTGAGTGTCGATTATACGTCTACTGATTCGACCCTCGTAACCCAAACCAAATGATACAGTCAAGTAATGCATGCTGGTGCATTGACTTCGTCCCCGAATCCACTCCAACCCTCCCAAACGCTGGACTCGACGACAGTATTTACCCGCTGGATGGTATGTGCTATCAAAGGAAGCCAGATCATGAGATTAGTCTATGCAATTGTGATGGAAACGCCAGCGTCATGTACTGTTTATAGGAGGAAGACAGCAGCCATGGCAGCGAGGCCGAGGGCGCCGTTCATTGCGCTGAGAGTGGAAGCAGCTCCCTTTTGGCTGTTGGCCTGGTCCTTGGGCTTGGTACCCTCGGTGCTGGGGTCAACGAGCTTGCCACGACAGAAGAAGGAGCCCTGGATGAGCTTCTTATCCTTGAGAGGCTTGTATGTGTTGCAGGCGGCCGTGATGTTGTCAGACGACTGGAGGTTGAAGGCACCCTTGACGTTATCGAGCTTAGGAGTTTCGACCCTGTGTCTTGTTAGCCATGTTTGAGACAAACAGGCGTGATTTTGAAACTTACTTGGACATATTACCGCTGATATCAAATGCACCGCCGATGCTCTTAAGAACGGGAAGACCATCCACGGAGAGAAGCTTGGAGTTGTTGGCAATCTGGAGATTGTCGGTGATCTTGGTCAAGAGAGGGAAGGTGAGGTTGTTTAGCTGGTCGTTTCCAACGATGGCTAGGGCCTCGCCAACCTCGGTAAGGTTGGGCGCGGAGAAAGACTCAAAATCGTTGTTATAGAGACCAAGGGAGCCATTGAGTTTAGCGAGCGAGGGCATCGAGACAGACCCACAGAAGCGGAAGGTCAGGTTGGTGGCCCAGATCAAGTTGGGTAAATCGACCTTGACGGCCTTGTTGTTGTCGGAGAAGTCGAGAGCGTTAGATACGTTGCCGAGCTGCATGCTGATTTCGTTGATGTAGCCGTTGTTGGCAATCTTAAGCTTCTCGGCCTTCTGGATGTTGATACCTTGGAGAGAGCGAAGACCAGTGTTTTGGATATCAATTGACTTGGCTTCCTCGACAGAGGCAGTGAAACCGATGGCCTGGAGGTTGGGGAGGGCGTTCCACTTGATAGAATTGACCTTCTTCAACTTGGGGAAGTCGATGCCGTTGAGGCGGGTCAATTCGTCGAAGTTCATGTCGCCGTTGAGCTGCTCGAGGTCACTGGCACCGATGCGCTTTATGTCGGCATTCTTAGAGGCGACCAAATTGCCGTTCAGGACCTTGACGCCACTGATAACAATGTCGTCTGTTGTGCCGGTAGCAATGGCAATGCTGCCGGAGAAAGTTGAGCACGATGCCAGAGCAGTGGCATCGCCCGAGTTCTGGATAGTTGTCGTCGCAGAAGCACTGCAGGCGGCTGTGGTTTCGTGTTAGCAATGGACTTGGATGTGGCAGCACGCAATTGGGTATCCAACGTACCATAGGCGGTGCCAGCTGCGGCTAGAGCCGGCAAGGCAATCTTCATAATGGAGGGCATTTCGATCGGATGAAGGCGGACTGGAATCTGATGGAGAAGTGTGAGCGGAGAGTGGCAGACGAAGGCGAGGGAGTAATTGGGAGTCCCAGCGCCAAGGAAGGGCAGACTACGCACGTGTAAATATTAAGAGAAGCTGGCGTGGCTCCTGGGACGGGCTAAGTGCTGTGGATGGGGGGTGAAGGATGCTCGCGGGAGGGGAGAAGAAACAGCAAACGAAAGTATTAAAACTAGTAGGCTCAGAGCGCGACAGGAAAGGCCGACTGTCTGCAAAGCGAGAGTGGATGAAACTTGAAGGCGAGTTGTGGAGGGAAAGGAAGGACAAAGTGCGACGGGCTACTCGAAAAAGGAGGAGCGCAGGAGACGCGGACGCGGACGTGCCTGCCAGATGCGCTAGTGACACTAGCATTTTCGGGGGTGGAGATCATATCAATTGGCTGCACGTGCATATTTGAGACGAATCCATCCCCGGCGACCCATCCACCACGACGAGGCAAGCTTTGTTGGGACTCTCATCGTCGCCATTGACCATCGCCATCGCTGATCAATCGCAGTCATGGCCCTCCTCGTCTTCTGGCTCTTTCCTCCTGCACTGACTGACACTGACATGCGCCTAAACACTCGCAAACGCGAGGTGACGCAGTCCGCGTCTCGGTCCTAGAATGTCATCTGTTTGACAGGCCATCGCCCTCGGCATTCCCAAATCCCAACAGCAGACCCATATGCTTGGACGCTGGCTTGTGCTTCTTGTTTCTTCCTGCGCTTCCAACTTCCAAGGCATTATCGCGCCTGCCCCAAACCCTATCCGGAGCCGGCCGAATCAGATGCCAGCTTTGGATCGCTGTCTGCTGTCATGGCTTGGTTCGTGGCTTGATGTGGACTCGCGCGCCACACGGTTTGCCCGGGCCTTGATACTCGTCACTACCCGCAGCCGCCGCGGCCGATGAGGCTCGTCCCAGGTTGCTCCACAAGTTGAACAAGATTCACCGTCTCACAGGTGCAATGCAACACGTCGGCCGGTTCATATAATAATGCACCGAACAACTCACACTCCCTCCCACCCCCTCCCACCCCCTCCCACCTTCCGTCTAGCAATGCACCCATGCAGCCAGCCAGCGAACAGCCACCGTGAACCCGTCAAGTGGCGAGTCGCACGATTGTCTAGGTTGAGCCGGCCTATCGCTCGTGCTAATAGTCGCCCCTGGCTATTGCGCCCCATCCGGCAACAATTGCCATACCCAATCCCCAACATACACAATCCGCACTCTCTCTCCGGTAACTGCGTCATGATATTTCGTCCTTGATAAATACAAGGGACCCGCCCGGCGCTTTTCCTGGGGCTGCTATTCCGATCAGCCTTGCCGTCCGTGCGCTGTTCATTTCCGCCTCCCGATACGTCAGGCATGCATGTCAATTCATTTCCCTCGCCTCAATCCCAATATCGCTTACCGTAGTCCCCCTTTGATACCATGCGAAAAACATTCAAAAGAGCCTCGCCAACGGCCGCCAAGACTAGCGTTCATCGCAGGCTAATCTCGAACAGCAACTGCCAAAATAGAGAAACCTCCACGCTCACATGCATCTGCCCTGTTGTTCCCCAGAAATTCTCAGTTATGAATCATGCGGCCAATGGAGCGCACACGGTGTTTTACTTTTCTTACCACGTCATCAGGGATAGGCACTGCGGCCCCACAATTCCTATAAAGGCCCAGGGAGAGGTTGTTAAATGAAGAGTCTGAGACACTAGGTCACAACTATGTAGGCCGACGGTGTCGTCTGTGGCCCATCACTACCTCTTCGATAGAGCAACGTTTCCAGCGACAGCCAGAACCTTTTCTGACCCTTATTCCCTAGGAAAGCCTTTCGGCATAATTGGAATAAGAGCACGCCGGCTTACTACCTGAACATGAACATGAACATTCTTTGGCTCGATAAGTGCTATCTCTAGCGATGGCTCTGCCGCATGGAAACCTTGAATATCGTATCAGGCCACAAATCAAAGAAGCTCTATATCTGGCCAGTATTTCTCAAGAGTTTTCCGGATGATGGAATATCATAATGACCGTGGAACAATTTACATAGTTACCATTCCACGCAAATAATGTACCTCCTTCCTCCCTAGCGCTTTGTGCAATCACCCTGGTTTCTCTTGCGCACTGACAAATTTGCACAACTCATTTTCTTCGATCGTGCATGCACAATATTGGGTTAGGCATCTTCGAGAAACAACAATTGTCAGCAACAATCCATCGCCTTGTCACTCACTCCCAAATTAGGCCAACCCACTCGGTAAGTAGCACACACTCGCGTTACATGCAACAGTCTGACATCTAGCGGCAACATATATAACCTCTGTCATGCGTGAAATTCCTTCCTACAGATTAAGGTTGGAGGGCCTGCTCAGGAACTCATGTCAGTCTGTTTGGATAATAGGTTCAGCAGGCTGTCTTACCCTAGTTGTTATATGCATCTTGGGTTGCACGTCTCGCCTGGCCGTGCATTCACATCCAATGCATGGAGTCTCCACACCTTCCGCCCGCATAGACTAATCCTGAACGAAGTAAATTCTACGATATCACACCCGCTCTGGGCCTCGGTATTGGAGAACACAACGAAGACCTTTGTACTATGACAGCCTCACCTGCTGGTGTGTAACGCCAATCCACGGCTGACACCCCGGCCTTGCACCACCAGTAAGGAGTAAAACAGACCCTCTCATCCCGTTGAACGATCAATCCCATCTTAGCCCAGAGCCCAGGGATCCTCGACTCACCGCTACCTGTAAATTGCCATCTCGTGCAGCTACCCGGCGGCTACCTGCATACATCTGGATCTTCGGAAAATTTGAAGCAATCACCATCCATACACAACCGGGCTCAGGGTAGTTAATTGACTCACATTGCAGCCATAATTTAGAGGTCAGTTGTCTCGCCATCTACCTTTGCAAACACCTACGGCGGATTGCCTCTGGCATTTAGAGAAGTAACACAACAAACGTAGTCGACCCTTGGAGTAGCATTGGCACAGGAGAGAAGAGAAGAATATGCAAGACATATGTGCATTCGGCTATTACTTATGTTGTTGCAGGTGCACAGCCGATAGGCAGGATGCGTGCGTGGTTGACAGCAGCCTAAGTCTGGAAAGGGTATCGGAAATACGCTGGCGATCGTACATTCTTCATGAACATATTGCTGCCATGGCACATGCAGCCATTACTAATGAAAAGAGAAATACTGCTAAAAGCAGCCCACCTAGCAAACCCCAAAGCATGCTTAGCACATGTCACGCGGACAATCAATGTATTGCAACGGGTCCATGTACCACAACCCTCCCTATATTTGTTTATCTACGGCAATACATACCAAGTTTCTACAACTCTCTGCGGGTCTCTCATCCATCACGGAGGCGAAAAAGGCCGAATCGCCAGGTTCTCGGATGCGTTCAACCCACTTTCCTCAGCTCTCACTGAGACAGTACTGACCAAACTCGATCGCGGCGGAGACCTACTGCATAACGCTGATATCGACATCTTCAATTCGCCACATGTACCACATAAAAAGTGACCTGCACGAATGGAGTCGTTAGTAGCACGAATGCGATTGTGGCACGTGAGAAATGCAACGGAGATAAATGCAAACCCAACGTACCTATAAGGCGAGAATTTGGACGCTATGTCTAACATCTCTTTCTCGGTCATGTATCTGCAAGTATGAGGTCAGTCAACTACACAGAGGGCGAATGTTGGAGAGTAAAGGCGTGCCCCTAGATCCAAACAGCACGCAAGGTGGATCAATGGGTTAACGAGCCAGTACTATGCTTGGCTGTAGGGCCTTGATACGTACTTCCACTTTCCGCCCTTATTCTTGAGCTTACTGGTATCTCTTCCAATATACGTCGCCATACCTCGCCTACCACATGTCAGCTGCACAATCTCACAAAACACACATGTCTCCGCCACACCCCGTCAAGGCACGCGCATGGCTGCGAAAACAACTTACTGCACGCCCAAGTCCCCCGTGCTAAAGACGTCCATTCTCTTGAGTCCAAAGCACGCAAACATCTCTACGCTCCAGCGCCCCAAGCCCCGAACCGCCACCAGCTTCTCAATCAGCTCTTCATCGCTGGCGCTAACCAGCATTTGCGCGGAGAGTGACCCATCCGCGAACTTCGCGGCCAGACCAGATATGTACTCTGCTTTTCTTTGGGACAGGCCGGCAGTGCGGAGCGTGGCGATGTCCTTTTGCGTGATCTGGGCGGGCGAGGGAAACGAGGGGTGGGTATCTTCGAAGAGGGCCGTGAACTTCTTGCGGATCGAGGCAGCAGCCTGGCCAGAGACCTGAATGCGGTGTTAGCCGTACGACCCTCCTGTATCGTACTTTGCATTCATCATCCACACGGCAACGTTCGCCGGCTCGACACACCGGGATCAACGCACCTGCTGTCCTATAATCGAGCTCGCCAACGCCGTGAACGGATCCACAACCTCTCTCAGCCCCTCAGGGCCAAACATCTTACACTGGTGCTTCTCAATCAGTCCCCGCAGCTTCGCATCTACACTGATCAAATGTGCTTCTGCGTCCTTGAGTAGCGTGTTGATATTCGACGTCGGCGCATTTAGCGCCCCAACGTCCGGCGGCACAAGTTCCTTTGCCTTGCGCTTCTTCACGGGAGACGGGTCCTCGGGCTTCGCGGGGGACGACTGGTACGCCACGACATGCGAGCCTCCGGGCGTCGAGAGCGGCGCGTTCGTTGCATGCGGCTCTGCTGGCCGGTTCACATGCGCTAGGTCTTCCAGCGGGTGCCCGTACTCCGCCGACGACGCAAGGAGGCTTACACCTATGGGCGTTGGCGTGAACGGGGGCGGCTTGCTGGGTGATACCGACGCAGCTTCTCTGCGCCTTTTTGGTAGCGGCGTAGCGGGTAGGTCTGGGACTGCGGAGTCTGACTCTGTCTTTGACAAAGTTGATTCATCCTTGAGTGCAGCTCTGCTCTTGCGCTTCGTGGGTGCTGGCGCAACGCTTTCCAGTTTGGCGTTTTTCGCGGCGGGTTTGCGTGCTTTGGCCTGGGGAATTGGCGCAGAGGTGCTGCTTGCCACGCGTGCTGAGCGTCGCAGCGACATGTTTGGATGGCGTTCACAGATGCAGATACGTGGAGTGGTAACGGTTTGGTACAGGGGTGTCTGACGTCATGTGGTTAGTTGGTGTTGGAACAAGGAATGTCAAACGTACTGTGTTTTGTAGGATTCGTGAATAGGAATATAGTTTTGTGCCTGGGGGCATTGGGGTTTGGCATGTGTTGTAAGGGCCGACGCGATGAGACGCGGGGAAACGGGTGGGACGCGGGTGCATGTGACTTGCTGACGGATCATAATACGAGAGTTGCTGCCTCCAATCGGATGGGTTTGGGTGGTATTAGCACGGTCTGGAGATATTTATACTCAATAAGTTTGGATGATACTTGAGTGGTCACTACTAGTGCCACAAAGCATTCATGTATCCATGCCATTAATGATTAGATATCCCCTTGAGTAGGAAACAACATTCCTCAATTACCCCATGGCTTCACTTGTGTTTGATGAGTTGCTGAATTCATTTAGTATGTGCCTGTATAAGTTATAACCCTTCATTTGTGATATTCGCAATGGTAATTCGACGTGATCAAGAGCTTGCTCACACCTAGAGCACGTATGAACCAATGCATAAATAGATACGAGATATACTGATGTTACATTCTATTGCACATCCATGATCGATCTTTCCTCGTCTCATAAGCTTTCATTCCCCTTGTCGACCCTATGCACCTCGTTTGGTGGTCGCTTTACGCACTATTCCTCTTCTTGATGATCATTGCCTCGAGGTCTTCGCGCTCAGCCATCTCGCCCTCAATCTCGTGGATGATCATAGAAAGGTATGGCTGGTCCTGCAGAAATGTCAGCAGCGAAGCTCTCCTCTCCATATATCGCTGATATCCTCACTTCATCTGGCTTCACCCACTCTTCCTTTGGCAGCAGCTGGTGTGTCATGGATAACTGGAGTCTCTCAGTATGAAATTGCCGCATGGGAATTGGGCTGTGTACCTGCATAGCGCGGCGCAGGCGGAAGACACGGTCGTATGCGACCTGAGGCGGGAGGCGCTTGAGGGCGGTCTGGACAACATTGTTCTCCTCGGGGATCAGGTCGTCGGCCCTGCGAGGCAACTAACGTCAGCCAATGCACGCGACAGCCCAATTGAGCCCACGACAGCTCCATGGGACGCGGGGGCAGCATACAAGAGGCCGAGCTGCCTGTAGCCCGCGGCATTGGCATACCACTGGGCTACAGGCTTCAGCAGGTTTTGAAGCCACGGGCGCTTCATTATGGAGACGGCATAATGCGGTGCAGACATTGTTCCTGGGGCTCGGCGCTGGGGCTCGGGGGCGTCTCTGGGGCGGGCAGCTGTCAATTGCAGTGGTGGTCGACGGTCAGAAGCTGTCGTCAGGCAAAAGGTCTTGGTCCCCATTGGCCCAACTGAGCTAGCGCCGGGCCCTTAGTCAGCAGCCTCGCCATGCCCACCAGTGAGCAGGCCTGCATCATATGCCTCCGATACCCTGATACCAACCAAGCTTCCTACAATTAGATACACGCACGACACAACACCACCATCACGTCACCTGTGCTCACCCGCCCCCTTCCCCCACCAACTCTCCTCGCCCCGCGATAGCTTCTGCTTTTGATTTTGCCTGTGCCCCGTCAATGGAGGACGGCTAGCGGTCTGCTTTTCGTAGAGTGCCCGCGGGCTGCGGGGTTACCACAGGGGACGACGGCATGTACGCACTCCCCCCCCCCGTAAGCGGCCCTGCACCCAGCAAAAAGCTAATCGCCATGCTTTTCTAGCCCGTAACATGTCCACAGAGCCCCATCAGCCGCCGTCCCCGCCTTCCGCCTCCGCCTCAGCCTCCGCTCCCAATCACTATGCGCCTTCCCCAGTAGCCATTCCTCCGCGGGCCATGTCAGCTTCAAACACCCACCCGAACTGGACCTCGCCCATTGCCGCCCTCGCCATCCGAGTTGCAAAGCTGCCCGATGGCCCAATCAATGCGCTGTGCGGAGCTTCCGCAGGCGTTGCCTCGGGCATCGTCACATGCCCGCTTGATGTCATCAAAACCCGTCTCCAGGCACAGGGCTCTTTTCGCCCCAGGAAGTATACTGGGCCTGCACGCACTGTGTACAAGGGCCTCATAGGCACTGCGCGCATCATCTGGGTAGAGGATGGCGTGCGAGGGCTGTACAGAGGGCTCGGCCCCATGTTACTTGGCTACATCCCGACCTGGGCTGTGTATATGAGCACGTACGAGGCGACAAAGGATTTTATCAACAAGCGAGTGGGTCAGTATTGCTCCCAGTCCGTGGCAATGGCTGCACTGACAGGCTCTTTTGCACAGAAAATAAGTGGCTCGCACGGACGCTCGCTTCTATGACTGCTGGTGCATGCTCAACCCTCGTCACAAATCCCATCTGGGTCGTGAAAACGAGGCTCATGTCCCAAGTCAGCGCTCGCGCTTCGGAGGACCATCGGCCGCCATGGCACTACAGGAACACTCTGGATGCTTTCCGGAAAATGTACACCAAAGAGGGCATCGGCTCCTTCTACTCGGGCCTTTCCCCCGCCCTGCTAGGGCTTACTCATGTTGCTATCCAGTTCCCGCTCTACGAGTATCTCAAGACGAAGTTCACCGGCCTGGAGATGGGTAAGGCCGATGTGAACGTTGAGCAGACTCACTGGATGGGTATTATCAGTGCCACCGTAATGAGTAAAATCGTAGCCACATCAGCAACATACCCACACGAGGTTTTGCGCACCAGGCTACAAACACAGCAAAGATCTCTCCCCTCGCAATCACATGACCATGTATCGTTCCGAGGAGGGCAGCTTGGCATGGGCTACCAAACACGCCCGCCGGGAACCGCTTCATCGGACGGCATGATCAACATACCTCGATATCGCGGAGTAGTGCGCACTTGCTCCATCATATTACAGGAGGAGGGATGGAGAGCTTTCTACAATGGAATGGGAACCAACATGGTTCGCGCCATCCCAGCTGCTGTCACCACAATGATGACCTTTGAGTCACTCAAAATCGTTCATCAGAAGCTGAAGAATGAGGGAAGGCGGTTAGAGGAAGAAGGCTGAGGGCAAAGCCAGTCCATAGGCTAACTAAAGATACCCTTCAAAACGTTCGTAATGAGTTGGGAGCAACGGTTTCCTGGGGATATACACTTTCCGTTCGCGTTCTATGTCTGTATATACATCACAGCATCATCATGTATGGTTATTGGCAGCATAGGAGCACTGGGAGTTTTCGGCCAGTATTGGGTGGGTGTTGTGAATTTATGTCTTAGCATGTCTTGTTGCGGCACCCCGTTTACCATTTATGCGGGAAATGAAAATTCACCTCCGACTGTCGTCTATCGCGAATTACATATGACAAACGGGAAAAACTGGGCCCGCGCGTCTGCTGTGGGGCATAAGTACCAGTCCCAAAACTTTTGTGAATCCCAATTGTTCACGACGACAATAATTGAAAATATTTTGGGTCGCATCGAACGTATTGACTACTTTGATAGTTCAAGGTATCAGGCCTAGGGCTATCTCCTGAGCTATCAGCGAGGACCATTCACGGCACTACTTGCGTCCTTGACACTCGACCTCAATATCTACCCTTCCGTCGGGTGGTGACTTGAGTGTCATGACCACAGCCAAATCTATCTCATACCAACAGAAATTCACCCACATAGCAGCGAACACCATGTACGTGAATACATGAAAACACAATGTGCGTGGATATAACTAACGGACTTAGACTGACTTGCTGTGGTCCCACGACCTTGTCCTTTCCACGTACCGCCTGTACGTGACGATATTTATCATAAACACGACATACTCAACAAAATATGCCAAAGGCAAAGAAAGACGATGCCTTTGAGCTAGGAGAATCCTCACCTCCACCCGTACCTTTGCGCAGTCCTCTTCGTGCCAGACACGACCATGAAGCAGGCCATGCGGTTGAACGACCACACTGCGATGACAATATAGTCTTATCTTCAACACCTGTGGCGCAACTCATTCTAGAGGAGGCTAGTCGCAATTGTGATATGCAATATGCAACTGATGGCGAGGAACTAAGTGCATTGCAAGATTACAGCGTAGACGGGATGGGGTCCGGTCTGTTGAAGAGAGGTTCTTGTGAGACCAAGCATGTAGTACCAGAAACAAGTGACTGTGACGACGTATCGTACGCTAGCACACGCAGTAGCTGGACTGAGAGCATCTGGAGATACTCGACATATCTAAATATGAAGAAACCGCCTCCTCTACAAATTAGCGATGCACGGCAAGTCCGGCAACGCGAGATTGAAGATGCCGTGGCAAAAATGCGAAGCAAGTACAATATCCCACCACTGCGAATGAGCGACTCAAGACACGATGGTACTCCAGGAAGTCCGGGGGATGTTGAAGCGGGAGAGGAGGAGGTCCACGCCGATGTGTGGTTAGACCGTGGGCGGCACGTCACTTCACCCGTCACCGCTCTAAACGCTCCGCACCCCCCACCCACACCCCCACCCACGGGGCACTTCAAGCTCAGGAAAAGGTGCGAGCCTTTGCCTGCCGTTTCTACAACACCTGCATCAGGCACGCTCAATTATAACTTTCCAATGCCTCCGATGTCGCCTTTGCGCAATGGCCGCGATGTTTATGGCAACCATATCCCCACCAATCCACAGGACTACTTGACATCACAACTTCCCTCGGTGTCACCCAGCCTCAATAACATGACGGGGTATGCTTCTCCAAAGATTGAGAGTCGAACTCCGTTCCTGCGGGGTGGTGGCGCGCGGCTCAATCACTGTCGGAAGGAGCCATTAGTGAACAAGGCGGGCATCAGACCAAGCCCCAACCACCTAAAAACGCCCAAAGTAGAAGCAGAAGTTGCAAAGGAAGATGAGTGGTCCGATGAAACTGATCAAGACGATGTGGAGACACTGCAATACCATTTAGACCAGCGAGTCCAGTCGACATCTAACGCTGAAGGCTACAACAATTCTTACGATAGAGGCCAAGATTGTTTCGGAGATGATTTTATCGTATATCCAAATGCCATTATTGAACGGATAGAATCTCTCATTCAAATTGGGCCAAAATCCCCGCGTCCTGGTACCGTTTCTGGGTCGGTGAACTTGCTGAGCCCTGCTAAGGCGTCTTTTCGCGACGATGAAGAGGAGACGGGGTCTTTTATGTACAGTCCCACCCGTGATGCGAGGGTGCAGAAGAGGTGGAATGCTGGGCCGGTTTCTGCGCCTCCATCAGAGCCGGCGTCGCCACCACCTACTCTCGATGATAGAAGGGATACAGGATCTTCCATATCGAGTCCTACCCACGATTCAAGGGTACAAAAGAGGTGGAATACCGGGCCAGCCTCCGAGCCTCCGTCTGAGCCGGCATCACCACCACCTACTCTTCCCCGCTCCATGAGGTCTTCATATCGGGCTGCCAAACAGAACATTCCGTCAGATGTATCCATGGATCAGCTTGAACGAATGCCTCCATCTCCAACATCTTGCAATAACGACGCCTGGGACCTACAATCCCTCCAGTTTGGTGAATCAGTCAGTGCAGCTGGCGGTGCATGCCAGCCCAGTCAACTAGCGCCAATGAAGCCACGAGACATCACAAGGGTGAATCCGGAGGACTTTCTCACTTCACAGACGTCGGCCCAAACTGAGTTCCTTCCCCTCTGTCAATCCATCATGTCCCGCTACACCGCCGAAGTCACCAAACTCGAGCGCGCCCGCACCCTCGACGAGATCTCCCCAACACAATACCGAGTCCAGCGCGACTGGATTACAGACAACAAAAACCGCGCCCTCAATCACTCCGCTACAACATCAGGCTACGTCGTACGTCCCAACATCCTCATACATACCTTCCAGCTAACCACCCCAGATCCTCCAAGACGAACCCTCAATCCTCGAAGCTATGAAGGCCCCTGATGGCTTCGCAATCTACCACGCCATGCTGCGCACGACGGACCCGGATCTGTGGCATATTCTTGTTCACCGGCACCGCGTTACGACTGTCACGCCCGTATCTACGCTGGCATCGCGTGCGTCATCTATTGATCAGGCGCGGAGGTTGGGGGGCAGACTCGCTCGCCTCTTACTCGCTGCGCCTGCGGATCCAGAGGCCAAGTCGTACTCGAATGCGAAGCGGCCAAGCGGAGAATTGCATCCAGCTGTCGCCACTGTAGCCCCATCACCCACTACGCAATCGTCGACTCGTGGATTGTGGAAGTCGAAAAGGACGCACAAGCGCACCAACGCCGTCATTCATCCACCCAAGCCCACACTTGCACCCGCTTTCGACGTCTCGAAGACTACGTCTGTCCCCCCATCAAGTACAAGCAAGCACTTAACCGGCACAACGCTCGTGTCTTCTCCATCTCCGCCCGAGCAGTCCGAATCGCAGACCTCAACTGAGGAGGACGCGGGCATAGTGCGGTCCACGAGCGACAGCCAGGGCAATTGCACGTCAAGCAAGAATCCGGCTATGCGCGGTAGTGAGGAAAAGGAGAAGAAGAGTAAGTGGAAGGTGCGGCTGCAGAAGTATGAGCCGTTGTGGAGCGCCAATAATGCGACGGTTATGCATGCGCTAGGGTGAGTGGGTGTGTGGTGAGCTGCATATTTGAATGTGTATTTGTATCGTAATTCTGGTGTGGTGTAGAGGCGATTGGCTATGATCCGGCTCGGGGGTGGGTTGATGGCGCGGCGTGTGGTGTAGAGCGGTGGTCTTCGGCCTATCTTTCTCTGTCAATTGGGAGTGCGAAGAGCTCGGCTCCTGCGATAGCCTCTGTACTCTGTCAGAGGAATGGAACTGCTGGTTTGACGAACCTACCCTAATGATACTCCGCTCTGCATTCTTGCCACTGAGTTCAAACACCACATGTCCCCTATTCGAATCCATTAACCACCCAGCCATATCATCCCTGTGCTCCCGCTCCAACCTTCTCATCCGCGAGGCTTTCTCCAGCCCATCTCGCTCCATCCCCCCTGTCCACGCCTTGCAGCGGCGTCTTTTCTGCCCGCAACGCCGCTTCGCCATGGTGCCCGAGCGCTATTCCGCCCTCCGCATCGTGCCTGTTCTCATCGATGCCCCTTAGCACAACTTCCAATGTCCGAAAATTTACCGGCTTCGTCATAAAACAATCCACGCCCGACGCCAAAGCCGCCAACTTCGCCCCGGCAGACGCCAACCCCGTTAGCGCAACAATACAGCACCGCCCTAGCCCCATTTCCTTCTCATGCCGGCGAATCGCCTGGGTGCTCGTCATGCCGTCCACTTCCACTGTCAGTCACTCAACTAGGAATACAGTGTGTGTGTGTGGAAGAGGCGGGGTGAGAGGAGAAGAGGGAAAGACTTACTAATCGGCATCGAAATGTCCATGAGGACAACTTTGAAGGTGGGGGCGTGTTGTTTGTATGTTTGGAGTGCTTGCATGCCGTTTTCGGCTTCGAGGTAGGGGTATGCGAGGCGCTTTGTAAAGGCGACGAGGAGCTAGGGTAGTGAGTTGGGTGTGGGGGGAGGGGGTGGGCAGAAGTACCTTGCGGTTGATGGGGTTGTCGTCGACGATTAGGACTTTGCTAGATTGTGGAAATTGTGGGGTCGGTATATTGGTTGCATCTTCATCGTGGTGGGTATCGGCTTCGGAATGGACTGCGGTTGTGGTTGTATCTCGGATGGGGAGCGGGATGGGAGATTCCGGATCTGGGACGTGCTTTAGTGGCTGATGAGGGGCTGTAGTGTTGGTGTAGCTTGATCGGTGAGATGAACTGTTGTCGGAGGCGTTGTGCTGAAGATTTTCCTCTGGTAGGGCGAAGCGTTCTAGGCATTTGTTCAAAATGTACGCCAACTTGTATGGACCGCAACTTGAAAATATGAGTACAACATGTGTGCCAAGACCAGCATTATAAAAACGTACGGTTGAGTCATGATCTCCACTACACTCTCTTTATTCTGTATCCGCACATCTGCACGCAGTGTAGCTGCCTCTAATGCATCTATGGCGACGAAGATAGTGACTGGGGCTCGGTCATACTTGATCCTTGAGCGTCTTATCGAGGCCAGGTAATCGAAATCTACCTCAGGCACTATGACAATGTCATCTTCATGTTCTTCCCAGCTTGTAGTTCGAACGGCCCGTGCCCTCAATTGCTTTTCTATTGTGTTGGCAAGTGAATTTGTGAAGCGAATCAAGCCTTCATTGACTGCAGACGGAATTTTGTCTAAGATGCGAATAGTACAACCTTCTAGGCGTTGTAAGAAGGTCAGAAATTCTGTCCGTGAGGTTGAGATGGCCGGTAAAGGTGTGTTAGTAGGCAGGTTTGGTTTCCTCAAAGCCAATTTAACAGTAAGCTTTGTGCCGATACTGGGCTCGCTGTTGATCTCTATCTTTCCACCGTTTGTTTCAATAATCTGACGAATGATGCTAAGTCCTAGACCCGTCCCGGCCGCGAACTAAACGAGGTTATTAGTTAACTATTCAATTAGTAAAAACTCATTCATACCACGTACTGAGTTCTCTTGGGTAAAAGGATGGAAGGCCTTATTAGCCAAGAAATGAGGACTTATGCCCACTCCTGAATCCGATATTGTAAGAGCGATAGTGGTGGGAGTCCCCGTGGCACACGAACCATGATTGACTCGCAGACTAACGTGGATATAGCCGGTTTCCGTGTATCTTAGAGCATTCCCAAAGACATTCATGACGATCCTTCTCCACGATCCAACAGGGAAGCAATATATCCAGTCGTCCTCGGGCGCTATATCAAGAACGACATAGCAAGAATTACGCCTTGGTATGGTTTCCGAATCTGATTTTGAGTCCATACGTGTATGGCTTGGCCTGACGTGTGATATGGGCACGTACGAGGATCCTGAGAAGACTGCTTCTATCACCTCTTCCGTGGCAATGCTCAGATCGAAGGATTCTGTTTTAGACTGTCGACTCTTGAGCGGTTTCGAGGAAATACGTACTGTGTGCGCACTCTTTAGCCTCCTGGACGATACATTTTTTGATGATTCGCCAATCTTCGCGTAATCTATAACATGATTGATCGTATCCAGTAGGGTCTGCCCACATGCATTCAGAGAA
This sequence comes from Ophiosphaerella narmari, assembly GCA_028456235.1. Lineage (NCBI taxonomy): Eukaryota > Fungi > Ascomycota > Dothideomycetes > Pleosporales > Phaeosphaeriaceae > Ophiosphaerella > Ophiosphaerella narmari. Next base: position 1,007,947 of record JALNQA010000005.1, read on the forward strand.
TTGATCATACTGGTCTGGAAGGAATCTAAAGGGGTATCCTTCATAAATTCTAGAGTGCCTAGGATGCCGTGCAGAGGGCTGCGAAGCTCGTGTGAAATAGAAGCCACAAATGTTGTCTTCAACTGGTTCAATGCCAATGCGTCTAACCTTGATAGCTCTCTCATGATTGCGTGACTGAATACCTTTAAGTAAGGCATATCTATAGTTGCAGAGAGTAATCGATGACTTCTATTGCTCCAGCAAAGGCATCCGGCAAACCAACGAGATCGCTCGTAGTCCCAGAACGGCACAAAAGCGACACTCCGAGCTGTAGGTAACATAGTGTGAACTGCGCTGATATTCCTGCTGCTTCGGCTTCTAGAACCTTTGGCCTTCGGCGGCTCGGAGGTTGAGCCGCTGGAAGGAGTGAGGGAAGAGCCAGATTCATCAGTCGAAGACAGCGGAAGCCCATCAACTCCAAATGTCATAACCTTGCCGCTGCTATAATCATGCAGCATGCGCGCTAGATCCTTTTCTAAGAGCAACTCACGGGGAAATATCTCACTGCTTTCGCTATGAGTATTTGAGGTTGCAACTCCGAGCACTTGACATATTTGCGATGATGACTTTTGGTTGCGCCCAGTGCGTTGGGCGGAGTTCACATTGCCATCATCGCTCGAAGTCGATATTGAGTCTGACCCTGTTCCGGTGCTGCGATCCCCCTGACTACCTGCTTGTTGTTGGGTCTTGTTTGCCGCAACTGAAGCGTCCAAGATGATGACGCCATCCAGGTCACTGGATGCCAGCAATATATCAGCTGCTCTTGCGAACATTGATTTTGCATCCGTAGGTAGAATGGTTTCCTGTAGTTTTTTGAATGAATGCTGTCGATCTTCTTCGACTCTTGAGGCTAAAGGTGCTGGCGACCTCGGAGGTTTTTGTTGAGTATTGGCGAATTCGCGTTTCTCCTCATACGGGGACGATAACGCACTAGGAAGCTCTCTATATAGCTGTCCATTGTTAGAATCGCGTTCTGTGTCGTTTTTAAAGGGAAGTAAGGCTGCCGCGCCTTCGGAGAATGATATCAACCCTCGATTGAATCGTTCGCTTTGCCAAAGTTGATCTTTCACAGTGTATACATGTAAGTATTCCATGATGCTTTCAGAAATGTCGTGTAGACTTCTCCGATGCTCGCTTGATAGACCGTCGGGGCGCGGTTCGTCGTCGAAAATGGAAATTGTTCCCACGACAGTACCACCAGGACTCCTCAAAGGTGCTCCGGCATAGAACCTTGCATCTTTACCTTTGATACACGGTAAATCTGCATATTCTAGACATTCTCGGAGATCTCTGATCACAAGAGTAGGAATTTCGCTTGGCTGAAACGCTCGAGGGTCGATTCTCAAAACAGTTTCGCACACGCCCTGCTCGCCATACAGAAGAGTCAGCGTGTGCTTTTAAAAGTGAGCAGCTAACTTAGTTAATTTGAGAACGCAGCCAATTTGTCTCTCCAAGAGCTATCAAGGTTTATTTCATCCTTGATCCGCTCAGAAGTGATACAGGAAGGGATGAGGCTTAACGTACCTAGAAGAAGTTAGCTAATGACTAGTTATACCCAGCCTGTAGACTTGCCCATGCTCTTGGAATGCCGATACAACCAAACCACAACCCATGCGTAGTGTTTTCGGGTGTTTTCAAACGGATCGATATATCAGTCGTAGCTTCTGCGAGGATGTACTGGTGTTGAGCATCTATGATTGAAATTATTGCTCGTTTTGCCCTAAGACGAAAAGTTGCTAATTGAGCCAAAGCTGTCAATGTCGAATCCAGTGATGGTCGAGCGATGTGGTCGATAGGGAAATGGCACGTTGTAGAATCGGATTCACACTCGTCAAGAATGGAGATGTCGCGAAATGCTGATCCGTATAGTAAGAACACATCTCGCTCTCTTTTATCTTCAGATGCGGGATTGTGGCTATCTGATGGTGGAACCATGGCTAGCTTTGGCCGGCAACAAGGACGTAGAGGAGAGGAACCTGAAAGACTGCGCTTTAACCACGAACCATCGTCACAATTGCACGGACAGGATCTAGTGGCAAATTACAAGTGGCTGTTTGCAATCGATCTGGATCCTGGAATGAACTGGGCATCGAGCCTATCAATAGAAGGTAATAGTCTCGTCGTACATACGTCATTATCAACATACAAGCTAGCGAGGTTTACTTCGGTGCATGTGATTAGGCTAGAGGCGTAAGCTAGCCCCATCGGGCGTAGTTGCGATCTGATCTCGTGAATGTGTTCCAGTTTGAATCCACAATGATCCGCGAGGTATTACCGCCAGTATTGCGTTCGACATAAAAGAGCTGTGGGTGACTTTTTTTGTTCGAAGCGCGATACTCGCAGATCCATCAATGAGCTGCTGCAACAGCAGAGCCAAGGAATTTGAGAGATTCAGCTGGGTCTAGACTTCGGCTTCGAAGCATCTCGTCTGTATTTCGACTGATTGTTTTTTGAGGCTGTTACATAAACTTGATTCGACTAGTGTTCTTGGAGTAAAGATCAATTAAGTAGTTATACCCCTCGTGGTTATGTGCACCTTCATTTGGACTTCTTCATTGGGTCGTGCTGGATTTACACACCTTCGCATTCTCAATGGCCTATCTTAATAGGATGCATGTCTATAGAGTGCTCTGGTATACCAGGCTGTCGTATGAGGACGTAGTTTGAGCGCTCAACCCATGATCGACTATGATGACATTAGACCTATCCTTTTGCCTCAAGCTAACTATCCTCTTCCAAATTATGCCCATTGGACAGTGATGTGTCGAAGCAGGGTATCGTGAAGTTGAGATTCGCTCATCCCGCTGCTTCTCGGTAGAAGCTGATCGAATTTGTACCACCAGCTAGCGCAAACATCTCGCTCTTCGCCGGGTTCTTGGGCAACCATTTGGCGGCCCATAACGGCTTGTCACCATGTGAATGTGTCGCGACACACGCTCGTGTATCTATGCGCCATACTTTTGCTTTCGAATCATGGGATCTGGCCAATGTCAGTTACTTCACTCTAGCATGACACAACGTATAACCTACCCTGATAGGAGATAATCGCCCGTGTCACTCCAGTCCAAGGAGAGTATCCAGCCTCCATGGCCAGTGAAATTTGCTACTTGCTCGCCAGATGTGATGTCGTATAGTGCGATGATTCTCGCATCACCTCCGGCTGCTAGAAGCTTGGATGCGGGCGAGAAGGCAACACTGCGTACCGGGTGCACAAGCCCGGCTAATGAATGTGCTAGACGGCCAGTCTCGTTGTTGAAGATGTATACAGATCCATTTTCATGACCTGAGGCTGTGAAGCTTCCGTTGCGGCTCTATTTTGAAGTATTAGCGAAGTTATCGTGATAAGGCAAAGGATCCAACGCACTAGGTCAATACATAACCCGAAACTTCCTTTTGTCTCATACTCGCGGATCTTTGGTATGTTCTCTCCTTTGTTCAGGCTCCAGACATTGATCTTCCCATTGATGCTGCTTCCTGCCAGGTACTGACCATCTGCGCTTATTGCAATGGCCCATATCTCTCCCGGCTTATTTTGATCTTCATTACTAGTTAGCAACCTGTACAATGAAGTTTCATGGCCATGGGCCTGCAAAGAAAGCGCAGGGCGTACCCACCAACAATCTCTCCGTCCTCAACCCATACATCGTCTTCACCTTGGCTCCATATTTTGACCTTTCCTTCAAAGCCGGCGCTAGCAGCACGCCTCGCAGCGTCTTCCCTTGCGGTGACTAAGTGGTGTATACCCAATGAATGCGCCTTGTCGAGGGTTTGAACGATCGGAAAGTCTGGTTGCGTGGTGTCGTAAACATTGACGGAGCTTGAACCCGACGCTGAGAGTAACTGTGAGCTTGTTGGGGCGATGGCAAATATGTCGCTTGCTTTTGGGTGAGCGGACTCGACTGTGTGAAGTGTGAGATATTGCTTCGACTAGAGACAATTAGGATGAAGAGCTTCAAAAATGCCATCGAACTGAGTGAGCTTGCCATGATGCCTTGAGAAGAGCTTCGTAGCGCTCTCGTACACGCTCAGGGCCCAACAATTAAAGTGACATGTAATTTCCGGAGTAGATGCAGAGAAGGAGAAAGAAATTTGAATGCTGTTGAAAGCTTGATGAGGTTAGACAACACGAGAACGCGATGTCCCGCCATCCATCCCACTTGAGCCACACCAAGACCCCTGGCTTCGCCGCCAATCACGCCGCATCGCAAGCTGCCATTTCCCGGATGTGATTGGAATGATGTATGCCTGATGCTACTGACTCTTAAGATTAGCTCTACAGGCCTTGCGAAAACGTCACGAAGCTTGCTTGTGCACCTGAGTCCGACTCATACTAGACCCTGGAAAAGTCCTTACAGCTTTCGTACCTCTCCACGCACTTTCTCCTACCGCTCTTACAACATGGCGCCCCTCGATATCTCAGCCGTCGAGCGCAACCGAGCCATCGTTATCAGCGGCCCCAGCGGCGCGGGAAAATCCACTATCCTCAAGCGCCTCTTCGAACAATACCCTGACAAATTCGGCTTCAGCATATCGCACACAACACGAGGGCCCCGAGACGGAGAGCAAGATGGCCGCGAGTACTATTTCGTCAAAAAGGAAGACTTTCTCGAGCTCGTGGACCAGAAGGGCTTTATCGAGCATGCGCAATTTGGAGACAACCACTACGGCACGAGTATCAAGGCAGTAAACGATATTGCGGAGAAGGGCCGGATTTGTATACTGGATATTGAGATGGAGGTAATAAAGGCTGTTTCATCACGTGGCTTTTGAGCGTACTCACACATTCAGGGCGTCAAGCAAGTTGCAAACCACCCTACCTTTCCTCGTCCACGCTTCCTGTTCCTCTCCCCTCCCTCGATGGAAGCCCTCGAGCAGCGATTACGAAGTCGCGCAACCGATAAGGAGGACGCAATCTTGAAGCGGTTAAAGCAAGCTAAGAATGAAATGGACTTCGCCAATGGAGGAGAAGCGCCACATGACAAGATTGTCATCAACGACGATCTCGACAAGGCGTACGAGGAGGTCAAGGAGTTCGTCGTTGGTAGCGAGGCATAGACATAAGCGTGAAAACGGGACGGCAATGTGATAGATTGAAACAAACTATCTAAGCCATGGGGTCAATCAGATACCGTCGTAGAAATACTCAGCAGCGACGTCCTACCCTTTGGGATTCAGACAGCCTCAGTGCTTGACTCTATTTCACTTGTCTCATCATGTAGACCCCATAATGGCTGAATGAACCTGGCTTGTTTGACCAAGCGCGTATAGCCTGATCCACCCTAACCGCGGCCGCCGGGGACCATAGCCAGAAGAACAGCTACACTCAGATCCGAAAAATGGACCGTGTCCGGGTGAACGTTCCTCGCATCAAGAATAAGCCCCATTGAGTTACCTCCCTGCGCGACCTGTATGACCAGGTCGTGAGAAAGGCAATCGCATAACCATACACTCGACGAGAAGACCCTCCATACCTACACCACATGCCGGACTCCCTTCCTCCTCCCGGCCCTCACTTGGGTCAGCACGTCTAGCGGTGACCAGCGGACTCATATCATCGTCCTAGCGCCGAGAAACCCTGTTAACACATCCATGCAAGTGAAAAGCCAAAGAGTAAAAGCGGAATAAAGAGTGTCGAAATGTGTAGTATAGGGCGGTAAGAAGCCTCGCTTCTATGGCGGTTCGTTTCCGAAATTGCAGCCAGATGGCTGATGTCCGGGGACTTTCTCCCAAAGCATTAGAGAGACGCGGCAAGGCGCTCTGTGTGTGTGCTTCGTTGCGATTCTTTGAGCGAGGAACGTTGCGGAAGAAAGATTGAGCTTGACGAAAATTATATAACTAGTGGATCGGAGACTCGGGGGAAGGTGCAGCCGAAGGCAACGCTAGGCAGAAGAGGTCTGGTGCCAGTGCAGGGGTGCCTAAGCTTTGGACTTGCACTACATTTGCTCCAACCAGCGTAAAGCGAAGCACGGCGCATACGAATAAAGAGATAAAGAGGTGCTGTTGACAGCTATTGCGCCGCCATACACATTCAATCTATATTACTCTCCACAATCACGTGCATCAATCGCTGCCTGCATTGCTGGACTGGCGATAAAGGCTCGACGCGCCCAAGCACAACAAGCTCGCGCAAAGCTCCACCACCAACAATCTCCAACCAAACGACTCACCCACACCCTACAATGGCTCTCTTCGGCTCAAGTGCGCCTGCCGCTTCAGCAGCGAGCTCTACCACCGGCGACACCAGCAAGGACGTCGAGGTGCCCCAGGGCCAGCTCCCGACCGACAGCATATCCGATCTGCAGTTTTCCCCAGCCAACGACTTTCTCGCCGTAGGCAGCTGGGATAAGAAGGTCTACATCTATGAAGTCAACAATCAAGGTGCACAAGGAAAGTGGCTATTTGAGTGCCAGGGCCATGTTCTTGGTGTGGGCTGGTCAAAGGCAAGTCTCCATTCCCACGCCCAAGTCGCCACACTGACAATATCTAGGACGGCACACGCGTAGCCGCCGGCGACACAACTGGCCATCTCAACATCGTCGACTTCCGCAACGCCCCTGCCAGCGGCCAAATCACCGCACAACAAGCCAAAGCGCACTCGGATGGCATCAAATGCGTGCGCTGGTTCCAAACCGGCGGCAAAGACTACGTAGCGACGGGCTCCTGGGACAAGCAAGTCAAGTTCTGGGACCTGCAGGGCTCGGAACCCGTGGGCGTACTCGACGCCATGGAGCGCGTGTACAGCATGGACATCAAAGATCAGCTGCTCGTCGTCGCGACCGCCGAGCGCAAAGTGCACATGGTGAACCTCCAGGAGCCCACCAAAATCTACAAGACCATTTCCAGCCCGCTGAAGTGGCAGACGCGCGTCGTAAGCTGCTTCACCGACGCGACGGGCTTCGCGGTTGGCTCTATCGAGGGCCGCTGCGCGATCCAATACGTCGAGGAGAAGGACGTCAGGTATGTTCCCCAGTCCCTAATCCCCAATCCTCCCACACGCACATATCTAACCTAATTACACAGCCTTAACTTCTCCTTCAAATGCCACCGCCAACCCGACTCCACCCAGCGCGACGTTGCAAAAGTCTTCTCCGTAAACGCCATCTCCTTCCACCCCCTCCACGGTACCTTCTCCACCGCCGGCTCAGACGGTACCTTCCATTTCTGGGACAAGGACGCCAAGCACCGCCTCAAAGGCTACCCCGAGGTCGGCGGCAGCATCACTGCTACCGCGTTCTCGCGCACGGGCGATGTGTTTGCGTACGCGGTGAGTTATGACTGGAGTAAAGGGTACTCGGGCAATAATGCGCAGTATCCGATCAAGATTAAGCTACACCCGGTTATTGGGGATGAGTGTAAGCCCAGGCCGGGCGGGAAGAAGAGGTAAAACGAAGCGCGTTGCTGATGGGGCGCGTGCTGACGCGGGCCAGTGAGGAGGGGAGGACGAGACGGAATGCGATTGTGTAGAGGGATTTTCTTTCTTTGGGACTGCATTAGCGGGATGGATTATGGCGTTGGGGGGTGGGGTATGGAGAGGAGGACCATGTGAGAGTGAACGGGGAAGTAAATGTATGCACTGCGGTGCCGAGTTGTACAACGTGCACGGCGAAGAAATAGTTTGATATTGACGTTAGTCTGCACCTAACGCCTTTCATCTCTCCTATCTCATCTTTCCCGCGGATGCCTGCCTTGTAGCAAAATATATCTCGTCTCCCTCCTCCCTTTACCCCCTACGTTCCCCCCGATGCCCCGTTCTCAACACCACCTGTCGACCCTTCAACCCGCACCCTCTTAACATCCGGCCCCTCCACCGCATTCGCACCCACATTACTAACATCCTGCAACGGCGCCCTCTCGCGTTTCACACCACCCGCAAACGTCGGCGGCTTATACGCGCCACGATTACCCCCAGGACTAGCATAATTAGGCGCGCCCGGCATGCCGATGCGCCTATTCGTGTCTTGGTGGGGGTTGACGAAGTTTGCTGAACGGGCGGCGGAGAGGCGGGATGAGGCGGGTTGGGCGGCTGGGGGTGGAGCGGGGGGAGCGCCAACTGCTTCGCGTTTGATGGGGGCGCTGGTCTTGGAATTTAGGCCGGGGGTGCGCTGATCTTTGGGGACAGGGGATTCGGCATGGGGGTTGAAGGTTGGGAGGTTAGCTATTGGGGTGGTGGTATCGCTGGTTTGGAGGAGTTCGGCGGCGCGGGATGTGACGAAGCCCAGTGATGGTCGGGCATTGGGAGGTAGAGGATTCGCTAAAGGGGTTGTTGTTCCTTGGGCTTGGGGAGGGGCACGCAGCTGGTTGGTGGTTTGTTGTGCCTCTGGTGGTGCTGGTCGAAGAGGCTGTTTTTGCGGCTGTTGTGGGTTATTCTGCTGTACTGGTGGTCGAGGAGCTGCGCTAGTTTCGGCAGCCAGAGGCATTCGTCCTCGGTTCTGTTCAGGTCGAGATTGATTCTGTTGTTGAACGGGTGTTTGTGGGGCCCTCTGGTTAGGTCCGTTTGGTAGTGGTCTAGTTGGCACCTGGTTAGGTCGAGGTTGCGGTACAGCAGCTTGCTGATTGACACTATTCGCAGCTGGCATTCGGGACGGGGGCTGCTGCTGGGGTGGGCCGGTTTGTCGTGTAGGGGATGTACGGGCAGGTGGTGCACGATTTGAAGCATTTGCTGGTTTTGCCGCTTCAATCGCTTTTGTTGGATCAGTAGGCGTGGATGCCGTGTCAAACGAGAATTCATCGCGATGATTTTCTGTGACGTCGACGCCATCAAAAAGGTTACCATCAAATTCGTCGTCAAACTCAGCAGAGAAAGGCTCGCCGAGGTGCTCAGTACGAGTTCTCAAGACCTGATTTGGTCGGGCTGAGGTCCGGTGCGGTTCTTGCTTCACAGTCGCCTGCTTTTCTTGTGCGGGTAGTGCGAAAGCAGCATGTCTGTACAGTCCGTCCTCTTCAAACTTGAGTGGCTTGACCTTCATAGCCTGGACCTTTTTCAGATAATCTTTGTCGTACAAGCAGTTGCCGAGAACATTGCCAAAAGTGCGTAATGAGCGTTTCAGCCCATCTGTCGCTGCCTCCTTTTTAGCTTTTTCAAATGATGCTGCTTTGCCTTTGCCATTTTCTATTGAGCCGTAGCCAATATCCTAATCTGAGTTAACGCTGCCCCGAAATTTATTGCCTAGCCACTCACCTCATGATATGTGCCGTCTTTCAAGGTGATCCTCACTACTATTGAGAGACCTAGGCTGACCTTGCCGTTTTGGTGCTCGTCGACCTAATCTATTAGCATACGCTCTGTCTGGTTCGTAAGTGCCTTGCATACATAGTCTATCTGGACTTGTCCCAGCGAGCTTGACCAGCCGTTAAATCCAAACACCTCATTCGCAAGGGCTATTGCCTTGTTACCCTCTAGGTATGCAACCCTGCCACCGCCAGCACCCGGTCTTGTGGATATGAATTCAGGGCCAAGTCGTTGGTTTAACCTGCTCTGCAGAGTTGCGATTTCGACTGCTGTGAAGTGACTTACTACACGCTCCCCAAAAGGGTTTGTGACGTTGCCGCCGTGGTATTGATCACCCGGTCTGCAAGGTTATTAGTTAGTTCGGAGCGTGTATTAGGACAGCGGTATTTTTGTTAATGGGTACGTACGCAGGCATTATGCAGTTGTGTTGCGCATCTGGTCGTTGCTGGAGGGAGCTTGGTGGCTACATGACGCGCCTGAACGACGCGTAGGATGGCGCTACCGTGCGCCATCACGTGTGACGCCCTGCGGGGCTTTCTTTCACATACACACTTATCTGATTCTAGGGTATGTAACCTAAATGACTTTCCTATTCTTTCCTATCCCATAGGATAAGAAACATTTTTTACACCGCCTCGAAATCACCCCAAGCTAACAGTCCATCTCCTTACTTCCCACCATACACCACTTCACACACGCGCGCGACAGAATTCAATACCTAGAAATAGTAATAATATAGTCCAATAAAGGCTACATCTATAATACCGCGTACATCTGTGTGTATTGTGCGACCCAGACGCCTGCAATGCAGTCCACCAAAATCACATGCACCTAACTCCCAAAGACAATACATGTTAAACTACACCCCTCCCCAATCAGGAATTTTCTTTTCGTCTTCCCCGCTCGCTGCCCCCAGGCTCGTCATCGCTATCGACGCCCAGACTGAAGGTCGAATCGTTATGTGGATGTCCTGCCTTCTCGTTAATGTTGCCGTACCCCTTGTTCGACCGCTTTGGGCCATCTTCTAGATCGTCGAGTTCGCGCTCGTCAAAGTCCGCAGCCTCGACGTCGTGGTTGCGCTCCTTGCGGCGGAAGTTGTCGAGGCCCATGCCCGTAAGTAGGGATTCTCGCCCCTCGTCGCCATCATCGCCCTTGTACGCGCTGTTTGCGCGGCGGCTGCGCCACAGGAATGCGCCCCACAGGCAGGCGACGATGATGAAGATTACGAGGACGGCCTCGCCGGAGCGGTAGTAGGCCTTCCATTCTGCTTCCTTGAGCTCCTTGGTCTTGTCGTGCTCGGCTTTGGTCGAGTTCGGGTGGCCGCCGACGCTGGTGATCGGGCCTTTTTCGCCGTCGATGCGACTGTCGGAAGGAACGCCGCCAATGGCGCCGATGTCGATGCCCAGGAAGCGGTCAAGCATGTCTCGTGTTCGGCGAGGGTAGTCGAAGGGAACCATGTGACTGGAGTTATAGAATACAACGTAGGTGAGGTTGCGCATCTCCTGCCAGGTACCGGCGGGCTCGCCTTCAAAAGTCCAGTCTTGTTTGGGTGCCCATACGCCTGGGGAGACTTCGAAGCCCTTTCCGCCATTCCAGCTCATATTCTCGATCATCGCCTCTGTTCCGACGTGATTGCAAATGAAGTCCTTGTCGCCAGAGAACAGGAGGATTGGAACTTGGGAAAGCAGCTCAGGCAAGAACTTGATGGTGGGCTCGCTGTTTCTAGCACGGAAATGCCCTGATACAGCGCCATTGCATTCCGACCAACCAGTCTTCTTGTCGTTGTTGATATGAAGGGCCTGGATAACGTCGTTGCGGCGGAGGTAGGGGGTGACATCAGTAAGATCCGGGGGCCAGTTCATTCCGCAAGAGGAGTCATCTCGGAGTCGGATGTCGTACATGTTGACACACTGGTTCATCCTGTCGGCTTTCTTGTCCTTGGTCTCCTCAAGAATCGATACCATGATCTGCTCACATTCGCTTGTATCGACCTGGTTGTGAGCGCCCTCATCAAGCTTCTGAATACAGATGGCCTGCTGAGCCTCAACCCGGCGTGCCATGTCGGTGTCGGCCTGCATCATTCCGTTCTGGTAGGCAAAGGGGACGTAGGCAAGATACTGGTCAGCGGGTGACATCCAGCCATTGCCAATGAGAAGACCTTGGAGGTTCCATGGCCGCTGGTTCTTGTTCTTGTTTCGCTCGAGGATGGCGCGAGCAATATAGGGAATATGCTGACCGGCGTATGATTCGCCAGCAATGTATAACTGCGTTTGTCAGTGACGGTAAATGGGCTGCGTGCGTCGTACTCACGTCGTCATCCTCGTACTCGGGGAAGAGGCGGAACCACTTCTCCAGGAAAATCATCATGTGCTCGGCCATCTGGTCGAGGTCGGTAAGGTAGCTGTCGGTGTTCACATAACTGAAACCGGTGCCCACAGGCTGGTCGACAAACAGCAGGTTTGCAAACTCGTCCCACGAGCCGTTGTTGTACTCGAGGTTGCCTCCATGGCGCACTCTGTACGGGCCGACCTCCATCATAGCGCCGTCCATGGAGGAGCAGCCGGGCCCGCCGTTCAGCCATAGGACTGTCCGCTGCCGGTCTGCAATGTGGCGGTTCTGGTAGTGCCAGAAAAATAGATTACTGTTGTGTTCTGCGTCGATTTCAATGTGGCTGTGGGTACTGTTAGCACACGTGGAAGCTGGCGCCTACGCTGCAGTCTTACCCTGCGTGCATCTTCAATAATGGGCCTTTGGGCGCACCGGGGAGGTCGTGGATGTAGTAGTCGGCCTGCGTCTTCTCTGGTGCCGCGGCGACGCTGGGCAGCCATGATGCGGTAGCCACGAGGGTGCCTACCAGGGCCGTCCGCCATTGCGACGAGAGCGTTGCGAGCAGCATGGCGATGCTCGAGTCTGGTTCTAAAAGCCGGAGAGGAACCGGTGGGCTGTCGCTATCTCATGGGACTAAGGGAGCGAGGACACAGTTCTGATTAAGGGCGAGTTATGGGTATAATAGGCGCTGGGCTTACTGTCCGGACACAGCTCGACGGCGAGTTCGGGGTAGGAAAGCGGATAGGTGGCTCTAGCGGCGGCTGACGAGGCCTTGGACCACAGATGCTATGCGCAGGCAGGGGGCTGTGTTCGGCGAAAACGCGCGGCAACAAGAGAATGGCAACGGCTGCTCGTTGGGAATTAACTAAGGCTCTGCAAAGAACGAGTAAGTATGGGATTAAAGTCGGCAGAAAATCAATATTGCACGGCGGCAGTATGGAGGGCCTGCTGTATCTTTGTTGGAGCGCTGCCAAGCGTTTCCCCGTGTGAAGGCCCGTAAGGTTGGAACGATCCAATCGCGCTTCAGCAGCGCAGATGCCGGTTAGGTCAACCTCCGCGTTTCATCGTCCCCTGCATCCAGCGATCTTGGCCTGGGCACTTGGTCCTGACACTGTTGAATCATAGCGGAATGCTTCACTCATGTATCACACTTGCACTGTTCGGCCTTAAGCTCGCGGGAAATGCATGGCAAAAGGGCCTGTACACGCGGCTCCGTTGCCAACGGCCGCTTGCTTGCTTACTTATTTCCAGAACACTGTCCGCATCTTCACATCATGGTGTCATCTTGGATTGACGGCTGCACCGAAAGGCTTGGTATTTCCCATGGATACTGGATCTGTGCCTCTTCCAAGCACCCAACTTAGCCTCCAGACCCCGCAGGGTACTGCACGCCCGGAGTTGGCACCGCTCCAATGCCCAACTGCCATGCAGGCTTGCCAGAAGAAGCATTTTTGAGACGTCGTTGATGACTGCGTGCCACAGTGGCTTGATCCATTCTATTATCTTGCAAACACTCTACAGCAAATCATCAAGACTCTTCTCCGAATCCTTGATGATCAGTTCTACCATACCCTGGGTGGTGATGTCAGCAAGACCATGCTAACATTGATGTGATGCAATGCATCCTCGCTGGATTTTAGGCTCATACCTTTGGCATGATTGGGTTGCCCTGAACGTTTTTCATGTAGCGGAAGGGCATCTGCGTGCTCTCATTCTTGTTGATCTTGATCTCGGGGTTGTCAACGAATTCCATGCCAGCCATGGGAGCTACCACTGTCAGCGAGTCTCAAGCGATGATATGAGTGGATGGCGTACTTCTCCCAAGAACGACGCATCTCGTTACGCGGACAGCAGTGTCGGTCGTCATCTGTACTGGGCCTAAACGACGCCCTTGGTAACCTTTCTTCCGCAGCTCAGAAGTTCGGTCTGGGGTGTTCAATGTCAGTTGCTGCACAAGGCAGGCCGGCCGGTCGCAGACGCCGTGTCACACACCTCGTGGCGGATCATCTCCCAGGATACCACCAAATAGAAAAATGTCAAAGTCATCGCCGTCTTTTGGAAGCAGCTCTTGGGAGGCGGCAGGATCGAGCAAGCACACTCGGTCTTTCTTGTTTGCGTAGATTTCTTCAATGCCTCTGGTCTCGACGTTGAAGCCTGGGAGAGTCTGCAACTGCTCGGGTAGCTGCAGCCCGGGTGGCACAGAGGAGAGGAGAAAGTTTGCACCCCAGTTTAGGCATTCAGTTGCAATGGCGTGGTACTCCAAGGCCGACCAGGCTTCTAGCTCTGAATCGAGATGTTCGACCACAAAGGTCTTGTCAGCGGCCGGCATGGTGTGCAGCAGCGAGGCAATTGGCGAATCAACAAGCGCGCGGGTGTGCCTGGGAGCTGGAATTACTTTTTGCGTGTCCGGGTCCTGGGTGGGCTGGCACACTCTCACGGGGTCTGGCAGCCTTGGAAGCCTTGGGTGGATTAGGGAATAGGTCGTCTAGCAGGGCAAAAGCCTTGCAGAGTGCAGCAATGGGACTAGCCCAGACCAATCTTGGGCAATGCGGGGGGCGGTTGATAGGTACCCAGCAGCACAGCAATACAGCAATTGGCACAGCGGGCAGAGCAGTGCTCGGTGCGAGCGACGCCATGTGCCATGTGACCTGGCCGCACAAGCAACCCGGCTGGCCTGAGCTGGCAGCGTGAATGGACACCACAGTGTGAATGGAGATCAGCACGCGTGACGCTGTGCAGAGTCCAGCCATGGAGACGAAGTCACATAGGGGCATCTGGCGTGCCCGAGTCAAGAATTCTCTGGCCGCGCAGCCGATAGGCAGGCCACGGACGGGCACTTCGTGTGCTGCAGACTGCAGACTGGTACATGAGGGTGCATCTGCCCCTCCTTGAAGCTGTCAACCGCACGATAGTGAACATCAGGTCCCAACCCACCCTCACGCCACCCCGCGGCCCGCTCAATTCCAATTGTCTGTTTGCTGAAACGGCGCAGCCAGTGCTCTGAAGTGAATAAGAGCAGCAGCAGCAGCAGCCGCCCCATCGCCGCGGCCTCGTCCAAACAGGTGCCGAATCCCGAACGTCTGGAACCTCGGGCGATCAAGGCTTATCGCATAGGAAGCGTAGATACGATAGAGGGGCAGCCGCCGCCAACCCAACGACCGCCTTGCGTCTGTCCGCCTGTCTGTCGTCTCCAAGCTTTGGCGTGGGCAGCATCAGCAGTCGCATCATCAGCGCCAGCAACCCAACCGCACTCGCCCAAGCACAAGCTCGCTCGACGGCCAATCGCCAGTGCTGGAAGCCGGAACAGCCAGCCAGCTCCCTGTTCCTTGTCCCCACTGCCTGCCTCTGTCCCTGCCCCAAACCGGCCACCACCCTGGGCCTGCCTATGCTGCAGCAAAAGCAGACAAAGAATAAATACTGCTCGCTCCAGCGCTCTGCACCTGCACCTGCACCCGGACAGCCACACCCCGCAGCCATGAATCCTCACCAGCAGAACAAGGTCGACATGAGCGTACGTCATTGACTGCCCCTGCGCTGCCCCCTTCCTCCCTGAGATGCCGCCCCAATCGGCCTCCAGGACGTATGAGCAGCCCCAGACTGACAACATGGCGCAGAAAATGTCTCCCGACGAGGCCCGCCTCTTCCGCCTCTACGGCAAGCTTCCTAACAAGAAGGACCTGCTCCAGAACAAGCTTAAGGTACCCCTCCGCCCGTTCTCGACAGACACATGAATTGCTGCTGACTGTACTTTTTCTTTTTTTTTTTTCTTTTAGGAACGCAAGTACTTCGACAGCGGCGACTACGCCCTCTCCAAAGCCGGCAAAGCCTCAGACGTCGGCGTCACCCAAGTCGGGCGCGAGCACCCCAACCCCGAGAAGATTCCCCACATCGCACCGCCCACACCCAACGGACTGGTCGCCCAAAACAGCGCCGCCCAAGAAAAGACCGGCAGCCCAGTCAAGGAGCACACCTTCCTGCACCGCGAGACAAGCCTCAACCGCGAGACGTCGGCCTCGGATTTCGAGAGCGAGGCGCAACAAGATGCTCAGGCTCCGCCTGTACAGGATGGTCCGGCAAAGGCATAGCACCCCACATGCAACCTTTGCATCATTTTTCCTTTCGCGTCTCCGCCGAACACCACTGGGTCCAAAATGTGCATCCCACCACCCTTAGTCGACCTGGATTTCGCGCACCACCACTCTGGTCGGGCGTTGCTTCACCTGTTGAGGGCGTGGCGGTTCCCTATACACCCATTATTTTCATTTGTTAGCCGAGGCTAGGCAGGCGTCGTTTCTTCACTTCGTGTGTATCACATTTGAGCTGGACTGCGATTGAGGCTGGTCAAACTGGATAAAGTCGAGCTGTGCTTACGGCCTAGTGTATGCGTATTTGCTACCGAATATCATAACGGCCCGAGGGGCTGAAATTCCGATTTGGGTGTGTTGATGTCATGTGATGTCATGCTGGTGCAAGGTGATGGTGAAGCCGTGTGTTTGACTTGTATGTCTGTTACTTAGATATACTTGTTACTACCTAACTCTCGATATCATCTTAGTACCGTGCCTATCCGGCATTGTGGCTATTCGATATTATCTCCATATTACATCTTTTTCAACGCCGCATCTATGTCATCACAATCTCTCTCCAAAAATTATAATATATAAACTCGTCCGATATAGTCAATCTTAAAATTATCTCATCACTCAGATTCTACCCAAAGAGTCTCCTCTCGACACCATCTACTTATTAAACGGCCCAGTCCCCACCACTATCCACAATGCCACCGCGGGGTCCAACCACGCATCGTGTTGGCTTCACCGATCTCCCCGTAAAGCTGCGCTACCAGATATTTGACTATGTTTGGCTTCGGTGGGGCCGCCAGCGGCGCAGAAACGAGCCCGTCGTCAAATTGGAAACTGGCCTCAGTAGAGTTTTCACAGCTATTTTACGCATATATCTCGACGACGACTTGACCGAGATCCCGTATCAAGAAAAGTTTGACTACCCCCTTTCGATCTTTCCTGAGAACGTAGCATCAAGCATGCCAACCTGGCTCCTGACCTCAAAACAATTCTACACCGATGGATTCGCCGCACTAGGCCAATCCCACGCCCTGTGTACTGCCGATTGCAAACTACTCTACGGCAAAAAACTCCACCGGCTCCCCTACGGCAACATCCAAAAACTATACCTGACACATGGGCGCCCCGGTAAAATCACCGGCGCTGCTGGGCCCCCAGACAAGAACGGCGTCTCGCCGTGTCGACTCGAGCTCCCAGGCCTAGCAACCGCCGTACTCACCATACTCCACCGGCACGGTACACCCCTTCAATACCTCTACCTCCACGGCGAAGCACCAGCCTCGCCTCCCCCGACTCTACGTGCCGCGTCCACTGACGATGCCCTGGCGAACTGGTGGGGCAAGCTTGATTCTGCCTTCATCATCATGCGCGGTGAGCAACCAGAGACCAAAGTCCGCGGCGAAATAAAGGAGCTGGCCAAACAGACGGCATGCCACTTACTCAACGAGGAGGCGGCCGCCAATCCAGAGGAATCCGAGCACGACTTATCCGCGTTTCCCTGCTGGACGTATTCTGTGAAGCGTAAAAATCTGTTGGGCCGCAACTGTGCGCTCTGCAGTGCAATGGAGCATGGCATTATAGCTAAGATATAGTAGATTCTGTGGAATCCTGCGTAGGATTTCAAGAGAGGTGGGTTCCGACTTGGAGTGTAGTCATCCATCTTGTGCTAACTGAAGTACGGCCTCTTATCCTCTCAAGTATATATCCAATTACTATACTCTCCTGTGAAGACCTGCTTCTTGCGGGCTAGTCCGGATACATGCGAGGGAAAAGAACCGTGAGTGGTGACCGGTAGTAGAAGACCTTTCACGGTATTGGTTCGAGGCGAAGGCGAAGTGCCCTGTTGATGTGGTTGGCTCGCACTTGACCCTTGAGCAAACGGACTGACACATGACATTGGTGCCTTCTTCCCTTTTGCTGGCGTATATAATGCCCGTTGTTATATCTTGAAACCTCTCTTTGAGCCTCCCTTTGAGCCTCCTCGGATTTCCCCAGGGATACCTTCGGAGCCGCTAGGGATCACGTGCGGACCTTAGGTATATATAAACCCCTTCGAGGGCCTAGGAGTCCCTTAAGGATTCGTCTTGCTTCATTGAATATACCTATTGTTCGATCCCACCTGACTCCTGCCAAATACACCTCACACAAGGAGCTTCTTCTCTTCAACATCAACCTACTTGCCGAATGACTGACTCCTAGGATCACGACCAAGCCGTTACGCCTTCGCAGGACCCAACTACGCGCCACGTTGGCTTCACTGATCTGCCAATTGAGCTGCGCTACCAAATCTATGAGTATGCTTGGTTTTCGTGGAAATCTTCGTGGATGTCTTCAGTGGACAATAACGACGGCCTAGATATCTATTCGAGTAACCGCATCACGTTGCATTATGACCAATATTACGTGAGAGTACCAAAAGCACCCCTGCCAAACTGGCTTTTGACCTCGAAACAAATCTATCATGAAGGATTTGCAACATTGAGTCGATCTCATACTTTCTGTATTGATAAAGAATCAACTGATAACAGCGGCTGCAAATTGAAAACCGGACCGATTATGTTACGGGGGAAACTGGTTTCTGGTATTAGGGTTCTGAAACTTAACTCTAGGGAGTTTAACGGGATCATCGGCTGCACCAGCACACTCTATAATGAGGACCACGAGACCTGTATTTATCATCTTAAACTTGGAGACCTCGAAAGAGCGATGCTCAATATACTACATCGGCACGGCGCCCCCCTCGAAATACTTGATATACGTGCAGCATTGCGGAACACATCTGCTTGCACCCTACCTACCATCGCCACTTCGCTCACCCAAGCATGCTTGGTTAAATGGTCAGGCAAGCTCCTTAATGTGACTTTCACGGTGCACCACGGCCAGACGGAAAAAGTCCCCAGCGAGGCCAAAGAGTTGTTTAGACAAACGGCACGGCGCTTACTTAACACTGAGTTAATCGAAGATATCGAAGAGCTAGATCCAACCGGGGTGTATAGCGGGTCTTGCACGCCTTTTACTCATAGAGTTAAGTGTAAGGAACCCGAACCGATCTAGGGTGCACCCAAGGGAAAGGGAATGTGATTGGTACCAGACACCGGAAGAAGTGGCAATATTGGATGGTCCGTAGGCACTCTTGTGTGCTCTCGCGTTTCCGTGTCAATCTCACTCGATACACTCGCATGCCCAGACCATACTCACCTCCTCTCGCGTCATCCTCGGACACGGCGGCTTTCCCTATCGGCTTTCCTAGCCATGATGTACGATTGCGCTGACTCGATGCTTTGTCTCACTCCGTTCATTCGAGGGCATCCACAATATAAAAATGGTGATGCCATTACGGTGAGAACAGGGTTCGTCGAAGAGCCAATATCCAACTCAGCTTGGTCCCAAGTAGAGATGAGAATCCCCAGGTAGCCCATCAAGGCCAGACTTCAAAAAAAAAAAAAATAGAAAAAAACCGAATTTTCTTTCAAATTTACTGTCTTGATGAGTGCTAAATTCACTTCCACACTTCTGCCCACTTCGACCTCCAAGGCCCCTCGTATGGCCGCCATCTCATGTTCATGGTGGGTTGCAAGTGAACACAGTCGATATCCAACGCCACACAGTTCCCATCGCGAGTACCATGAGGAAGCGGACGCGATTGACCCCGCCCTGCCGTGCTATTCTAAACTTGCATTGCTCTTGTATGCCTATGGAGCCGATGTAACCGACCCGGGTACGATTTGGATGTTCACTTGGTTTAGCGTGGCATATTTGCCCGTCACTAGATTGACGAGTGGAGCGAGTCTAGTATGGGTTGCGGTAAGGGGGGGGGAGAATAATTGAGTGATATGAGCGTGTTTGATGTATTTTGAGATTGGAAGTGATCGTTGTCACGGCGTCGAGTCAATTTTGAGGTGGTGTTGGGGTAATGTTGAGAATTGCTAATGTCAGGGTATAGGTGGGGGCAGCTAGATGCTTTCCTTTATGCGCTTACTATTTCTGCTGATTGTGCGCGTAGAAGAAGAGCGTGGGTAGGCAAGACTACATGTCAGGTAGCAAGCTGCGCGTCTTTGTTTTTATTACTATCTCTAACAACCGGGAGAGAGTGTGTTATAGTCAAGTGGATTCCGGTACTTGAAGGAGTTTGATTATCCGAAAATAAGGGACCGTGGAATCATTGTTCAGCCGCCTGCTCTGCTAGTCCCAACTGCCACCACCCCCTAGTATAATCAACCGGGTACCTTGGTTCAAAAAACATTCTCTATTTCTACAAAAATTTTCGGGTAGTAGAAAATTAGGGGAGTTGGCAGCCCTAACACGGCTTATTTCACCTCTAGCCTTGACTCTTTTCACGCTTTCCGCAATGAACAGCATATTGCAATATCAATTTCCCACAAGTCTATACATGGGGAGATCCTCACTATTACCTTACAGAATTATCTGTTGGATTACAAGAATATCAATTAACTAACTAGCGTGGTTTGGTGAACAATTTAAACCTTTCTCCTCCCGGCTCCAATCTCTCACTTCCTATCTGCTTTTCAACACCATGGGCAACTGTACTACGGTTATATCCGTGGCTACTGCGGAGCCACATCTTCGACCCCTCGGGAATACCTCTAACAGATCTGAAGCCTCCCCGCCAAAAGGTCGAATCAGGATAGAACAGCAAGTAGAACTGATGCTGCAATCAATGCAGTTGACTGCTACGGCACAGGACCAGAGTCCATTTTTTCGACTTCCGCGGAAGGCATAATATATAATTGTGCCTTCACCAAAACAAAATTGAGACTTGGAAAGAAACAGCACATTCCTGTAAAGCACACTTATGCACTCCCTGAGCAGTGCGTTTCCATTGTCCCTAAGCACCGGTCTAAGACTTCAATTTAAGCGGAATTCGATGTGCCGCCCTTTGAAACATGTGGCTTACCGATATGGATAATTAGCTGCAAAACGTTATGCCTAGAACTACCAGGGGTTCTAGGAAGAGACTGAGTCATTGATGCTAGTACTCCGGGTTTGCCATTTAACGAAATTTATTATGATGACAAAGAGTGTAACGATATACCCATTCCACTCTTTGGCGCAGAAATCTTCTCACTATGGTCGATCCTGGGAAGTTATTCGCTACAACGAACACGACGATATACCTCGGGACGCATCTCTTTGAGATAGATGGCGAGTCGTCGGTTGTCTGGTCCAAGGCAGCCCAAAACCGCAGCAAAGTTCCCACCCTCAACTCTCGCGAGAGGTAGGTCAATGCGTAGATCTCTGTTAGTCATCGAGAATTCTAATGAATAGCCTTTCCCAGCAGTGAAGTCCTTGCTGTGTCGAAACTCTGTAGGGGTCCATGCGAATGGACCTCTTTCTGCTCTAGAACCCTGCCAGCTAAACAACGAATGATCGGTTGATATTTTTATGTATTCTTGCTGAAGACGCTCAAATTCCCGTGGACCTTTGCCGTACATTAGCGACATATTGACCTCAAGGGGACCCAGAAGGCAGTATGCCGTATCTTCTTCCCGTGTTGTCTCTCGCTCGGCGGCCCATGACATGACTTGGGCAACATTAAACTCCCCAGAGCAATCGAGCAAGAGCACCTGACGAGGAATGCCTGTGATCCGGGAAATGGTGGGGGACATGTTAGATCTAAAATTAATGTATCTAAATAGTATTAGCGTGTTCGGATATCGCTCTAAAATCAACACTGCACCCTACCGCAGACAGCTGTGGCGCATGGTGGCGGGATTTTAGAAGTCCCCACGGCTAGGTGTCCAGTTCTGTTATCCTTCAGGACTGCCCTGCATTGCTCGCATTTACCTAACAGGCGACTTCCCCCTTCCCTGCTAGAGTAATTAGGTTGATCGCCCGCTTCTAACACATTGGTATAATTTGGTTTGCAAACTTCAAGATATTCTGCCGCAAAGAGATTCCAACTCAAAGGACCATTAGCAAATATTGAGTGAGCCGACTGCCCCAGAAATATGCGAGCTTCCTAGTAGAAGCCTAACGCTTCGCAGGTCGCATAATAGACTGTGATTTGGTATTCATGGTGGCTGAATGGCTGAATGGTCATCAATCCTGAAGTCTTGCCATCCTCGTTTTGGGCACTCCTTGTGGTCGAAGTTGAAAATCAGCTCCAAAATGATAGGCATGGGCGATTGAACTTTTTGAACCTGCCCACTAAGCGGGTGGTATTATCGGGGCTGGACATCTGGACCGTTACCGTACTCTCATGGCGCTGGGATACCAGTCGTCCTGGTCTTTACTTAATATTCTCGCTGCTGTTCGTCATGCGAAGTCGGTGGGAATTGAATGCCTCTTCATTGGTGCCATCTCCATCAATCAACAGCGAAGTGGTGATGACCTCAGTGAAGAGGTCCTTGCCTTTTCGAAATTATATGAGACAGTACCCGTTATCGCAGCCTATGACATACCTAGCGAGGAAACCCCTCGGATATATAGACAGTTCTACAAGACGGTTTTGCGTCCGTGGAATATCATAATAACCCATACCAGGTCACATATGTTGGACACCAGCACGATTCTGGCGGTTGCGGGTTATATGGGGCGGGGCGTGACATAGATGGCGACCTATTTTTGGGAATAGTAAACAGCGTTTGGGATAAAAACGGGAACGGTTATGTCAATACAGTTTTGGGAGTTCTCACAGGCGAAGTCGGTATGGCCGTCGTTTCTGACTTTGGATTTATTCTTCCAGCATACGCCCGCATTATCGAGAACGCATACGAAACGATGAGTCGCAACGACTTCCTCCTCACTGTTGCGTTGCTGTGCCAGGCTGCAACCACGCCAAGTTCTGTTATTTTCGGATCGCATCTTGAGGCAAAAGGGGAAACGGAGAAAGCTGCGTTGCCCCTTGGTGCGTTCACGCGGTATGCTGTAATTAGGACGGAACGGAAGCTAAATCACAGCGTTCACTATAGATTCTTCGAACTCCGTCTTGATGGGCAGAAAATTGCAAAGTGTAAGGCGAAAGAGAGACTCGAGGATTCAGACATTTGCGTATTAACGGTTTTACCAGACGCTGAACACTTGATACTAAAGGCGCTTGGACGAGACGATGAGTTAGAGGACTTTGCGAGAAATGAGGATGCTAGAAGAGAGTGTGTGTACTTAGTTAGTCATGAGGGCGACAATAAACCGGGTAAAGTTAGACTAGCGTTTGCTAATCTAGATGATTGGGGTTCAGAAGCATCTCGAGCCGATGACCATCGGCCTGGATTAGGCCTAGGTTAGTATTGAGATAATGCAGTGCGTCGAAAACTCGTGCATCTTGTCAAAAGTCCGTCAACCTATAGGTTATTATATCATCCATCCCGAGCACTGTGCTTGAGCTTGGGAGGCTGCCATACTCATGTAACAATTCTAAGTCCGCCCGCTAGAAGTGCTAGAGAAGGAGGATCTACACGCCTAGCTTAAAGCAGCTTAGCTGTAATCTATCGCTGCTGATGCTAGATCTGTAGCTATGTAGCTGTATGGCTGTACGGTGCTTTAGGACACCCGAACACTAGCTAGAATTGAAGGCCCTACTATATAGCTTATGTTAACAAAAACATCTAGTATCAAAACCGCAATCAGCTTCAGATATAGCTATCGAGCAACTTCAAGATAAAGTATAATACACAAATGTAGCTAACGCGAAAGCTTGCATATTATAGAGATAAACCATTGTGCTGCTTTACAGCTCTGCAGGCCCATCATTGATCCCTCTTCCGACCTACTACGTCCTTATGCTTCTCGAGTATAGCGCAACCGATATATATACTAGATAGAAGCCGGATATTGCTTTAGCTTGTTAAAGGAGAATATTGTGAGTTGGGTGGTGTGCAAAGAATGGGGTAGACAGGTCTTACACAGCAGGCATGGTAGGAGATAAAGGCTAGCTAGTATGATACGGAATACTAATATATGAGTTTAGGCTTCGGCAAGCGGAGTAAGTGTTGCTTGAAGATCGCCGTCGGTGTACGCACGTACAAAGGTGGAAAGGGTCTGCATATCCCGAGGACACAGTTGTCGTACTATGATTATTAGAGCTGTAGGGAGGGGATCGTCGATGCTTACAAGCGCTGGGCTACGTAAAGTAGAGATCTAATGTTAGCTATGCTACCTAAGGCTGTATGCCGTTCCGTTATTGACAACAACCCTTCTATCCCTTCACAATGCCGCCCAGTGCGGACGTCCACAGTGACCCCCCAGCCGGTGTAGGCTGACCGTCCCCCCTACTAGTAGTAGCAACGGTCGATACCTCGCTTCTGCAATACCGTGTCTTACTACCCAATACAAAACGCGCTTACTATACCCTCTACTGTTATTTATCTATTTGTCTTTATATCTAATATGTAGTAGGCGATTCAATAGCGATCTCTGTCCGCTATTTAATATCTACTTGTATTTCCGCTACTAGCGGTCGGTCAGGCTGGGCCTTTGCTTGCGTAGATATATTAGATAGATACTACCGTCTATAACTTTACGTCTTATATATTTTATCGTTCGTGTGTCTGGGAGCTGCTTAGGGGGAAGCTACTATTCTATATATACCTAGCCTGTTTGATAATCTAGTCTAGGTTCCAAGGTGGCTAGAAGTAGCTCTTTGGTAGAGTAGTAGAGCTTCGCAAGCAGACTTCCGACAAGGACTTGGCATGGTTTACAGTGTCTAGAACTCTTACTTTACCTATTAAGGCAGAAGGGGGTAATTGCTAGTCTTCCGCGGGACTCCGCCTATTCGTGTGCGATGAATGGACGCCAGTTCAGCCACGGCCTACGGTCCATTTCTCGCTTCGCCTAAGCACCCACAACTCGGCCTGCTAGACTTTGCGGCAGCCAATGGCAGCTGGCGGCGGGCTAGTAGAAATGCCCAAGGCTAAGCGACAGCAGATACCATTGATCGAACTGGCGACGACAAGAGATACTCAACGGGCACGAGGGCTTGGAGCACGACATCGCCGATGACGAGAATCTCACCGGTAAAAGTTCAGCCCTATTCATCCTAACGATATACGGCGCAACCCGAGACATACTATGTGAAGCCATGATGTTTAGTTGAATTCGGTCTATGAAGTGCCTCATCTAAGCTGACAAAAGTGGCCTCAGCCTTGCGGCTGCAGATGCACCCACAGATTACCCCGACTCATCTGTGTAACTGAACAAGTTGCCCTACCAGGCTTGTTGCTAGAGATAAGTTGACGCTAGAATCCATGTGAGGGGCATATAGATAATGTAACCCAAAAACAACATGAACGACGTGAATGCACAACTCGACCTCACGTTGGCTCAGCCTTGTTCCCACAGATTTCAGTTATGTAATAGCTAATTGAACTTCAAACAACAGTTCATCTAGGAATATAACATAACTAAGAAATAAATCGAAGTCAAAATAGCAACGAGCCTAATTGACGGGCGAAAACCGATAATAGGATCGTCAGATATCAGGTAGCAGTGCCGGGGCCTAAGAGACGGGACAAATGCGAGTGATGCGAGGGCTGAACAGTCTCGTTCATAGAATTAATTTAGCCTCGTATTGCTGCCTTGCAGGATAATGAGATGATGTTGCTATGTATGCTATGCCTAAATGGCTTCCACTCTGAGTGTGGGCCTATCACAAGGGATGCTTTGGAGTCTTGCGCCTTCGCCACCATGTTCGCGATCGTAAGCCCGACGTATTTTTGTAGGTCGTGGAACAGGTATGACAGGCTCGTACTACCATCCGTCAAGTATAAAAGAAGCACTCTGCTTCCCTGACTCGAAAAAAAAAAGATCAGATAGCCCGCTTGACTTGACTTTCAGCCCACCTCTACGAACGAAAACAGACCTATCACATTGACTTATCAATCTGAGCCAGACGATGAAGGCATCCGCTATCTTCTACGCGGCGGCATTTTCGGTCGCAGCAACCAACGCCTGGTCCGTTAGCTTCCACACCCGCAGCAATATCAGCTGGAACGTCCATGGAACGAAGGATGTGACCTGCAATAATATCAATTGGCCGTCGGGGAAGCCACAGGAGGACGTCGAGCATATCAAGTGTGTTCTTTCTTCTTTCCTTCTTTCCTGAGCTTAACATAAGCATAGTTTCAATGCGGCGACGGCTGGCTGGCCTGATCCGAATACCTTGACCGTGTATCCTGGGTCGCGGTGCGGTCCTGGTGGTGTGTCCTTTAAGCCGGGGATCAGTAAGCCGGGAAAGGGATTCCTTGTTGGTAGCTATGCTATTCATTAGGGATGGTATGGTGGATTGTGGAAGGCATTTGAGAGATATACAGGAACAGTATATTGCCGTTCATTATTGGTTCCTCTACTTTAACGACCCAGTTCTTGTACCAGGGTGTCCCGCCACATAGGGAGGGTGTTATGTCGGTAGCCACAATATAGTTTATTGTGCCTCAAGTCCTGGCTCCATCCACACTTTTCCCTATAAATTAGCAACATTGTGAAAATATTGATCTCCCGTAAAAAGCCATTGTAAACGAAGGTACTCATAGTTAGTCAATAATGGAGATTTAGTAGAGTAATTATACCCCCCCCCTTTCCTGCTCTAAACTCTTAATTTTTCTTCACTTTTCAACATTATAGGTACTGAGAATCAAACCATGGAGGAACGACTGCGCGAAGTAGGACTAATGCTGCAATCAATGCGGTCGACTATGGTGACACAGGGTCAAAGCCCATTTTTCTGCCTTCCACAAGAGATTCGAAACTTAATATATAAACATGCCTTTGAAAACTTCCAGTTGCATGGCCCTGGCGGATATATCACTGAGATAATTCAAGGGAAAAAAAGGGTGCATAGAGCGGAAGCAGTCACAGGTCTACCGATCTGGATGAAATGCTGCAAACTCATATGCCTAGAAATGTTAGAGAATATTGGAAAAAACTGTATAATCTGCGCCACACCTTATCGGAGCAGAGTTGCCAACGAAAGACCAAGCCTGCTCATCTTCAACCAGACTGCATTTAAAAACTTTCATTATGAGCAACTGAGTAAACTTATACCCTCATCCCCACGAGGTTCACTTCCCGCCGACAACTATGACCATCTATTATCTTCCATTAGGCACCTACACGGGGAGAATTTATCACTACGGGCTGATTGGCATCGCAATACCGGAGATCTTAGTTTGAAATCGAAGAAGGTCAATGACTTTGCTAGCTTCAAAGAGGTTTGGGAGAGTAACTGGGATGGCCGATTTCGAGAAGTGTCCATCAGCTTCAACATCCATGGACGTGCTGAGCGCAACCCAGGGAAGCTTCTTGTCCCCGCAGAGAATTTTCTTGCCACTGCGGAAGCTCTCGCAAAGCGACTGGTCGGGCCTCTTGGAAAGGTTTCGAAAAAATACATGATTTTGACTGATGGTGACCTAAGCCTAGTGCCAAGTAAATCCCATTGCAATCATAAAAGTTACCGGGGTCAGGTATCGGTGGAGCGGGACCTAATATAGTTCAAATCATTGGAACGGGTTCTACGGGATGGCTAAAGACCATTTGAATACGGGTGCTCTGAGAACCAATAGAGCAAAACGTCAGACTGCAAATACCGCCATGGTTGGCACAAAAACATACCGAGAAGTAAACCAGAACTCCAGAACAAGACCTAGAACAGATAAAAGCCATGCTTTGAATTATATCGTATACCATAGCAATCATACCCTCTGCCTCCCTACTCCCAGCCCACCCATCACCGTCTCCTCAAACTCCTTAGTGTCCCCGCAAACCGCCGCCTTGTAACATAAATAAACGCCATGAGCATGACGGCAAAGACCGCCGCGCCCGTGCTACTCTTCTGATTCGCTACCGCCTTCTTCTTCGCCTCCTCATAGTACTCCTTCATCCTTTCCTTGTACCCCTCGCCCTGACTCAGATCCGGCATCGCCATGATCTTGACTACCAGCGCAGACCACCCGGTGAAATGCTGCGTGCGCTGCCCATGCCCGCCAACAGGGTCGTACTGCTCCCATAGGTAGCCCGTCTGTAGCCAAGCGGAGTACACCGTGTCGACGATGTTGCTTCTAAGCTCAACATATATCTCGCGGCAGCGCTGCTGGTGGGGTCCAGAGGTCTTAGCGAGGAGCAGCAGCTGCTCGATGATAAGGTAGTTCATGTTGATCCAGATGGGGGAGCGCCAGTAATTATCGCCGACGCCGTACTTTTTACTTTCGGGGCTGAGGCTGCGGATGCCGTGGTCTGTCCAGAGGTGGTTGGAGTCGCGCAGGAGGTCGAGGGTGGCGGAGAGGTGTGAGTGGTCGGGGCCGAGGAGGCCCGTCATGAAGGGGAAGAGCGAGACGTAGCCTTTGTGGCAGACGAGTTCGTGGACGTCGTCGCGGACGACGGCATCGCAGAAGATGTTTTGCTTCTTGGCCCAGTGCAGGGAGTCGAGGTTGGTGTGCACGCCGCGGAGGTGCGCTTGGTAGGCGAAGGTGTCGTGCGTCATGGAGAGGAAGACGGCGGCTTTTTCGAGGACCGTGGCCATGACGGCTACCCAGCACATCGCGTCGAGGTGGAGTTCGGTGATGTCTGGTGGTTCGGCTCGGGGGAAGTCATCGAGTCCGCTGGCGTAGTTGGTTTCTGGTGTGCGGCCGCGCCATCGGTAACCTTCGTTGAGATTGGCGGTTGGGACGGAGTGGGCTTCAACGTCTCCTGATTGTGATTTGCGAAACCATTCGTAGTGTTTCTTTAGGAGTGGATACATTTCCGTGACAAACGCGTTACCGGCGTCGACTTTGGTGAGATACCACGACTCATGTCCGTAGTATTTGAACTTACCTTGCAGCATATCAAGGAATCTTGATATTACCAAGAACATGGTTGGGGGATTTGCTATGTGTGGGAATTGCGTAATAAAGTCGGCTGGTGTTCCATTCTCTGCTTCGGCGCCTAAGATTTGCTCACGGGCGATCCAGCCATCATCATCCATGAGCCTTAGCCAGCCCCGAATGATCTCTAGAGCTAGATCAGCATCCCAATCTATTACCGGAAGAAGATGGAAACCCTCGTCCCAGAGAAATCCTCGCGGGAACATTGCGCGAGACGGCGTATGAGTCAAAAGCTCATAAGGCCCCTTCATCTCGGGAGTAGCATGTTTCTTTGCTTCCTCTGACTTCTCCCAGAATTTACCAGTAGTCTCAGCATAGATTGCTTTCTTTGAGGTGTCGACCTGGGTGGTTCCTGTGAAGTATCCTAGTCCACCTAGGAGGTTTGAGAATGCATATTTGGAGAAAGCCAGATGCTGTTCGGTCTGAAAAGGGGCTTTTGGGCCAAATACGTGCGCGAAGTTCTTTCCGAACGACTTGACAGTGCTTTCGAGGTCCCTCGTTAACTGAGCAGCTGCAAAAAAAGTTAACCTAAAATCTAAGCACGAGAAGTATCATTTCTTGGGTGGTAATAGGGATACTTACATGTCATGGCACGCGTCGCTTTGACGGCTGAGTAGAGGACATCGAACTATGGAAAGTTAGCTTGTTTATGTGTAACAACGCTAAACGTACCTCAAATTTTCCATGGCATTTTATTTGCACGAAATGCATGTTGCCAGCACCAAACTCGTTATGTAACATAATATCCATAGGGGGTGCTTCATCTTTCTTCTTTTTCCGAGGCTTTTTCGCCTGATCTTTTAGCGTATCTAGAAAGCTAGCTTCCTCACAGAAAATGGTCAGCTAATGTTCATTCAAGCTCTGTTTACGGAATTGAGCAGGGTTGGATAAGGTACGATGTGATGGAATTCAGCTTACTTCTTGCTCGCCACAGCCTGTCCTCAGAGACGTTCAACGACTTTACAACCATGGCCTCGTGTCTTCCATTTTCGCCGCTAGAAACAGGCGCCGGTATGTGTATTCCAGCAGTTCCCATCTGCGGATGCTCGATCCAAAAATTTGCGGCGTGGATGGACGTGTCTCCCTCTGCGCCCAGCTGTTCACTCGCTTCTAGTTTGCACTTGGTACACGTGTCCATAGATTCCATCCCCACGTAGAAGACGACCGACGTCTTCAAATCGGTAGGTGCATCCTTCCTCGGTATGCCTCTTATTCTGAGCGCCCAATTGCCTGCCATTTGCCCGTCCGACTTTTTGATGAACTCTGTCGTTATGTCGATTTTATTCTGGACATCTTCAATGGTTTGTGTTCCGCCTTCCCGGGTATCATATGCGGTCCAGCCATATCTCGCCATGCCAGCGCCGATGTCAACTTGATGCCGCAGTCGGCTGTCCATGTTCTCTAGTTCACCCCACATCAGCCCCGCGATAAGGCTATCCGGCATCCGGGGGCGGATGCCCATGTACAGGTTTGGCCGATAAGGGCCCCATAGCAGCGACGCGTTGTGTGAGGATATGCTGTCCGAGCCGGCGGCATGCGCAGGTGGAAGAATGGCGAGGAGCAGTGCAAGAAGAGGCGATGGGAGCAGCATCACGAATGTTTTGTCGTGTGACTATCAATTGACTGAGATTAAGTGAGCGACTAAGGTGAGGTGCGGACGCGAGCCATGTTTTTGTTACATTGGCTGATAAATGTTGCCTTCATCCACGAAAGATTGATATTCTGAAGCGCGGCACCAAGACCCCAAGACCCCTGGATCGCAGTGAGACCTGTCCACTATTAGGCCTAGCTCCGCTGACATCATCTCTCCGAACACGAACTTCACGTGTTTTGAGTTGCGCATGCCAGTTCGAACGAAATAAATGCGATAGTATTGCTTGATACCCCTTACACACTATCCGGGCGATGGACCGTGTGGAGTAGCCTGCTAGCTGTGAACGACGTCAGCGGTTGCTGGTCGGCACCATCACTATGCCGAGCCCCCACACATGACATGCAGCCAAATGCACGAGAACAAAAGCAAGATATTCATCTTGCTTATACAGATTGAACCCAGAAGATCATACTACCCAATATGCAGGAACAAGTCGACCGCCTAGTCAACAAAGTCTGGAGTATGATGTGCAGTTTGACGGCCAGGGTACTCGCTGATCGTAGTTTGCAGATCAATACAAAGATGCGCCTGCATCGAAGAGGCTGCTTATTGCAGTATCTGGTATCCCTGGATCCGGTAGTACTCGACTGCCCACAGTGCACCACAAGAAGCTTACCGGTGCTAGGGAAAACCACACTCTCCGCAATGGTATCAAAGCTGATAAACCAAAAGTACGCACAGGAGTCACCAGGAACCTCTAACAGTAACCCTCTTTCAGCATTCATTCCAATGGACGGGTACCACTTGTCACGTGCGCAACTAGATGCCATGTCAGACCCAACACATGCGCATGCACGCCGAGGCGCAGCGTTCACTTTCGATGGCGAGTCATTCTTTAACCTTGTCAAGAGGCTAAAACAGCCATTATGCCCAGAAACACAGACACTCTATGCCCCAAGTTTCGATCACGCCACCAAGGACCCGGTGGACAACGATATTGCCATACCTGTTTCAGTACGCATCGTCATCTTCGAGGGCAACTACTGCTCTCTGGATAAGGATCCATGGAGACAAGCAGCAGAGCTGATGGATGAGAGGTGGTTTGTTGATGTCGATTTCAAGGTCGCCAGGAACAGATTAATCCACCGACATGTGAAAGCTGGCATTGCAGCCAACGAGCAAGAAGCAAGAAAGAGAGCGGATGAAAATGATCTTGTTAATGGCCAAGAGATTGTTGATTATCGTCTGGGCGTACATGAGCTGATTCAGAGCAAGGAAGACGAGACATGGGCACCAGAAAAACAGGGGTTTGATGTCAAGAAAGATCCCGGTACATAAACAATAGGCGATATATGTAGCGTCATATTTTGTATATTCGCACCAGCCTGATTTGATTATGCTTACAGTACTACTATTTCAGTCAACTGCTACGTATAAAATGTGACACAACTGACGGTGTTCTGCGTATCTGACACAACCGTGTTCATTTAGTCGAAAATAGAAACTTCTATGTTTCACTGCTTCATATACCAAGTACCACCGACTCTTTCGTTCCTATCATGCTCAGCTCCGGTCTCGGTTGTAACGATAGTAGTCACACAAGCCACCCAATATAAAACAGTTACAAATAATACCCACCATCAACAGCCCAACCTCAATACACATACATAGCACCAAGCAACCATATTTACACAAGTCATCATTCGGAAAACGTACCCGAGTTAATCATCTGCAATCCACACCCCTCAGCAAACTTTCCCAGACAGGAACTCGCGGTACAGGGCGCTACCATGCGGAAACTCGGGTACCGCTTCCACGATGCTCTTCCTGGTGGCGTGTTTGGTTCGGAAGCATCCCCCGACCCAACACACCGAATAAGATGCAATTCCACGGCAACCCCGGGCCAAATTGCCATGCCTACCTCCAACTCCGATACCAGATCAGAAAAAAAAAAAATTTTTCAGCATGTCGTCCGAAACAGCTAGCACCCTCGCCAACACCGTTTACACAACGGCCGTCGGCTACGCACCCGCAACCGTGTGGACAACCATGTACATCACCCCACGGGAGCACCCCACCGCCCGCCCAAGGAGCAAAAAGGCCAGCGTACCCGTGTTTTTCATCTGCAATCCACACCCATCAGCTTACCTGCCAGATCCAGCAGGCTCTCCCGCAGCCACGCGGGAGCCATAGCTTGAACCCCCCTCCCCTCTCAAAGAAAAAGGGTGCAACATCCGCGTGTCAAAAAACTATAGATCCCGACTCCCCGAATAGGAAATCGGCGTGGCGTTGGAACCAAACAGCCGTAGCTTGGTCGGACCCCCCCCCCACCCGCCCAGCGAGTGTCGCCATCTTTCACGCGCGCGGGGCGCGCAAACTTGCCTAGACTAGCAAAGCGCGTTGCGCACGCCCAAGTATAGGGTAGGCTGTACCGTATTTGCCAACGGGCGTCGAGGCGCGCTCGTCATTTTTTTTTATGGGGTGTGCTGCGTGCCAATGTGGAGTGCGCCCGTGGTAATGCCTCTGGGTTCCACGGCGCAGTGCAAGACTTACTGCATGGAGTAATATGGGTGGGTATGGCGCTGTGAATGGCAAAAGAAAGGGTGGTGAATTGTACCGTGGGGATCGTGAGTGGCCGCATTGGCGCTACATCGGGCCGAGTGAGGGCGGACCTATGTCCGGGTGAGGTAGGTATACTTTTGCTTGTGATTACTATTCTTTTTGGAAGATGGGGGGGGGGGGGGTTGGTTTGATGGAGGGGTTTGGGCACGTGGGAGGTGGGTTGAGAGTGAAGGTAGTGATGCTGCTAGCTTATAGCTATTTTCTAGACATGTTCAACTTTAGCCTAGATTAAATGGTTACCTAACTGAAATAGACAAATGTCAACCCGTTTATCACTCTCGGTAGCCGGTAAATCTTCTTCGGTAATGAGACGTAAGAACTCTGGCCCTAGGTTTTTTCTCCAGGAGTGTAGCCTAGAGCTTCGACGAGAAGGAGCAGAAAGTCCAACCGACCGGTTTCCATCTTAAGCTGTAGAATCCCCAGTATTTCAATTAGCTTCTTGAGATTATAGGGACAAAGCATAACCTTGTGGTTGGTACTGAAGCCATTCACTTTGCATGGAAGGCGAGTGTCCTCCCACAAGCCATCGAATTGCCTAGCTAAACTCCAGTGGGAAACCCAGCGCGAACGTTCCTCCTCTTGCATGTTTATCACGTACGTCTTGTTGAACCACTTTATAATACCATCTGGGGATGAGAGGGGTTTTCGATCTCGCGCATCTGCTTCTTTTCCGGTTTGTGCGATGCTTCGTTCTAGCTCCCCGAGTAATGATCTCGGTGGTGGTTGCCAACCATTAGTGGCATCGATGTTCAGGTGTCGGCCTTTGGCTGTACTTCGCCCGCCCGTGACCGTTACAAAGAGATGTATCTACACAAAGCTTTTGAATCTCCTTCCCAACTGTGACAACGTCACCGGGTAAGCACAGCCGATACGGACGCCGGCGAGGTCGCCCATCTCGTGGTGTTTGGCGATGCCTTTGTGCTTTGAAACCCATTCCCGGAATTTCGGATCCTTTGCTATGCCCTTGAGCTTGTTTTTTTTTTTTCAAGAGAGTTGGGGTCTTTTGTGCGGTAGGTGACTACGCCTCCGACATGTAAGCTGCCGAGCAGTATTTTGCAATCTCCCCCCGTCACTGCGAGCGTCTCGTAATGCCGTCGCATCTCCTGCTGTTTATATTTGTTGACTAATGTGAAGACCTCCGAGTCGCATGATGGAGGATTAATCGTTGAACTTCATCATGCCTAACATAACCGTTATGGCATTAGAGGCACAGAAGGTTTGGACATGTAGGAAGGCTGGTAGGCAGCTGCGGCCAATATGTGAATATCGCATTTATTCGGCGAGCACAGCTATGATGCTTCAGTCCCTCTTAGCAGCTCAGCCCCTTATATAACGCAGGTACCATCGCATGCATACAGCAGGCAACTTCTCTAGATTTCAAGATTTCAAACAGAAGATATTAGAAAACTAGCTTTTTGCATAGTATTAAATACCTTGTAGGGACGCTATTACTCCCCCTAAAATATCAATACTACTTAATTTTCCTTGTATAATACCTAGATTATATATTCTTGTAGAGAGAGCAGTATACTCAAAAAGCCAACATGGGGCCGAATAGCCCACGCCTTCGCCTGATATGTTAGCCAATCCTTGTATGGAGCCCGCAAGGTTGGTTCTTCCATTCGGGTTTTCGCCTTGCTCAGCCACCTCCCTGTTCACTCGCTCCATCCTATCAGATACGGGCCTGTGGCGATTGATGCGGGCTACACGAAGAGCGTGGAGCCTGATGGATTAGTTGTGTATGTAGAAATATGTAGTAGGGTGGAGTGTACATCAGACTGGATGTGAGATTTGAGTGGGTAGGAAAGCAAAGTAACTCTTTGAACTAGGTCTCATTCGAATTATATAGGTCGCGCATGTATGCGGTTTTAGAATTTGGGGGGTAACAGAGCAATCAAAACTTTAATAATGTTGGGGCTTTTCCAACTCCGTTGTCGGACACCAACTCTGCAAACATCCCAAAAATATGGATATAACCTAATTTTGTTCGGAATATACTTATAATATATATCGCGTGTAGTTTATTATTCTGAGCTCTCAAAAGTAATAAGGGGATTACAGGGTTATTATATTGTGAAGTTCCAACTCTGCTAATGTCGCCCAAAATTACTGGTTAGATGGTGTGCTCTTGTTCTCAAACTACATAGTTTGCCTACGCAGACTGGTAGGCTTGTGTCCCGAGCAATGTCCTATGGGTAGAGACGTCAACGGACGTCAAGTTGGATGTTGGAAGTTCTCACCACATCCGCGCGGCTAATCAAAGACTAGACGTCGGGGCAATCTTGGCACTATACGCAATGACCTCACCCCATGGACGAAACCCTATTTCGTACTCGGGTATCTCGCTCGCATCCTCACCTCCCAAACGCAACACGGATTCCCAATGGCACTCATCGAATCGTGGCTCCCCCCCTCGCGCGAGCACTGGGATCTCATCTGCCAGATCTGGGCGTACTTCCCGCTGGTAAGCCTACCTTACCCCTCACCAATTCGCATTCACGTCTGCTCATGTGGTGTCTGTAGGTCACGACGCTGCAATGGGTGCTCGACTGGTACCCGCAAGGCAAAACGTCAGTCGCGTCGCGCTGGAACGTGCCCGGCGCGCTGGGCTGGGCAACGATGGAATCCGCAGGCTTCGTGATGCTGCTATACATCATGTACGCGTTGCCGCGCGAGCTCGGGATCGCAGAGCTGCCGTGGGGCAATTGGACATTGGCGGGGTGTTTTGTAGGTTATGCATAAAGACGAGGGCATCTTGACTTGACGGGGCTAAGAAGCGCAGGTGATTCACTATCTGTACCGCGCGATTCTGGCGCCGCTGGTGCTCAACCCGAGCATGTCGCCGATGCACCCGCTCGTGTGGGCCTTGGCATTTAGCTTCCAGGTTGTAAACGCCATGTCGATTGGCGGGTATCTCGCGGGCTATGGGCCAACGACGCAGGCGTATTGGGGTGCGCGGTCCGGATGGATGTTCACGGGGCTGGTTATCTGGTGCTGGGGGTTGCTGGGGAATATGTTTCACGACGACGACTTGCGCGAGATCAGGCGGGCTGCGAAGCGGAAGCAGGAAAGGCTAGCGCGGGAGGAGGGCACGGCGGTGAAGGGCGTGGACAAGGTGTATATGGTGCCGAAGAACGGGCTATTCAGGTATGTGTTGCATGCGCATTATTTGTGTGAGTGGATTGAGTGGGCGGGGTGGTGGATGGTTGGCGGGTGGGCGTTTCACCCAGGCCGCAACTTTTTGATCAATGAGGTGGCGACCATGCTGCCGCGGGCGCTGCAGGGCAAGCGGTGGTATGAAAAGAAGTTTGGCACGGACAAGCTAGAAGGCAGGAAGGCGGTGATTCCAGGCCTGGTGTAAGCAGACGTGTCGTACTCAGTGTGCCAGTAGCAGCTCTGTTAGCGTTGACTACCCGCGGTTGGCTGGGGTGGCTCTGCTGATGGCCGCGTCTGGGTGGTGTTAGTCGCAATGGCGTGCATGCGAGGAAATAGGCGAAAGGCACACTAAGCATGGCAGGCGATGGGAACAAAGAAAATCTGAAGGGCCGGAGCTGTGCAGCATCTGAAGAGACGAAGAGACGATCGCATGAGTGGTGGAAATGAGCGTGTATATCAATATTGGCACGAAGCTGATCAGGAAGGACACGAGAACATGTGAGGCAACACCACGGAACGCCTGCCCCAAAAGGTTTACCCGGGCCCAGTGCGAGCGACGGCTAGGTGCTCGTGTTCGGCTGCTATCGAACGATAGTGCGCTGCGTTGTCGCCAAAACACGAGGCCTGCAACGTACCAAGGATACTCTGACCTCGCCATCAGCTTAATTTAGAGCGGCCAATCAGACGGGCACGGGCTTGGAATGATCAGGAAGCTGATAACAGCGAATCCATGATGCTGTTGGGACCGGGGAGGGTGGAGCGGTGATGCAATAGTGGGTAGGCGGGGCGCCCGCGTGGCCGAGTGCTATGTAGGACTGTAGGACTGTAGGACGGCATACGCAGGGCAGGACTGAAGAGGATGGTGGAGATGGAGATGGAGATGGTGGAAGACGAGCTGGAGATGGAATGCTCGTGTAATAGCTGGGGGGCTGAAGAGCGAGACACAGAGCCCGACACAGAGCCCGAGGCACAGCCACGCAGGCGCTGCATCCAGTGCTAGGTGGCCCCCAAAGCGGATGCGCAGAGACAGGGCGGCGGCTGCAAAGGTTAATGAACATCACAAAAAACTTGCTGCTGTCTCGATTGCCGACTGACTCGTCTCCATAGTAGCAGATGCATACCAATCCCCAGTTCCTCGCGCATTGCCTTGTCTCTGGCGGTAATTAGCTCGCGGCCTGCCTACACCGTCTAGCATCGCCGCTTCAGCCTCGACTCCACCCTCCCAGCGTCTCGTCTCCTCCACTTCCTACATCCTCGCGCGCCCATCGCTGGCTGCAGTCGCACCAGCTTAACCGCGCAGCCTTTGTTTTGTTCGCAGCGACGCTTCCAAGCCCCAGGCCTGCCGCATTCCGCGACGCTAACTTCCTCACTCCTTGAAACCTCGCTGTCGCGGCTGCTTCGTTTCTCCGTGCTGATCGTCGCCTTGCCGCCTGCTTTTCCGACCTGACGCTGCTTTCCTTGAGTTTTCTGCTATCCATCCATTGCCATTGTCATTGCCATTGTCATTGCCATTGCCATCGCCATCATGTCGAGCAATGGCACTGCTAGTACGTTACTTGTTTCTGTTCTTCCTCCCTCGAGTCCTGCCCGGTCGCAGTCCCAGTCTCAGACGCAGTCTCCTCGCGCTGCTTCGTCCTCTCCCTTGCAGCCTATAACTCCTTCCACAGTCCCCACGCCTGCTCCAACGCCCTCTAACCGACCTTCCTCAGCCGACCCGCCCTCGTCGCCTGCTCCTCCCCCATCCCAGACGCCCGCAAACACTCCATCACAGGCCCCGCCGCCCTCATCAGCGCCTCCACCTCCACCAGCATCGAGCACGCCGCCGCCGCCGCCGCCGCCCCAATCGTCAGCACCACCGCCTGCCAGTTCGCGGCCACCGCCTGCTACCATCCAGACCATCACTGCACCGTCTCCTTCACCGTCAATCGACTTGCAGACGTCGGTGATCTTGGTCACCCCATCCCAAACCGTCTCTGGAGAGATAGTAACCCCCATTACCGTCACTTCAGTCATCACTCGCCCTAATTCGCAAAACCCAACCAACGCCCTCGCGTCGGGTCCGGCTCACCCAACTTCCACCGACACCCGGTTGCAAGGCGCCCAGAAGGATAATGCCGGCGGACTCTCAACTGGCGGCAAGACAGCCATTGCCGTGGTCATCCCAGTCGTCGTTGTTGCCTTGCTTGTGATTGGTGCCATTCTCTTCTGGCGCAAGCGCAAGCAACGGAAGAGCAACGAGGACGAGCGAAAGAAGGAGATGGAGGAGTACGGCTACAATCCCAACCACGACCCGACATTACCAGCCGTCGGCATGACTGCCGAAATGGCCGAGGACTCGAGCGGCTACCGCGGCTGGGGTAACACAGCTACCAGCTCTGGCCGCAAGGCTTCCACCACCCTAACTAGCGGCATGACCTACTCCGATAGCAACAGCAACCCTGGCGGCTACCAGAACCCCAACTCCCCAACCAACGGCGCCTACTCCGACGTCAACTCGAATGACCCGCTCGTCAACGGCCGCCGCGAGACCCTCGACTCAGACGGCATCGCCGCTCTCGGTACCGCCCCCAACGCCAAACAAAACGGCGTTCACCGCGGCATCTCAAACGCTTCCTCGTCCTACTCTGCCGCCGGCCACTCCGACCACTCGGCCGACTACCCGGGCATGCCCACGAACAACCCACAAGAGTACTACGACCAGGGCTACAACAACTACCAAGACGGGCCCTATGGAAGTAACAATGCGTATGGCGGCGCCCCGCAGCAGCCCGTCATACGGGACGTGTCTGCGAGGCGGAATACCCGGATTGAGAATCCGGCAGTTTATCCGCAAGGGAATACGGGGGTGTCGACAAACTTCTAGCTCCTTTTTTTTGGGGGGGGTGGGGTGGGGGGGGGTGGGAAACGCAAAGAAATTTTATTTAATTGTACATTTGAGCATCACAATGCCGAGTTGAGTCGAATCGCTTTCTTATATGATATATCCTCGAGATGCGCGTCGAACTGGTGTCAGTCGCTTCACGCACCTTTCTCTCTCTTTTTTCTTTTACAGAGGCGCGGGTTCATGCGCGAGAGTGTATGTTTTTAGTGCGAGGAGCCGGATGCATGCTTGGTGCGACGGTGATGCGTAGCACGAGATGAGATGGGATCGGGATCGGGATCGGGTGGATCGGGTGGATCGGAGGAGAAGAGAGGGTGGGGTACGGCATGTGTGGTATGTTGTACACTGGGAGGCCGAGGGGATGATTGTGTGTGAGGTGCGGGGAAGAGGGTGTGGAGTGGAATACAAATAGTAATTCAAATCGTTTTTGTCACTTTGCTGTTGTGTTTTGCGTGATTGAGGTGGTGGGGTCATGGGAGTATCTTGGACTGTGGGCTGGTTGCGTGATCGTTGGGCTGGTGGATGGGGATGGGGCTGTTGTGTGATGGTGGAGGTGTGTTAGGTACGTGTTGGAGCGGTATGGTTATCCAAAAATGGTTATGGTCTTATTAGAGTTGAAGGGAGGGTGTGGCAGCGTATCCAAGGGCATAACCGTGCTCTGAGGGCGTGTAGTGCTTGTGAGGCTTATTTGATTTTCACGATGATTGATTTCTGCTAGGGGTTTGGGGGGGGGGGGGGGGGTATAGCTAGGCAGGTGTGACTTGTATGCCAGGTCCTTCCTGGTCATTCTGCTTCGTCTGAATCCTTCAGCGCCGCAATGACTGTCCGCATGGTCAATGACCCGGTCAGGTCAGACGTGGAGTCGAAGCCGACGCCCAAGTTGGTCTAACTATTGCAAATAGCAATTCCCAGTCTTTTCTTCTCTCGGTCCTGCATGTTATTCCTCCACTTATTTGATGGTACGGTTGTGGAAACCACAGACGTCATTCAATAAAGCCTGAAAACAGAGCTACGCCCCTGCCCATCTCAATCTCCCCACACTTTTCTCTTGTTCTTCGCAATAAGCCTTGTAGGAATGAGACACAATCCTATTTGGGAAACCAGGGGTTTTATGGTGATGTTATGGATACTGTGTAGTTTGATAATCATACGGCACATCGGGGAGCCGTGTGGGAGGGCACCGGATGCCTTCCTGACAGCTCTTGGACTGGGATGGCTATTTGATGGAGAAAGACAGGCAGGCCAAACATACGACAGATTAATTACAAATCAGAAAACCTTTATGCAAAGTCGAATGACAACTGGGATTCCTCCCCAAATTCATTGGCAAACTTCTCTAGGATTTGTTTTCTCTTTTGGGCCATCTCCCTTCCGCTCTGCGTCTTCATTAGGTCGGCAAGTCTGTATAACTTTTCGTCGAAATGGTCGATTGTTCGCGTCATTGGCTTTTCAGGAAACTTGGCAGCGCCGTAGGAGAGACATCTTGCCACGCCCACGGCGCCAATTGCGTCAAGCCTGTCCGCATCTTGGACAATAGCCAGCTCAGGGTACTTTTGGAGAGTATCGACTACGGCTTGGGGGCTGCGCATCTCGTGTGTATAGCTGACGTGATTTACAATTGTCTGTACCTTTTGTGCCAATTCCTCGTTTGCACCGCGCTCACGCAATAGAGCAACAATCTGATGTTCAATGTCCTCGCCAGGCTTGGCATATTTGCGGTCTCCAACGTCATGTAAGAAGGCAGCCAAGAACAGCGCACATGTGTCGTATACAGCCGTTCCGGCTCTGGTTTCAGCTTCTAATATGCGATTTGCATTAGAAACAACACGTAGGATGTGTAAATAGTCATGTGAGCTGTCGTGCCCAGGCTGAGACATGTAGGTGTGGACGAATTCATTGATAGAAATAAAGAGCTGCTTGTGCTTGTCATCGACTGGAAGCTTTGGGGTAGGTATTGATATCGTTGCAGTCATGATTGCCGAATGGTGGAAATGAAATAGTGTAAGAAATGATAATGAGGAAAAGACGCACAGCGTATTTTGGTCGTTGCGCACGCGGTCACATGGTACCGGAAGCTTTACTTGATTTGGAAAGAGTCCCCTTCAGGTGTTTGTTAGTAATGGATATGTCTGGCAAAGTAATTGAGAATTTGTGAGAGGCAACACGATCGTACGCCTCACTGATTCATAGCAAAATGGATGACGGTGTGTGCCGTTGCACTTAGGCAGGTAGTTGATTGTGTGTAGCCTCAACTTTTCAATATCACCGAAAATATACATGTATACAAAGTGATCAGCCTTTGTATACCCAGGGCCGTTATCTTGCTCGTCATCGTCTTCATCATAGCCGTCGTTCTCGTCGTCACTGTAACCTTTGCCCGCGTGTTTCCAAGTGAGAAGGATATCTTCTTTATCTTCCTTGGCCTCATCTGGAAAGCGCTGGTAATACAGCCAGAATACAGCCAGTTCAAATGTAGCTGTGCCAGCTTCCTCTAGCTTGACACATTTCTCTTCAGCCTCCCGAACTTTCTAGTAAGGGCTTGGCGGAAGAAGGGAGAGTATCCCACTAGAAGGTCCTCGTGTACAAAAAATCTAGACTCATCAGGCCCAACCAAACAGTGGTGAAGGTTGGATTGGGGTTCCTGTGCGGCGTCGATTATGGGATTGGATTGGCGGGTCAAATACGCGTATGTTATGCAAGGTCGAGAATATTGAGCCGCCACTAGGGCGGAACCATTGGTATCTGTCGCCATTGCGGAGGCTCTTGATCAGGTATAATAATGAAGGTAACTAGTATAAGTAACGGAGCCGAGAGAGTGTGGTTGCAAAAGATTGAGCAGTAGTGGCATAGCCAGAGCCGAAGTACGCGAGGCGTCAGGCGCTAGTAAGTGAAGACGGAATTGAATCGATTAGACCACATGAGCAGCTCACTCGCGTAAGCTGGAGCGAAAGTGAAGTGAAGGCCCAAAGGACAGCAAAACATTTTCGTAAGCTGGGTCAAGGGCACTTGGAGGAACACACATGTTTAGTTAAACTGCTATAGCATTGATATTAAAGTTTAAGGTGGAAGTAAGAGTAAATCATTTGAAAATCAGGTGTGGTCGAACTCGTCTCATTCACAACTTCCTCCTTTAATGACCGATTATCGCACGAGATTTCTGAAAACATAGCAAGACGCGGCTTCCGGTCTGAGACATGATACAATCAAAATATGTCATCTTCCGACTCATACTCACCGTTCATAGCACGTGCCTTCACTGATTCCGCCAGTATTTACAACGGCCACATGTCGACGTTTACGGCCTCCGCAGGCCTCAATGGCACCTTTGTCAACATGCTCATGATAGTCACAGAGGGCCATGTTTTCTCTCAACTCGTAGTAAGAGCCCCGCGCCGTGACAATTTTTTTGTAGCGCGCCCAGATACACGCCATGAAGGTTTTGTTGTGAGATAAATCCGGCAAGTTCTCCATACGTTGGGCCAGAAAACAGTTAATATCGACCAAAAATCGGCAAAGAGGCCTTTCTGGATCAAGCGTATTAAAGACAAGGTCTGTGTCTGAGTCTGCTGGAAGGGCTGCCTTTTCGGACGTGGCAGTGGTGTAGAGATTATCCATGACGGCATCCCGGAGTCGTGTAATATCATATTTGTCCCCGAAGATATAGAGCAAGATTGCATAATGATATGGTGAAGCTTTCCAAAGGGAAGCAAGGTTTGCGTCATCCATGAGGGAGTCCGTTGGAAAGGTCTGGTAATAAAGCCAGTAAACAAACAGCTCGAAGGTAAGCAAGTTATCATTAAGTAGTGTTACAATCTTTTCTTCAGACTCCTTGAATTTTCCAGTAAGTGCAGCTCGGAAGAACTGCGAGTGGGAGATGAGTAACTCTTCATGAACCACGAAACGTTTTTTGTCTTTGCCGACAAGAACAGTTGCGAAGGAAGGCTCAGGCCTATATAGACGAACTAGTTAGCAATTATTGTATGTGGGGTTTAGGGTGTAGTTACAAGATTCTGGGACGACGTGGCATCTCTTTCGGAGCGCAAGTGGTCGCCATACTGGTATCGTCAGGCATAAAAGGCCTTAGAGCGCTAGATTGGTCTAAGGTTTAGGTTCTGCGTGGGACTGGGGATACTATCTTGGAACAGTCTGAGTGATCGGATAGTTTTAGGGTTTGAATAAATCTCTAAGTAGCTTTTGTATTATAATTTGGAAGATAGATGTTCGAATACTGTGATATTATGATGGTTTTAAATGACCACAATGTTGAGATAGTTACTGTATTAGGATAGTTGCCATATTGGGCTCGTTGCGTTGTTGAGGTTATTTTAGAATAATGTTGAGAGTAGGCAGCTATGGATGCAGTGAGAGTGCCCGAGGAATAATATTTCAGTAAAGTCTTAGCGAACCTCAGATATACTTTATTCAACAAAAAAATATTATTTATAACATCTGCTAGCTTTGCTGTAATCCAATACAATTCTTCTATTGGATAATTTAAGCGAGGCCACTTCGCAACCGATAATGGGATAGGCGTAATTCACAAATATTATACTTAATATCGTGGCAACTTTATTATTTTTAATTTCAAGATTTTTAGATGCGCTTATACTATTCAATCGTAGACACCATATTCTCTCTGAAAGTATAACAAGATGCAGCTTCGGGTCTGAGACTCGATGCGCTCAAGGCGAATAATCGCTGTCAGAATCCGTACCTTTTGTCAAAATCCGCATCCTCGTTAGAGGATAATAATTTGCAGGGATTATTACCATCCAAATACACCAAAAATCGGGATTTGCTATCCTCACAAGTATTCGTGGCTTCCTGGTCGACATGCTCGTGATAGTCGCAGAGTCTCAGCTTAATACAGATGTTTCCTTTCCATCCATATTGAGGCTTTCCGAGATAACATCTGTAGCGCTCCCAGAGACACGCCAAGAACATTTTGTTGTGAAAATATTTTATTAAATCCACTCCCATTTGTTGCCCCAGAGATAAATTCGCATCGACCAAGAACCGGCAAAGGGGCGTTGCTGGATCGAGCTGACCAAAAGCTAAGTCTGTGTCTGGCCCTGTTGGAAGATGGTTCCAAAATCCCGTAATAGTGGAGTAGATTTCATTCATGACTT
This sequence comes from Ophiosphaerella narmari, assembly GCA_028456235.1. NCBI lineage: Eukaryota > Fungi > Ascomycota > Dothideomycetes > Pleosporales > Phaeosphaeriaceae > Ophiosphaerella > Ophiosphaerella narmari. The sequence goes on from JALNQA010000005.1 coordinate 1,051,822, forward strand.
CTTCTTCAGTTGTGCGATACCATATTTATCACCAAGGATATATAGTAAGATCACATTACGGTAGTACGAACCCCCCCCAAGAGATAACTAGGTTCCTGTCGTCTAGGGAATAGTCCAATGCGAAATTCCCGTAATAAAGCCAGTGAATGAACGCCTCGAAGACTTGAGCGTTGTCTTCAGCGAGTGTAATGATCTTCTCTTTTGATTCCTTGAATTTTCCAGTAAGGGCAGCTTGGAAGAAGTCGGATTTGGTGATGAGCAGCTGTTCATGAACTACGAAACGTTCCTTTGTTTTCCCAACAAGAATGGTGGCGAATGAAGAACCCGGGCCACTAGGACTGATTAGCTAACACTTGTATGTGGCGTATGTGGTGTACCTACAAGATTCGAGGTCGGCATGGCGGAGCGTGAGTGGTCGCTATGTTGGTTTCGCAAGCAAAAGCTTTGCAGAGGTAGATTGGTGTAAGGCTTAGGTTCTGACGCTGCGACTATATATATGGCAAGGTGAGGGGCGAGCGCTCGCGAGCCAACGCGAAAGAAGGGCACCTTCACTGCTCCTCACTATCGGGCAGCAGCCAACATTGTAAAGTTTGGAGGTGAGAGTGAAGTAGCCGATTCTATGCATAGCATGGCAAATTACGTGAAGACCTCTAATATTTGATAAGCAGTTTCGCAAATCGCCAATCTTACTATTGACTTTATCGGATGTGACTAGAAGGAAATGACCTCAATGGTATCTTTCCCCTCATTAGTACCATGGCTACCCTAATTGAGCTAAAGAGGCCATGTCCTACACCATTTACTACCATGTAATATAAGCAACTTGGCAGACTTCTGAAACTGGCTAGATATCAATCATGCCGCAGTAGTCATCTCATGATACTAAGGCCGGTCTTGTCGAAGTCCATATACCGACCTACCGCAGTTGAGAGAGGATGAGTTTGTATTGCGTGTTGACTCCATCTACTAAAGCCTATTCCTCGTCACCGACCCTGGACAGTAGGCACCTCGACCGGCCGTTCAGTAACAGGCAATTCGGCCGGCTCCTGATAGACTTGAGCAAACGTCTGAGTCCCTTGTACTTCCTGTGGCGCCTTGCCATCCTGTGGAAGCTCTGCATGCCAAGTCTCAACTTCGGGACCAGTGGCCAGCTCCGCTTTATGAAAAGTATCCGCTGTATGCGCATCTTCGCTCTTTGAATCAACGCCCTTACGACTTCTCCTTCTCCTCAAGAGCAAAAAAGCAAGAAGCGCTACTGCTCCAACACCACCCACTCCCACACCAACACCTATCCCCGCCTTCGCCCCCGTACTTAGCCCACTACTCGCCGACGCATCTGGCGCTCCCGAACCCGTGTTCAAAGCTGTCGTAGTACGCCCCTGACTACTACTCGGCTTCAACACCAAATCCGTCACAGAACCCCCTTTACTATCCCTAACCGCATACCCAACGCTTGTAACCGTCACATCCACCATCTGCCCCCTCTTCCCCCTCACCCCACTCGTAACCAACGCATCCAACCCTCCCGGCCTCGTCGGCAACGCCCAATCCGTCGCCATACTAATCGTCACCTGCGAACCGCCCTCCACCACCATCGTCCGATTCTTCATTTCTACCGCGTCCCCCTTGCACACGACCGGCGGCCCAAACACCTGATTGACCGGCGCGCCATCCAGCCACGCGCCGCGCTGCAGCCGATCAAAAATACTTCGATATGCGTCAAAGTTCTGCGTCAGCGTCACAGAGCCATCTGGCGCCGTGCTCGTCAGCCCCCAATTCACCTTTGGCAGCTTCCACCCCATGTTGGCGTTTGTCCACGCTGGGCGCGCACCCCCGGAAACAGCGCCGTTGGGGCGTAGTAGCTGGCTCGACGAATTGAACAGGAAGAACGAGTCCTCGAGTAGGTCGGGACGCAGCTCGTACTCGATCGTGTCCGCCTCGTCGAAGACGCCCATGTACCCGTACCACACGGGGACGCTGGCGTCCTGCAGCGCCTTGCCATAGCTGACGTACGAGGCGTTCTGTTTTTCGACGGGGAAGGTCTCGAAGAGGCCAAGGTTAGAGATAGAGAGGTAATCTACGCGAGAGAGGTCGTTGGGGCCGTCGATGGCGCAGGTAAAGAAGTAGGCGTGTGGGCGGGTGAGTTCTGAGGCATCGAGGCTTTCGGATGTGCGGGGAATGTGGAGGGTTGCGCCGACGAGGATGGGGCGTTTGGCGTTATGCGAAATGTAGGCCTTTGTGTCACGTATGAAGGCCTGAGAGAGAGAATCAGCCGTGTTGAGAAAGAGTGTGGATTGTGGATGGACGAACTCGGTATGTCTTTAGCATGTCGGGCCATGTCATGCCGTTGATGGGGTTAAGAAAGCCGGTGTACATGGGGAGCACGCCGATGTCGAAGCCCATGAGGTTGTCATAGTCTTTGACGGCATCTATGATTTCGAACATGCCTTTGAGGAAGTCGGTTGTGTAAGATTTTGCAAAGTCCTCGTAGCTAGTTTCGAAGACTCCGTCTCGGCGCAAGACGACCATGATGTAAATGCCTACGGAGTTGAAGATGGAAAAACAGTCGTCGTGGTTGGCTTTAGGGTCGATTGACATTACGTAGATCGTGTTGATGCCGAGCCGTGCCATGAGTGCCGCATCGCGGGTACATGCTTTGCCGTCTTTGAGGGGATCCATAGCATTGGCGTCTGTCGTAGAGTTTGAGAGTGAGTACCTGGAATTTAGTTGTTAATCACAGCTACCGTATAACTGTGTTGGTGGTTCTTGTGGTTCCTACCATATCCCATTCATCGTGATCGCGCCTCGTGTCGCATTATTGATGAGAAACGGCCCTCGAGTAGCCGCGAAGTCCAGCGCATATGCGATTCGCGTTACACTTAGCAGTGCCAACCAAAAGGGTATGATAATCTATGAGGCTTTGTTAGTGTATGCTGTCTAGAGATTGGGTCACATACCATGATGGGTGTGGCGAATTGCAAAGCAATGAATTCGAAGTAGCTCAAACATCTAGGTGGCTGCCAAAACCTATTGATTAAGAAATACAAGGCAAGCACTAATTGAGCTAAGGTGGGCTATGGCGTTTATTCTTACCCTACTTGCAACACATATGGAGCCAAGTCGTGAGGCCAACCATGGGTGGCCTGGATTTGGACAGCTCAATTCGTATCTTGAGCTTGGCTGCCGATCGCCGCGAGGCTATGCCTAATCTCCGTGTTTCGAACATCCTAATTTTGGTTCAGCGACCATATAATCTCCGAGTGAGGATCTTATCGACACAATCATCACCACTACCGCCAAGGTAAGCAAAGCGCCAACTTGGAAGAATAAGTTAGTAGACAAGCTATCATCGATGAGATTCATAGATCTATGTTTGCGATACCTCCTTATAGTTACAGGTTAGCGAAAGATCCCGTGAGTGTGAGAGTTCGTGGATGCCAGGCTCACGACAGAAGCGTGCCTCATAGTCGTTATCCATTACAACTTGTAGACGTTTCTCATTCAGCGCTTTCCAATTTAATCATCGGATCCTGGTCCTCAACCTCCTTCTGTGCCGATAAGTCTCCCTCCTGCTGCTCACCGAGTGAAGCCTGTTCCTGCTGCTGACTGAGTAAAGCCTGTTCCTTCCTTGCCAGTAGCACATCGCATATGAACATCCATGGAAACTGATATTCATCTAACTCTTCAAGCTCCTCGAGGGTCGATATCTCCTCATCCGTGAAACCAGATTGGAGGAATTTCAAGGCAAAGAACTTTCGGAGCTGGTGGTAATTGCCAGCTAGCGAATAGACATGTATTATTTCTTTGAGCACATACTCGCAGAACTGGTCGCGATTGCAATACTCGGCCATGCATTCCGAAAGAGTCAAGAAGACAGCTTCGATAAGCTCATCGATGCGGTAATTTTCGCCAAAGATAAACGTATCTATCAAAAGCTTTGCATGATCGCACCAATTGAGTCCTAGGAATGATTCGATAGACCTTTTTCCCATGTCCATGAACTCGACAAACAGGGCAAAGATCGCAATATTGGTAATGTTGACGATGATAGCGCGGGTAATCCCAGAAGTTGGTGGTATGATAGGGACAGAAGGCAAGCAAATTTCGGTAAATCGGGGGGCCCTATTGAGTATTAAACCGGTTGGTACGTAGAAGTCCTTCGTCTGGCTACCCTCAACGACTCGGTAGAGAACTGTGCGCGTGTATTGGCTGTTTTGATGTCAGATGCATGCCTATTTGGTGCGACCAGGCAGGACTACGGAGGGAGGACAAGTCGGCCCTGGGAGTCGTAGGTTTCAGCCATATTTCTAGACGTTAGGTAAGGGTTGCGGGTGTGTAAAAGCACCCACACGCTCAGAAGTATTTGAGGACGTTTAGTGCTGAAGGTTTCGAAATTGCAGGGATTAGCAGATTCGAATCGTAGACGTAGGTGACAGCTACATTCACCTAGGTGTTCGTTTGTGCATCTCAGCTACTTTTCTTGGCGGCCTGGAGAAGGAGTAAAGTTAGACTGGCGTGCAACTTATTGTCATTTGCCACGATTTCGCAGAACAATGCCTTCTATAGTTTAGCTAGAAGAGATACCATGTTATGCGACAACCGTGACTACGAAACAAAATGTATGGAAGCACACTGCACTAGGTTAAGCGAGGAGTCGGGCATATTTCTCATGACAAAGAGCATTGCGAGATTAGATAATATAGAATGGCGAAGACGCATGGAACTAGAGGACCCGACCTATATGAGAGCAAGAAATGGACAAGCCAGACAGAGGAAAGAAGTAACTACTAGAAGGGTAGCTCGAGAGTTACGTAGTCATGTGGGGAGGGGGGTCATGCATTTCTCCAGTCTTGGCCTCGACAGTAGATGTCCTGATGCTACCGTAATGCTTCTTTTTGCAAGGCCTGGACTACTGAAAGCTGTATATGGCGCTGTTATAGAAGGACACCTGTTGATAGCCAGACTTTTCACACTAGCAGCCTTTGAGAGACGCTGCAATCAGTGAAAAGTCTTTGCCCGTGTGATCAAACACGATTCAAAAGGAGGATTCCGGTGGCTTGCGGTGGAGACAACATGACAGGAACATTGCACGATGGCTGATACGCTCAACTGGATGGTTACCAATCACTGCGTGTAGGCAGCAAACATGCGCAATAACTTGTCGACCATGAATCGAGATAGAGATTCCACCAATCCTTTTGGATAAATCACACTGATAATGACTCTCCGACAGCGCGGATTGGGTCCCTCGGCAAAGTTTGAGGCTCTGAGGTGTCACGAAGCCGTTTCCGATAGGGCATATATATGATGGCAGGATTCTTGGGGGTATAATTGACCAGATATAGGGCCGAAGATAGAGGGTGGTTAGAAGGTCCGACTAGTGAGGAGAGAGCATGTTGTTAGTTGTGCGGATATATGCAGAAGCCATCAGCACCACGATAGCAAATTTGCTGGTTGATAGAGGAAGTGACCCACCGCTGTGGGACGCTCCGTGGGGTGAGTGGTGTGGTCGGCGTTCGGGTGAATAAGAGCCGGCATAGCTACGCCCGATATATCGTTGGCTATAGATGGAAAAGGCTGTTGTGTGTCTAACAGTAATGGCTGACGGCCGGCTAAAGTCGGCCGGGAGAGAGAAACGGTAGGTGTGAGCAGTGGTGTTATATGAGGCGCAGTATGTGCTGCGAGCAGCTTTGGGCCAAATACATAGGGCGAAGGCCTGAAGAGGATGGGTGTGTAACTATACAAGCCAACGATTGCTCGCAGGCGGACGGTGAGCGGGCTCCGGAAGTATTCGGCCCCGGTCGGTTCTTTCCTGCTCTGCGCACTCTGATATCTAATAGATGGATTCCAGACTCGTCGAGGGCGAACACGTGACATGGCACAAATAGGGCTGAGCATGCACGATGGAGGACGCACCGCGACGGTAGAGGGCAAATCGGATCATTTGGCAGCCCCGATCCCGCGCAAACAGATCTTCTTGTGCTAGATGGCAGTTTGTCTGGTTTGGTCACGACGTTGATGGGCTGGAGGCTTGGCGGCAACGAGGTTGTCGCTGCAAAACACGTCAACTCGCCATTCTCCACCAATCCCCGCAAACAGACAAACTTTGGTTCGCATCGGCATCTTGTTCCCGCTTGCAATCTCTTGTTGAAAGCCTGACGCTCTGCTTGGCGTTTCGATACATTGAGCGGCGGCGAATGACGTGATTGGCGCGAAATTAGCAGCCTTAGCGACCGTATGAGCAGCCGACGGATAAATTCAAGCCCCAGCAGTCGGCGGGCGTCTCACGGCTCCACCCTGGTCAGGCTGCAGTGAATTGCTTCGAACATGCGACTCCTAGTGCCATTTCAAACGGCATATTCTGTGTCCAGCCATACGAAGGCTTTTGGGTGGACAAAGGCGCGGGTTTGACGGAAGCTTTGGTGCTTCCATCTCGCCAGGATATGGTGCTATCTCGCTTTCAATCTCCAGACGCACGGCGATCGCATCTACAACACGTTTTATATCCTCACCATTCGGCAAGCCTGCGATCTTGACTTGTCTGCGGTGACAATCTCGACTTTGTCCGTCCACAGCCCCACCTCCCGCACCCTTGACTACGTTACGGAGATGGTAGAGATAGCCGTTGGAGATTGCCAGCTGAACACTGCCCGCCGCATCCTCGCCGAAATCCAGCTCCGCATCAACGGCTTCAACACCTACGGCTAAACAATCCCACGTGCGCATGCCACACAAGCACCCTGAACCAAGCCCGCCACCCATGGCCACCACCACGCTGCCGCCTGGGAATCTGCTCGCCTCCCACCTCAAGGAGGGCGCCGTCATCGACGTCCAGGCCATTCCCAGCGGCGACCGCCCGGCCCTGTTGCTCCTGCACAACGAGGGCGAGGACGACATTGTCTCTATTTTCGCCGACGTCCTGGGCCAGAAGTGGGAGCCCGCGACCTCTGTGCAGGACATCAATGCAGGCCCGCCGTCGACCATCTACGGCCTGAGCAGCGCCCTTGCGCCCTCGCAGCTGGACGGCTTCGACCGCTCGCGCTTGTTGATTAATACCCACCGGGTGGACGGCGGCCATGAGTTGAATGAAGACCTGACCGATCGCTGCGACTACGAATACCTCTACACACGCTCCACCTTCTTCCGCCGCGACGTCTCGCGATTTTTGTCCTTCATTCTTGGCCAAATCGGGCCCCACCGCGACCTGACGAAGAAGGCGCGCACCACCTTAATTTCGACCACGTTCCCAGATGTACATGCGGCGCTGCCGAACCTCGACATCCTATCCGTAGGCGCAGACGCGATCGAAATACGAGTGGATCTGCTCAAAGAGCCGCTGCCGGATGGAACGGTTAGCAAGGTGCCGAGCCTGAAGTATGTTGGCGAACAATTGATGGTCCTGCGCCAACGCACAGAGCTTCCAATAATATACACCGCTCGATGCACAAAGGAAAATGGGCGTTTTCCAATGGATGACCCAGGCCTGTTCTACAAATATCTGGCGCGTGCCATACAGTGGGGTTGCGAATACATTGATGTGGAACTGTGGCTGCCCGAGGAAATTAGACGGAAGCTAGCAGAACATAAAGGCTGCAGCAAAATCATATCCGCGTTCCACGACTTCTCGGGCACATTTAAATGGACTGCGCCTGAAACTGAGACGCTGTTCGAGCAGGGAGCAATGTATGGCGATATCGTCAAGATGTATGTTCTAGTCAACTCCATGCAGGAGAACTATGAACTTGAGTACTTCCGATCGACTATCCAAGCCAAGTATCCCCACCCTCCGTTTTCTGGCCTCAACATGGGCCCCATGGGGCAACTGTCGAGGACGATGAATAAAATCTTCACCCCAATTACCCACCCGTTGCTACCCTTGATAGCAGCACCCGGCCAGCTGAGTGCTGCCGAGATCAATGCGGCGCTGCACACCATGGGCCAAGTGCCCAAGCAAGACATTTACGGCATTGGCAGTTTCCGATCGACGTCACAGGCCATGTTTTTTGAGAAATGCTTCAATGAGCTTAGTCTCCCGCACTCTTTCAAATTTGCCGAGAGAGCGCCAAAAGCCTCAGTTGAGCATATTTTCCAGCGCCCTAATTTTGGAGGAGCGTACATCAACCCACCACTAGCCGCATCGGCAGCATACCTGCCTTCGCTGTCAAACGCGGCACGTGCGATCGGTCAGGTTGATACGGTGCTGGTCCCACCAGGAGCAGGCAATGCGTCTTTTATCGGTGATAATACTAGATGGAAGGGTATCCGAGCAACACTAACGCGCGATTTTGTACCCTCAGCATACAGTGGACGAGCAGCCTTATTACTTGCTAGCAGCGAAGCAGATGCATCAGCGTCGATTTTTGCGTTGAAGAACTTGGGCATTGGCCCGATTTACACGATTGGGTTCAAGTCACACGGGCCGCTATCGGCCGACCTGCAGCCGGTACGGTCCATCGAGGACGTCAAGCATTTAGAGCAGCCCTTCGTTATTATCTCTGCGCTTCCAGCAGAAAAGAGTCTCTTGGTAGTGCCATTGTTGAAGCATTACAGGGTTCACGGGAGAAACGGCAGTACAAATGGACATGGGCTTGCGGCAGCGAAGCCTGCGGGCAAGGTGTTTGTGGACTTGGCCAGTGGGCCCCGGAAAGCGGACCCGCTGGCAGTGGCTACGGCTGCGGGCTGGACTGCATACGGCATTGCTGACGTCTCAGCGTGGACGACAGTGGAAACCATCAGACGGCTTGTAGGGCAGAATGTCTGCTATGACTTTGTGCGATTGGCGTCTGGTCGAGGGCTTTTTTAGCAGATTAGCAGAGGCAGCGCACGGCGGAGGATGCAACCAAATCAGTTTTACAGTCACTGGATACACCCTGGCGCTTTTCTTGCCGACGACATGCTGTGCTGTGTGAGAGGAGCAGTAATCTGTCCCAGGGCGGCATATCATGGCTCCTTATGCCAGATGAGGCGCTGAGGCAGACGGTCAGCCCACTCGAGGCCAATCGCTTGCAGCAGATTGCAAGGGTTGCGGGCAGCACAAAATTACGGAACCTCGTGGCGCTATCCCAGCGGTGAAGGACGGCTGGATTGGCTCGCTTGTTTTACCCCAGGTTTCTAGAAGAAGAGACAGCGTTCCGGCGCTACGGGGATTCGTTATGCGGCCGAGGCCGTGCGGCGTGAGACAAGAAGCAATCTAAAGGCCAAATTGCTGGTGTTGCAGCAAAGGCTGGTGTGGGTGCCAGGGTAATACCGAGGTATGTGCACAGTGCAGGCCCGTATTGAATCCGTCATTCCAGAACGCTAGCCTGCACCCCTACTCAGCACCTAGCCGGTAGTCTGCTTGCTAGCTAGCGGAGTGTCGTGGTGCTTTTCTGGCTGCCACTCCTGCTCAGGCCGAAGCTTACACGGCTGTTGTGAGGAAGATGTGCGGCCCAACGGCTCAATTACTGCCGAGCATCGATCGTCACGCGGTGGGTACCTCGAAACCCTACTAAACGAAATGTTACTGTATTGTTCGCCTTCATGCACTTCTGAATCGCGTCGGGATGGTGTGGGCTCCCGCAGACACATGTTCATCAAGCTTGAGCCTTGTTGCGTCGTCCGTGTGTTGGTCCCCTGTCATTCCCCACTGCCAGTTTCCTTAATTTGAACCACATCTTACGCCGCCACGCATAGACCCAGGGCCTTCCTCTCCTCAAGTCTAACGTCCTGTGCTTTTCGCGCTCACATTCGCTGCTCCAGACGATGCGTCTTGCTTCGTCGCCTTCCCCACCCTCAACATGTCCACCGATGTCTCGCAGTCACTGGCGGCAATGAGACCCCAGATTGGCATCGATCGCCTACCGGCACGCCGCATCTCCAACGAGCCGCGGGAGGCTATGAACTGCAAGAGTTGTCGCAAGCGAAAGGTGATTCACGGCTGCACCCTCTTTTTTTTTTTGCTCAAATGGCTGCTAACCGTGTCTGCTTCAAGATCAAATGCAACCGCACAAGGCCCACCTGCGAAGCCTGTCAGGTGTTCAACTGCCCGTGTATCTATGGTATGCTAAAACGCCGCTGGTGCGTCGAGTTCCAGCGTTGACCTCGTGCAGACGCCGTACCCAAAAAGCGAGGGCCCAAGACAGATGTCCTTGAGGCTCTCCTCAAGCGTGTTGATGGCCTCGAAAAGCGGCTGCACACCGAAGGCAAAAGTGATGATCTAACCGACTTGGACCCCTCTACCACCCAAGACACTTCCAACGACTCCAATGCCTCTAGCGCATCGCCATCGCAGCTATCCCGACCTCCTAATGATATTCTACCCAACCATGCTCAGGCCCATGCCCAGGCCACAAGCCATGTGAATCAGCTGATGTCACCCATTGAGCCTAGGTACGTCACTTCTCCACGTCTCCATATCTCACATGGCTAATCATCCCCAGCGTTCAAGCTCAAAGCCTTTCGCCTGAGCTACTTTTGGATGCCTACTTTACCAGAATCCATAGCAAACCCTATTACATCCTGGACGAAGCGACAACCAGACAGCGGCTACAGGCCAATCAACTACCCGCACACTTAGCCTATGCCATCTACGCCGTGGCTGCCAGGTACGCCGCGTCACCCTGGGCCCTTAACGATTGCAACTAAGCTCACCTATCTAGATTTGCTCCACATTTCGGAGGATACGCTTCAGCCGTGCAAATCGGCCAAGAATATGCACGCCGCGCCCGTCTAGAACTCGATATTGACGAACCTTCCATTGAAGCCCTGCAGACCTTGATGCTGCTTGCCCAAGCGAGCTTTCAATTAGGCAAAGGGAAGAAGACGTTCATGCTGCTAAGTACGCATTTGGACATAACCGGGTAATCAAGCTGTACTAACCTGTGTTCAAGCTTCCGCCATCAGCATGGCGTTTGCCCTTGATCTACATCGCGAACTTCCGACTGGCATGAAGGTCACCCCTGCCGAGCGAGAAGGCCGACGGCGGCTATTCTGGTCATGCTATCTCATGGATCGTTTCGCCGCGACCGGCTCTAAGCGACCGTCATTGGTCTCGGATGAATCCATTGTGCTACGTCTGCCCAGCTGGCAACTGCACCCAGGTGCAATCTTGCTCGAGGGTGACTACTTTCCCAGCGGATGTAATTTACAATACATGGGTGGTACGGGAAAAGGCGGACAAGGAAGCATGGGTATGCTGATCGGCATAGCAAGAATCCTGGGTATAACAAACCGCTATCTTGCAGCCGGCGGTGTCAAGGGCGATTCGCACTTTCCTTGGCACTCACTTTCCAACTTATCGAAGATTCGCCAGGAACTGGATATCTGGGCCTCGGAAACGCAGGATACGTTCACATCGATCGAGTCACTTTTTGGCCAGTCCAATAGCGCGATTCTGGTCCTCAGCAAACTTGTTTACCACCTTATACATTGTCTTATATACCGGCCATTTTTGCCGGTGGACCTCGCCGAGCTTTCCAGTACCTCCCAACACCAACCCTGGCAAATTGAGGCCACGAATCTTTGCTTTCTACATGCAAATGCCATTGCTGAATTGGTCGAAATCGGAAGCACTTCATCCATTATCGATTGGCCGGCTTTTGTTGGATACTGCTTGAGCACAGCTGGTACCATCCACGTGCACGGAGCACACTATCCACGGCGAGAAGGAGAGGTTTTTTCAGTCAGCGCCGAATTTCTGTCGCGCGAAATGCAGCAACTCTCTGAACTCCGTTGCATTTGGGCTACTATCCAGCACCAAAGGGATACGCTACAGACGATCTATGGATGCCACACCGAGCTTGTGAAGTCCTTGGCTACCAATCCCATGCGCTATGCGCCAGTTTTCCAGCTCGAGGACTTTTTCGACAGATACCCCAGCCAAATTTTTGATGGGTCACACGTCACATTTCTTGAAATTCCTATTGATGCAATTCACGACAGGTGAGAATTGCATATCAAAATTTGGCGGGTTGAGTCGCTGACAGTCCCGCAGCATGGCGACATACACTATCGAGCAACGCAACAATATGTATATGAGTAGCAGTATGGCCGGCAGCGCACGTGCCTATCAACATCAGTCTCTCCCTTCACAAAATCGACAGCAGTACTCGAATGGTCATCCGAATAAAAAGCGAAGGTCAACAGCAGCCACAAAGATCAATATCCAGGCACAACCACCACCACTGCCAACACCCACGTCCGCCACACACCCACCTGTCTTGAGAGAGACTAGACCTTCGGATGCTAGCGTGTCAGACACGAACTCAAATGCTAGCCCTAGCAATACAGAGGCAAATCTACCCACCAACCCCCCAATCCCGCCCTACACGCCACCGCCAAACAGCAGCTCGTTAAACCCCCCAAGTACTACTGGTGGCCTTGCTATGCCGTTTAGTCCCAATTTCTCATTCTCGCCACTCCCGCAATTTGCAAGTTTAGCGCCCTCCCCTGTACCACGACCAGCAAACCTAAACGGCCAAGATAGGTCGGCAATACAGTTTGATCCAATGTTGAGCATGCCAACACCGTATGATCAGCAACCCACGCCAGGGGGAGGAAGCACATCAGGTGCATCAGTACATACGGACCCAGACAGCAAGGATCCGTTCCTAAGTTTGCTAGAACAGCTTGCAGAAAACGAAGTTAGCCGCGGTGGCCCCAGCGAGCTTGATTTCTTTCTCAGTGGCCAGAGCGGTTAGGCTCTCTCCACTACTCCATTTAGGAAAGATTTGCGGAGTTGGGGTGACTCGATATCATCCAATTCATCCATTTTCAATGGCTCGGCTCGCAACGGAGCATTTCAACATTTCACTTTGGATAAGAGGCCGGATATGCAGGCTCAACCTCACTACATTCGAAAAAGACTTGGATAGTCCATTTTATTTAGGGTGCAATCAGCGACTAGGTTCATAAACATGTTGCGTCAATATGACAGCAACGGCGCAAAATCGGTGTTTGGGAGGGAATATTATGGAGCGCTAAAACGGAGTGGATGAACTGTTACGGCCGCCAACGCAATCAAATTCTGTATAATATTATTCTACTACAAAAGCTATTATCGTACGCAGCTACGCAGCCACGCAACTAGCTAGATTGCCATTTCCATCGTCGTAACCTGTACGGCAATTGATACAAACTGCGTTGCAGATTGTGCGCCACGAATCCATGAATGCCACCCCACCCCCACCGGAAGCGCGCGCGGCCTGACTACCAGTTACAGCAGGCGATCCGTCCATCTCGGAGCTGCAGAAGGTTTGCCTCTATCGGCTGTGTGCTAGGGATATTAGACATGCAGCCAGGCCCCGGGATCACGCACAAGGTAGCCGGGTTCGTGTTCGCGTCCCAGGTTGCATCCCGGTCGCCGTCCAATATCTCGCATGCATGCCCTTTAGCCCGGGATGCGCATGGCCGTGCGCCCACGAAGGCACGGGAGGTACCCCAGAGCCTTCAACCCCAAGTTTTGCGTTGCATTAATGGCAGACCGCCTTGCATGCGCATGGCGAGGCCTCTCTCGTCTGGCGTGTGGGCCTCTACACCGAAGAATTTCCTTTCAAACGAGCGTGACTGCCGTTGCATGTACAATGTCCCCGAACGGCGTTTGCTTTCTGACGCCAGACGCAACGCCTGTGACGAAGATTGGTTGCCGCACACGAGTTCAAAGGCCGAGAGGGAGGGCAGATCGACAGGGTGTCCGGTTATTATAGTACGTGTAAAAAAGGTAGGCGTGGTTATCATCAGACTTACTAACTCTTAGTTCCTTACCAAGCCGCAGGTACTGTGTAGGTAGGTCGAGTTTTGGGCATGCGTGCGGCTCCCTCGCGTGACATGGGGAGTACGACTTTCTAGAAGGGTATATGATCGCACATATGATGAGCGACTACGCGCCTAGCTCTCCGAAAAAGCGGTGGGCCACACACAAATAGGTAACACGAGTAGTAGGCACCCTCCGTCGGACCTTTCTCCGGGCCTACCTGCGTGTAAAGCACAAATCGATAATAAAGGGAGCGTAAGCTACGTGTATGATCTTGATTGCGAAAAAGCGCACGGGTGTGCCAGTTGCATGTGGTGTGACTCCAGCGTTGCCTTTGTCAACCCATAGTCATCCGTCATATGCGACCAAATACACCCAATTCACCTCCCATTTGGTTAGCGGCGATGCTGATAGGCTATCGCTTTTTGCACGCCCATTTCGCCTGTCACAGCTCCAGATTGTGGTACAAGCCACGATGCAGCAGAGTGCAGCCACCCCGCAAACGGTGCTGCCAGCCATAGCGAAAGCGCGGGGAAAGAAGCTTCTGGCTGCAGGGCCAAGCGTGTTATTCCACCAAGGAGAAATTCGAGTACGCGCTGGGCTCGCTGGATTCATCGTGAACGGTATCAGGGACGAGATCGGGAGTTGGGAGAGGTTACACTGGACGATGGGCAGCGTTTCTCTGGGGTGGATCTAAGAGGGTGATCGTTGCCCCGAGGTGTGGCCCGCTACCAGGAGTGAAGGCGCGTGCAGGTTGAGATGTGCGTTGTGCTTGATTTAGATACTGTACTCTTTCTGAGGCTGAGGTCATGGCCCAAATTTACATGGTGGCTTCTCTCACTGCGTCCACGATGCACTTTCGCCATACCTACCTGGGGAACACTCTGCCTGTTGACCGCCATTATCACGCTCCAAACATGCCACTGTTCGGCCCCGGGAGCACTCACCGCACCAACACCCACCTCAAAACAGCCCATCCATCACCTTCTCACCCTTCACCCTTCACCCTTCACCCTCCCCCTCCCACCTCTAACAAAGGCCCAACTTCAGCCCTAACGCACCCACTTTCCCACCGGCACTTCCACACATCAGCACGAACCACATTTCGCTCTTTTCCCACCCCCCCCCCGGCAAATTCGTCCCTACCAAGCGCGCCCCCTCCATTATCTCATCTGATAAAAAAAAAAAAGGTCCGCAGTTAGACACTAATTGGTGGAATCGGCGCTGGGCTGAAACACAGCAAATGAAAGTTTTTGACTCGCTCGTTTGGTAAGCGCAGAAGTCGAGTTGTGCTGCGCGGGTTTTTATGCGTTGGAGGCACGGCGTTCTGAATAGGTATGTGTATGCCTGCGCGCGCGCGCGTGTGTGTGTGGTGTCACGGCCGCGGCTAGAATTCCTGGCTTGCTATCTACAGTACTATCTTGGATTAAACTCTTTTTTTTTGGGGGGGGGGGGTGTTTTTTTCTGGCGCGTGGGAAGGAATAGGGATTGGGACCAGGAATGGGGCGTGGAGGTGAGGTGAGAGTTGTTCTGGAACGCGAGCTAGAGCGTGCGCCATGAAGTGTGCGTCGTACGGTGTGTATCTAGCGGCGGATGGGGTGGACTGCAAGTTATGTTAGCAATGCATAGGTAGCCGCATTCGAACTATGCTGATCCACATGCTGATATCCAGGGGTTCGGAGCGTACATAAAATACAGTACGGATCTAGTTTAGGGGCTTGTTTTGTTATGTTCGGACTGGGTTTCGTGATGAGGTGCTGCGCAGGACTGTGAATTATAGCGCGACGGGTATTACCCTAGTTTCTCCGCTCTACCCTGCCTGGGGTTGAGATGCTGGAGTCTGCTAGCAAGAACCTTGGACTCCACGCGCTGGCTGCTTGCTCCACTTGAGTCCTCGCGGCGAGATTTAAAATCATTTTGGTAAGTGGGCAGTATTTCCATACTCCCATGGCCTAGAAAAGCCACTACGGGGCCAAAAATGAATAGGTCCGCTGGTGACGACGCGTCTCGGAATATGAGCGGATCTTTCACTCACATCCACTAAAGGTAGAAACGTGCCCTAATGTGTGTGACGCGTGCCTGACATCTCCATGCATGATACAGCCGTCTAGATGACAGCGGCAGTGGGCCTCCGTGTCAAAAGCATGGTTTATAGTCTCGATTGGCGACGAGGGCTGGATCGATGCATGTGCAAAGCTTATCTTGCACTGGGCGAATCTCGGTTAGGGGCAAAGAAACGGGTGGATCTGTAGGAGATTACTAGTCGTGGGTATATCAGTCAAGCCCGGTACGTGAGAATTAGCGCAAGGCGCAGACACTAGAAGACGTATGTGAGACAAGTATGTGTTAGGGCAGAAGTAGTTCTAGCATACATGCCCATGCTCATCGTGGAATTAGTTCTCTCAAGGGTAAGCATAGAGTTTCGGGGTTGTTCCCGCTGCACAACAACATGTGAACAAACTAGGATTGAGGTCAATCTTTCGAGATTAGTCTCCCACATTGGCAAGAACCTGTAACCAAACCCCGTAGCCGACATGTTGAGATTGTTGTGTATGCAATGGCAATGCCACTTGTATTAAACCAGCTCAACCATCTAATCTATAACCTAACTTGTCGGGAGGGGCTCCATATATATGAATGGATGAACTAGGTCATGGTCACCTATACCATGTTAGTGAGGAGAAAAAAGAGGCCTAGAGCGAATAGGGTCGACTTACCAACTCTTCTGCGGAGACGGGGTGGATGGCCTATATGGTTATGTCAGTTCCCCGAGTTTAATTTAATATAACGCAAATCAGGTCGGCGCCTTGTTCCCCGCAAAACTAGCTACATCCACGTGCACATCTGACAGCGGCGCGGAACCATTGCTTGATGTTGCCGCTCCCTTGCATCGCGCATATGCAAGTGCGGAGCTTCATTTCTAGATCCGGGAATGGGAAAGAAGAGTAAAGAAGAAGATGGGGAGTACATACCACACAATTGTCAAAGTCCTGCTTAGTCGCGCCCATCTTGATCGCCACACCAAATCCTTGCAGGATCTCACTGCTCGCTTGGCCGAGGATATGCAGCCCAACAACCTTCTCTTCCTTGCCCACACATATTATCTTGTATGCGGTCGGCCCCTTTTCTTCGGGATCCATCATTGCGTAATACATGCCTGTGAACTGCGTCTTGTAGATCTTGATATCGTCGCCGTACTTCTTGCGCGCTTCAGGTTCGGTTAGACCAATAGACCCAATTTCAGGGTGGGCGAAGACAACTGATGGGATGTTTGAGTATTCGAGGCGAGCATCGGGCTTGCCACCGAACAAGCGATCCGAAAGGCGGCGACCGGCAGCGATGGCGACGGGGGTGAGCTCAAAGCCACGATCGCAGACATCACCAATGGCGTAGACGTTGGGAATCGAAGTGTTTTGATATTCGTCAGTGACGATGTGGTTCTTGTCATTGAGCTTAATATCAAAGTCCTTGATATTGAGGTCTTCGATTTCAGGCACGCGTCCAGTGGCGAAAAGGACTTCTTCGACCTCGACTGTAGACTCCTTCTTTGTTGCGGTCTCCTGGTATGTAACGCGCTTCAAGCCCTTTCCAATGTCCTCTACCTTCGTAATCTGACTGCCCTTGTGCAGGTCGATGCCTTGTCGTTCATACTCTTTTGTCACAGCATCCTGAATCATGGGATCGAAAGATCGAAGAAGTGTATCGCCACGGATGAAGAAATGTGTTTTCGTGCCAAGCGCATGAAGCATACCAGTCATCTCAACTCCAATGTACCCCGCACCGCTGGTTGCAATGCTCTTGGGCTGCTTCTCAAGGTCGAAGAAGTCATCGCTGTTGATGCACAGCTCCTCTCCAGGAATATCAGGCAATTTTGGTCGGCCACCGGTCGCGATGAGGATATGCTTTGCCTTTACGCGCTGAGTACCACCATCGTGAAGCGCTACCTCGACCTCGTTCTTTCCTACAAACGTGGCCCTTCCTCGTAGATGCTCGATGCTATCTTTGTTCAGGTTGTTCTCGTAGATGCCGTTTAGACGCTTGACATATGCATCGCGCTTCTTTTTGAAGTAAGGCCAGTCAAATGCTGGTGTTTCGGCCACTTGGAAACCATATGATTTGGCATCCTTGAACGTCTCTGCAATCGCTGCCGCATTCCAGGTGACTTTCTTTGGCACACAACCGACGTTGACGCAGGTACCGCCGTAGCGATTCGACTCGACTGCAATAACTTTCGCACCGTATTTGGCGGCTCGTCGACCAGACGCGATACCGCCGCTGCCGATACCCAAGACCAGATAATCACACTCTTTGGTAGCTGAAGACATGATGGGATGAGAGGTAGAGAAATGAGATGTAATATTGGTCAATCGCGAAGACGCCACTGTTGATCTCGAGGTAGGTGTGAAGTGGGATGGCGCAACGATGGAGAGCCCCGCAGAGGAAGAAGCAGTGTAATAGAGACTCGGAGATAGAGCTCGTAGCCTGCAAGCCAATATTTTACGCATGTAGATGGGTAGCTCAGGGTGGGGGTATCGCCTTCTTATAGAATGACGCAACCAGAAAGCAAAGGTCAAAGTAGAATAGCAGCTTTTAGTAATCTTGCTCGCCTAGTCCTATGGGAGTTGCAGCGCTTGCTGCAGTCAGATTCTGCAGAGGGCGTCACCCAAAGAACACCGTTGATATGTAATCACGGTGCGTGAACTTTTTCTCATTTGGAATGGCAGACTAGGTGGGATGGATTGTGGATTGCGCGAGCCTCGGCCGGTCCCTTGCTTGCGCCTTTCCACATTGGTAAGCTATCTTTTGAAATGGATTACCTCATCGATTCTAGATCACCTCACCACCACCAACCCCCATATGCCTGCTTTCACATGTTCATTTGTAGATTGCCCACCTCAATGGCATATCGAAAAATGCTAACACAAGCAGTATGTCGGCTGGGAGATGTAGAACGGGTGACACCACTGTGAAAAGCCTCACAGATAGACCCAAGAAAACCAACGCGCATCTCCATCACAATGGGTGGCCGACTTTCCAAGCCCAAAGCTGCGGACGGCATGAGTGAGTTGCCAAAATCTACATCCAGCAATGCTTCGGCCCGTCTATCACGAAACCGTGGTATTGTAAATGGCAGAGTACGTCCCATTTGGCCTGTTTCTCCATTTGCCCATTAGCTAACCATCCCATAGACCATAATGGCCCCCCTCGCCGCCCTTACCATGGCAGGCCTGCTCTTCGTTTATGCCCGCACCTCGATTCGCGCCGCCAAACTCAACGCCCAGCGACACCGGGAAGCTGATGGCGGCCAAATCAGCTGGCATAAGGAGAGTCTGCGCCGGCATGGCCAGTTAGAGAGGCTAGATGACGATCGTGGGACGTTCAAAGAGGCACTTGTAGGGGACATTAGGAAGAAGGGAAAGGAGAGCGGGGACAAGGAAAAGGCCGAAGTGCCGGTTGAGAGGAGTGAAAATGATGCACAACTTAGGAAGATAGTAGGCAAGAGAGATTAGGGTTTAGATGAGGGAATGATAAAGAATATCTTAGGTTTCTCAGTATTGGTAAATTGGGGAAAAACGTTTGTCTGTCAACTTCACAATGCAATCCAATATCAGAAAGCCAGACACTGAGTAAAACTTTCAATTGACTCCCTACCAAATCCGCACCCATCCAAAGCCCATACCACTACTTTTCTATAGCCAGTGAAAGAAATTCCATTATACTCCTAGGATGCAGGTAGGATATCGATGTTACGCCATTGCACCCCCATCATTCCGTAGTGGTCCACCAAAGAGAGGATGTAGAATGAAAGAGCACCGACGCAATGCAAAAGGTCGCCCCAGTCGTACATCATGATCATAAAGCCATCAATTAGTTGTTATTCCCACCACTACTACTCCGAACTGGGACAACCGGAGTGCTACTCACAAGGGTGGGACCCATGGTGCTTGGGATTCGGGCCATTGCAGGCAGTTTGGGAGCAACTTGTGACACAGGAACAGGAGCTGGAGGCTTGGCAGGTAGATGTGCGGGCGTCCCGTACTTGGCAATGCTACTATGCGATACAGATGGATCGCCAGCCTGAGAAGCATTTCTGTGCATCGAACCGGCAGAGCCATTGCCCTGCATGCTTTGAGGAGAGCCGAAGGAAGGTGTGCTAGCAACCGAAGTGCTTGATCTCGGCACCTGATGTGGTATACCGCTCGGACCGGGCATCTGGTAATTGTTGTATCCATTCATTGGCGGTGGGCCTTGATTCATGCTCGGCTGCATCTGGTATGGCATATTGCGACCACCTGGAATGAAAGCCTGGCTTTGCGGATTGAATTGCTGCCGATTGTAGCTACCAGGAATAGGATGCTGGTTGTGATTAGGCTTGCCGTTGTAGGGAGTTGGAGGGAATTGCCCATAGGGGTACGAGGTAGGCATTGGTCCTTGATGCGGTGCAGACATGGGCCGATTCCCTGGACCAGGCTGTGGATAGGGGCCTTGAGTCATTGGGTACGGCGTTTGTTGAGGCATCTGTGACCACCCCGAATTTCCGGGCATTTGCGGAGATTGTTGAAATGAATCTTGGTATGAGGCCATGGGTATGTTACCCATCTTCGGCGTCACCTGTGAAGGCCCATTTGAATTCTGGAAGGACATACGTTGAAAATCATTAGAGAGGTCAAAGCCGTTCTGCATCGGTCCATAATTAGGGTACATCGAGTTGCTCGAGGGTTGGTACTGCTGTCCTGACCATCCATACTGCGCTTGCCCGTCTGGAGGCATCATAGTAGGGAACGGGCTAGTGTACGTTGTTGGTGGTGAAGCGCCCTGGTTCATGCCTTGGTACTGCGGGTTGGGCATCGGCCCGTGGAAGCCGTTGTAGTATACACCATTCTCGCCGTTGTATCCTGGGACTGGATATTGCTGAGGGTAATATACGTTGTAGCGAGACCGTGCTTGAAAGTCATCGTCATCGTAATTGCGCTGCTTCTTGGTTTTCTTCTTTCCGGCGGCCGAACTTGACCTGGAAACATCTTTATCCTTCTCGTCCCCTGACCCAGTGGCCTCAGAGGGATCTGCCATGTCATTCTCTTCACCTTCAGCACTGCCGAAAATACGTTGTCGGGCCTCCTTGTATCGCGCCTCTCGCTCTTCTCGAGTCAGAGCGGCCTTGTCCTTCTCTTTTTCATCATTGCTGCCTTCACTACCGCCAACTTCGGATGTTGTCATGGATGGATTTTGTGAATTAGCCGTGGTGTTAGTACCGGATTTTCCGTCATCACGACGCATGATCTTTCGAGCGGGAAGGTCAACTGGGGGTGTACTGGTACCCTTTGCAAGACCGCCCATCTGCGACAAGGGAGGCGGGCTGAGAGATCTTAGTGAATGATTTGAGTTGAGAGTGTGAATGGGCTTCCTTACATTCTGCAGAATGGTGTTCGTGTGATTTTGATACATTCTTTGGCTGAGTCAAGTTCATGGCCAAGTAGATAATACGCGGCAAGACGATGGGCAAGCAATCTATAAAATGAATTGCAGCTAGGTAGGGCCCACTCGCTCTCACTGATTTTGATCAATACATCGACCGAAAGTAGATTGAATAAACAGAGGCCTACCGGGGTTCCTTAATAAAATCGATAAAGTCTTGCTCAAGCTTGACAATAAACAAGCGGTCGCGAGGAGATTGCAACGCTTGGAGGAGTTTTTCATCGGGTATTGCTGGCGGAATAGGACCACCGTTCATCATAGGCATGCCACTGACTACTGGCTGTGACATTGACCTAGCGCCGTTCTGTGGCTGATTGGGGTCATATAGAGTTGAAGTGCCGTTCGGAAGGGTTGGGAAGCGTCCAGGCGGGACGCCTCGGTGAGGCTGAGGATTCATGACTGCAATCTCATGGAGTTGGTCGCGAAATGCACGTGCAATACCATTATCAGAACCCTGCCGAGAATCTGCGGTAACAGAGTCTGGAGGGCTGGTCACATCCTCTTCTTCGACTGCTCTGAGGCTTGCGCTATCGTCGGGCCGAAGCGACTCTTTCTCGTCAAGTGCGAAGGTAGTCGCAGAGGCAACGCTTTTCCCATCGATACTCGGGGGTTTAGCCGATCCGTCAGATGAGGAAAGCTGGGTGCTGCTGTCCTCGGCGACGGAAACCTTGACAAAGGCGATCGACCGCGGCCTCTCGTTCCTCTCGTTTTTCACGTCAGACGAAGGTGCGGCGGACTGAACTGCCGCATCAGTCCATTCTCCAGTTCGAACAGCTGTGCTACCAGCTTTGTCATTAGCCGAAGTCTTCTCAGGCTTCGCCGCAGGCACCTTTGGAGCCTCTCCGTTGACGGACATGGGGCGAGTGGTTTGAGGAAGTGCGAGATTTCGTGGGGTGGCGACGGGCGGTCTAGGTTTGGAGGTGGTTTCTTTTGAGGGTGAAGGTCTCAATGCAGAGGCAGCAACCTAGGCCTGTCAGTACGTAAGTCTTGAATATGAAATCTGTGCACGCACTTTTGCGAAGGATGGTCTCAAATGGGATTGCTCAGTAGGAACTGGAGCATGAGATGCCATTGTAGGTTAGATAGTGTCGCCTCTGAGACTAGATAGAAACGGGGAAGACAATTTGATGCGCCTGGGTAGAAGCACAGTAGGCGCTGCTGTGGAGAAGAAGAACGTGTATGTATGAGTCTGCGAGTTTTGGTAATCGGGCGTGCGGCTATACAAAGCGACAAATGGCCTAGGATCGAAGTCGAATAGTAGGCGAAGCTCAACGCCGCAGAGAGTTGGTCGTGGACCGAAAGGAAGGTATGTATTATTGCCAAAGTGATGGACGTTTTTTTTTTCAGGAAATAGGGTGCTCAAGGAAAATCGCGGTAGCCAGGGCCAGGGAGCTGGACATGTTGGTGTACCGACATTCGTGGATGCGTAGTAGTGTGGGGCTATCGAGGTTGACGTTGAGCAGCCTTGAGGTCAGGCGTTTGATCCTAGTTGCGCGTGGTGGGGAGTAAGTGGCCAAGCGATCTGATATAGGGCGCGCACAGCAGGCGACCGGTGAATTGACGCGTTGGCAGAGGCGCAGTGGCAGAGAGCGAGGCTGCAAGGACCAGGCTGATTGTGCGGGGTGCGGTGCAGCCGTCTTCGGGTAGACGTCGAGCAGTGATGTGAGGCCGTCAAAGCTGCCAGCCGGAGCGGAGAAATGTTTCTGAGCTAACTTTCCCCGTCACGTGCACCGCCTCATCGTGCAGGTGCCCATTTGCTAGAATAGTTTCATCGAAACAGAACTTGGCGGAGCTTGACTACTACTCTGACGCTGACTCTTACTCTCACCTTCCTGGCCCTGGAGCCGATTTGTGTGGCATTCACTACTTACATCTGGTTAGCTATTGCATATATTCCCTTGCTGAAGCCGCCATGTACCGCCGACCAGGCACTGGCCGTTCCAAAGCCTCCGCCGATACGCTCTGCCAGAAGTGCCTCCAACGAGGGCACTACAGTTACGAGTGCAAAGCCTCGGCTCAGGAACGTCCATATGCTTCCCGGCCTTCCCGAACACAGCAGCTTCTCAACCCAAAACTGAAGCCAAAGCTCACCACAGAGGTTCCAGAGGACCTGGTGCGCAAGAAGGGTCTCGCCGATGCCATCCTGAAGAAGAAAGAGGAGGAGAGATCGGGTCACGACCACAAGCGCTCAAGATCTCCATCAACTTCATCCGTGGATTCCGTGTCTACCATCTCCACCAATCGATCACCATCCGGGTCACCTTCGCCGCCACGGCGCCGGGCGCATGACGGAGGCGACCGCAAGGCTCCCATCAAACGAAAGAAGCGATCTATGTCAAGAAGCTCACACTCTTCGCATGACTCCAACCGCAAAACTCGACGGCGCATGAGCTCCTTCAGCCCCGGCGAGCGAGGCCGACGAAGGACGCGATCGAGGTCCACCTCGGCGCGCATGGACATATTGCATGAGGACCCACAGCGAAAGGATTCCCATGGACGATACCGTAGAGGCTCACGCTCGCGGAGCAGGAGCGGACAACGACACGGAAAACGGGCAGTGCGCCGACCCTCTTCATCACGATCAAAGTCTCGTAGCCTCGACCGCATGGACACATCTGATAGCCGCGAAGGACGAAATGGTGGAGCAAGAAATCAGCCAGTAGCATATATGCCTAATCGAGGCATGCCTTCGCGGTCCCCTTCACCATATAGGCCAGGCCATGTCCGCAGCCCAAGACGAAAAGTGCCTCCACGATCACCTAGCCCGCGCAATGGAAGGAACAATTATCAAAATCGAGGCGAGTTTCACGGCCCATCTCGCAACCGATTCGACAGTGGTCTAGCGAGAAATTTCCCACCAGCTGCTCCGCCCGTGCAGCGAGAGCGCAGTCTGAGTCCGTTCAGTAAACGTGTTGCGATGACAAAGGCTATGCAGGCAGGGGGTGCCTGAGAATAAAAAGAAGGAAGTATCGTGGATTAGATAATCCATCAAAAGCAACATTTCTGGGTCGCGTATGGCGTATGAGAAGGGCTATGAAGCATTGGATTTGTAAGTGTACTTTGGTTTCAACCGAAATCGGCAGAGGACAGGAATTTGATATTCGAGATCTAGAAGGTAATGCTAGACTAATGGCGGCGTCTATCAATGGAGGGGGTTTCGATAGTATTGTAAAGGGGCACAAAGCTGTATTGATTCGAGTAGATCGGCCAAGCCAAATGTCTTTACTCTAATATACCTAATATGCCCACGTAGGGATTCCAGTCTTTTGATAGACTTTTCCGTACTCCATACCTATATGTCTTCCTGCCGTCCCCGCTCCTATCTCTCTAGAAATCTCACCGCCTCTGATCCTGCGGGCTCAGTCGCGTGCTTGAAGCGGCGATGCTAGAACGACATGTATCTGGGATAATTTCTTCGCAGAACCATACCGGCGACTTTCAGCTCACATCCTCGTCTTCCTCATCCCTTCTCCGTTCTCTCTCTTCCTCCTGTTCTTTCAAATGCATAGCCTCCACCAGCTCACTCCCCTCCATGCCAACTTCCTCACCATCCCCTTCATTAGCTTCCTTGGTTCCACCAACCTGCTTCACCTCCTTCTCCTTAATCGCCTTCTGTGCTTCTATCCTCTCCCTCACCAACCTCGCAATCGCATTCTCAGTCTGCACCTCCAACGGCTTGAGCTTCTGCTCCAAATCCCTTTTCAAGTCCCAATTTGGTTTCTTGGGCTGTAGCTTGAATAGGTCTAGCCCTTTATCGTCTGCTTTCTCTTCTTCTTGCTGTTGCTTGGTTTCTAACGCTAATTGCTGAGCCTTGTATTCTAGCGTTGAGGTTGGGTCGGCGATTGGTTGGTTGTCGAACCCGAGCTTGACGTTGCGCGTTTCGGGGTCGAAGTTTCGCCCGCTGAGATAGGTTTTTGTTACGGCATTATCGGCTTCGTTATCTGCTTCCTCGGTGCGGGTGAGGGCTGTCGCATTGTCGGCTTGTAGTGACGAGGATTCCTCTGACTCGTCTGTCGTCGGCGCTTGCTTGCGCTTTAAGGATTTGAGTTGAGCGAGGCGCGCTTTGCGATCGTTAGCTGCAGCGGATAGTTTTTCGTGCGACGACATGGCGAGTTTAATGAGAGTTGAGTGAGTAGGTGCTTGTTAGGTTGCGCCTACAGCTCCAAAAAGTTCCGAGGAAGTCCGGCAAGCTTTTTGAACCATAAGCGAAACATGCATCTCGACATTTTCCTGCTATCATGAACATCACATCTTCGGCCAGCCAACGCGTCATGGCTCGATGAAGCGTGTTCCAGTCCCAACCTCTCATGCCCCAAGCTCATATCCCTAATGCTAGCTTCATTGCCAGCGCGGAGCTTCCTATCCTACCTTTTCTTGCGCCACGGGTTTTCGCCGAGTTACCCACTCCCAGCAGGAGTCACAAACACCGTAGAAGACCATATAGGACGGAGAAAGGGGAAGAGAAGGCTTTCAGTAATACTAGTACACCGAAATCATTGCGAGTAGGTCTCGTGTCCGAAAAAGCTTGGAAACACACACAACCTACGCCATGGGCGTCCTCGGGAAACGTTCGTCTTCCCGAACCGGCCAGGCTACGCTACGCGGACATATTCGCTTTTGGCTGCCGGCATCTTAGAAGTTACAGTACGAGTAGGCTTATTCCTCGAGGGGTTCTATCAACACCGAAAGAGATACCCGAACGATCCAGTATGACTGTCGTGGAGCGTCAACCTTCAGTGCTGGACCAAAAAAGTCATATTCTTGCATCTAGACGTGGGAAGGCATTGATGGTAGAGCGAGCAAGACTTGCGAGGTACATGGATCATGCATTCAACGAAGATGCGGAGAGTCTTCTAAAGGATGGGAGATACCGGTCCCTGCGTCGTCGAATTGCGAATCTCCAAAATTGGAAAATCACAAGCCTAGATCTGAGGCAAAAACATCGCGACTTAAAGCAGAGTTCTGTCCTGATTCAAGGCTTTGCGGCACTTGATCGATCAATGTACCCAGCTATAGGACGACACACACACAGGATCACAGTCAGTCATGATCCCAGGTGCGCTCGATGGAGTAGAGAGGTGTTTAAAGACACTGCGAAGCATGAGTTACATGAGACGTGGAAGAATTGGATGGCATTCGATATGGGGACTAGAAAAACTGCATACCAACGCTTGCTACTCTATCTACTCGATCGTAAGCCTTCGCGCGCCATGCAGTTCATCCATGTCATAGCAAACGATCCGATCTTACGGGGTATGAAGACAGAGGCCATTGCGGATGCCCTTGGCCATCTCTCGAAGATACACAAGCGGGGCGCTTATTGGATGAATGAAGGTTGGAGCGCAGATAAAGAAGCTGTCAGACGAAGTTTTGTGCCGGCATTTGTCCACATTTTTCGAAAGGCTTTGGCTGGACAAAAGGATGCTTGTTCACAGGATCTACTGTACAATCTGGTAGACTTGGCGAACAAGGACGATCTCAAGAAAGTATTTGACTGCCTGACCGAGAATAGCGTCTTCCTCTCGTTTGACACTGTTCTGCATTATGCAAACGCCTTTGCGCATGCCGGGGAAATACCATCAGCACTCCGGTGTTTGGATAAGCTCAAGGCAATGAGTTATTCCAGCGCTTGGAAAGTAAAATCCGGCCGGGAAAGACTTCGATGGACCTGTGCTTTGATATTGCGCAAGAGCATGACCAAGAACCATGATTACCACGAAACACCTGGCATTGTAGCAAACTTGGTTCAACTAGGTATCAAGATGGACATCCGCCTTTACAACGTTGTCATGCATAATGCAATGGAAGCACTCGATTATGCCACTGCTTTCAAAGTGTACAACGCTTTGGAAGGAAACGGGCTGGAGGCAGACAAGCATACGTATTCTATCCTCTTGCATGGATGCGCTTCGCAGAGCAATCCCGCGATGTTTTCTCAATTTGCACAACACTGTGCAGATGTAGCCGAGAAGATTCAAGACCCATGGCTAGCGACAGATTACCTTTATTACTTATACGTTCGTCATCAAAACGAGACTGATAAGTCGCACACCTTGGCCTTACTTGAGCGTGCGTATGTTCGCTTCTTCTCAACTAGGCCTTTAGAGATGATCGACAATCGAATCAGAGCAGCCACGAATATTGCCTCAGACGAGCAATCAAGCTCGGCCGACGCCTCCGCCAAGTTCCAAGCTACGCCTGTCGCCCTCTACATCTTACTTCAGGCCCAAATTCAAGACGCGCTTGCTATCAGCAATCAGCGAGTGTTTGGCCTATACGCTAGGTTCAAATCGCTTGTAAAAGCAAAAAAAGATGAGACTGTGACGAGACTTGCCGAAGCCCCGACCATCTGGAACGCCTTTTTGCTTGCCTTTTGTCGAAAGCAGCAGTTCGCCAACGCATCACAACTCATCAAGGACATGACAAATGACTCGCCTCAACCCAACATCTACAGCTGGAACATCTTCATGCAAGCTTTCTTCAAAACTGGTCAAGTACAAGCCGCAGAGCGCGTTTTCGAAATACTGCGCAGTCGTGGCGTCGATCCCGACCAGTACACATACGGCGTCTTATTACGAGGATATGCAAAAGCTCAACTCATTGAACGCATCGGGGAGGTTATGGAACATGTTGATGTGGATCGAGAGATGGACCCTGACCTATTGAGATCCCTGGCGCTGATAACAAGTCGGAACGAATTGATGTTGACGTTGGAGAAGAGTCGGAACCACAAGGAGGTCAAGATGCAGGAGGAAGCGCGGATTGAGGCGGAGGCTGAGAAAGTGCGATGGGCACCACCACAGTTTACCTTAGATGAACTTGAAGCACCTGATCCAAGTTCACCGTCTTCTGGCCATATGGCAGTTATCGACACAGCAGATCACGCACTGAATGGGCCAACCGATTCACAACAGACTCAAGAAAGTCCTTTCGATCCCGAAGCACAGTACAGAAAGCTTCAAGAACAATTCGGTGTCCGAGCGCCCGCTTCCTCAGCCTCGCCTTCTCATGCAAAACCTTCGAATCACTCGGGTTCTATTGCTCCTATGGAAGGAAGTAATAGTTTCAAGTCCCTGCTCGCCAGCAGCGCCGACAAGGCGCAAATATCGAAAGAGTTGCCGAAATTTCGCGCCCGACGATTGTTTGTGATGGACAGATCAAAGGAAGGAACGAGATTCCGCCAAGAGAGGAATATAGGTCTATGGTCGGAGTAGATATAATATTATCATCGTATGCTATTCCGACGTTATACCTTCGGCTGTTGAAGTTTCCAGCTCTTTGTGTTGAGACCCGACCGCCGCGCTGTGTGCCGAATACGAGGAGGCACCTGAGGAGGGGGCAGCGATGTCACGATCAAGTTGGCACTGGTATCGGTATCGGTGTCGGGCAATAAATCAATAGCCGTCTCCAATACACTGCCATACACTACTAGCAGAATCTTCAAACGATTTCCTGTTGCAGCCTAACAACCACTAAAGTTGAACCACCTGAGCCGGAATATTCTGCAAGTATGCAGTTCTACTCCACTGTACCAAATAAACAAAAAGTTAAAGAGTCGTCTATACGGTGCGATCAATTTGCAGTCTTGCATACCGTAGGCGTGAAGGGTTTGCGATATTTGGCTACTTTCCTCCCCTTCCTTGACTTCTTTAGTAGCTATTCCACAAATATTTGCTGAATTGATAGCTAAAGCGAATCTAAAATGGTTTTTGGTACCTAAAAGAGCATCTTGATGCTTGGCTGCGGAATAGCGGCCCCGTCTTGCATCGAGTATCTCTCCCGCAATACTAGCAATCAGATCACCGTGGGTGAGTTTGCATATGTTTTCTGACCACCTAGCTAATACTAACGTGCGATAGCGTGTCGAATCCTTGCACCAGCCGAGAAGCTTGCAAAAGACTTCCCTCGCACCCGTGCTATTGCTCTAGATATTACTTTAGAAGTGAACCTCGAGGTTCACGTTGCCGACCATGACGCTGTCATCTCTTTGATTCTGTACATGTTTCACACATCAGTGATCAAAGGCGCTCTCAAGGGCAACGCTCGGGTCGTCACGGCAAGTTACATTCCTGACGCCATCCGTGCGCTCGATGAAGACGCCAAAGAAGCTGGTATCACTGTTCTCAACGAAGTAGGCGTCGATCCCGGCATCGGCCGCCTCTATGCCATCAAAAGGATCGATAAAATCCATGCCAAGCGTGGCAAAATCCGCGAGTTCTACTCGCACTGTGGAGGGCTTCTGCCCCGGAATGCGCGAACAATCCTCTTAGCTTCAATTTTCATGGTCGCCGCGTGGCACTCTTCTCTCTCAAAGTAAATCTGCACGCTTGCCTAGGAGTGGCTCAATCGAGGAGATATCTTCTAATAAGCTCATGGCAACAGCAGAACCGTATTACGTTGCGGACGGCCACGATTTTGAGCCGTGGCTTAGTCACGTTCCAGCACTTCTACCGCATTCCAGAAGCACATACGGCCATTCGAGGCTCCCTTCGGTATAAGGATAACCCAGCCTCGTGCGTGCGTTGGCTACTGGGTTGGCTGAAGGATAGCATGACATGGGTAGAAATTGAGTAGAAGGCCATCAGCGCGTTAAGCGTGGGAGAAAGGCGAGTAAAGTTTTTAACCAATAAAATTATCGCCGATAGCGACGGAGCCCCCTGATACGCTGTACCAAACATGCTGCCCAGCTCCCAAACGAGATTGAAAGCCAACACATTATTGATGACATGAAATAGATGGGAATCATATCCTTGGAAAAAGCTACTATTGTTGGCAGAAACCTCCCCGAAACACGCTGTGTATGACTTGAAAAGCTCATGAGCTTTGAACCCAGTGAACGAGGTCTGGTCATTCTCCAACACAAGTTTGTCGTTGAGTGGTCAAATGGGAAAACAGTATGCACCCGCCCTCCAAGTCATTCGCGAAATTTGGCTAAACCCTGCATTCAGGAGACATTTATGTCCATATTAGAGCTCCTCGGAGATCCGAATCGCTATTCGGGGATGGCCCTATCAGTTGGCGTCATGTGCCGAGTCGCGGCTCAGTTGTTGATGGACTGTCACCCCGCTGTGCGCAAACCGGGTGTTTTGGCCCCATACATGAAGAAATTGCGGTCATATCTGGGAATTATTAGAGAAAGAGAGAGTGACGATGGTTGAACAAAGAGCTCTCTAAGAGCGATGGTGAGTGAATAGGTCGATAAAGGCGTTACTGGCAAAAGATCGCACTCTTCTGCAAAATATATCTTGTGGTATTCAAAAGTAATAGTGGTACTGTTTAATAAACAAGATTCCTGTGGAGAGGCCTTCGTCTTGATATCGGGTTAGAATGTACAACTTGCAACTAGGAAGGTAGAAACTTGACCCTTATATCTACATAGCCATACCGACAAAACAGTGCATGTTTTTCATTGTAGAGTCAGTAACATATATGATAGACATAAGAGTTATTCTAATGAATAAGTACATTCCTCGGGCACTGTAACCAAATTTGAGAACCCAAAGAATGTGTGCGGAGTGTGAGATAGGTCGCGCTATGAATTTTGAAGCATTCCATCATAACTTTAAGAAGGATACCTTGGAGAGGAAAGTAACGGAAAACGCCCGTTTTATATCGATGTGATCGCAAAAAGCCGACATCTAACATCAACCGGCGGCTCCAGATTAGAACACTATTGCATCTTCAAAATGATGATCAACCTATCTTCGCTTTCGGGGCTAGCTATCGCCTTGCCTCTGGTAGCGAGCTAACTGCCTGGTATGTAGATCCTCCATGTGAGAATTTAGCTGATTTCCGAAGTGGAGTCGACGCAAGATCAAAACACATGGGTAAACAGGCTCTCTTTATTCCCATTCCCTCCCAAACCAATTGCACCCTGGTTTCCAGCATCCTTGACATGGCTTCCGCCATTTCCAGCATGGCCAACGGCGATCAACTCTTGGAGCTTTCCAGGAGTTCCCCCAGCGAGTGCGGTAGGGTTGCTAGCAGGACCCCTGCCTCCTACACCTCTGATAGCACAGGCTCCGGTAATTACGCCTGCAGCTCCCATCAGCAAGCTCTCCGTGGAAATTACTTCCGTTCTTTCGATTTTCAGTTAGCTGCCAGTTGTCTCTCTGCAGTTCTTCCGGTTCTAGCCAAGGTTGCCCGCACTTGTTACAACGCCTACTATATTTCCGGTGGCACTTTCAATCACTACGATTCCAACGGTAGTTTCAAGTCAGGCTCTTGCTGTGGTACCCACCGCAGCCCTTGTGGTGGATGTAGTTTTAAAAGTGGTACAATAAGCTGCTCTGTCACTTCCTGCATCTACTCTTCCAGCTGCAATCCCTAAAGTAATCACATTACCGTTTCCGGCAAACATTCTAAAAGTGCTCCCATTAGACCTGCCGAAGGTCTTGTCAACAGCTCTTGACGGTCTTCCAGATCTCCTAATAGAAGGTATTGGGGAAATTGTTACAAAGCGTGCGGAGACAACAGTGGGGTAATGGGAAAGTATACTAAGTGACTAAATCGCATATCATGATTGGTATTAATATGGCTATTTAAGTGCATCACCAGCGCGACAAGATCCTAGTTTATAACTTCGCAAAAATTTTGTCCCACTGTTCGATCTTCTGTCATCGCGAAGACAGACATGTTCGTTCAAATTCTTGCATTGCCCTCACTAAGCTAGTAACGAGCTCAAGCATTTTGCTGAGTGTATAGACCTAAGACATATTTACAGCTACTCTTTCGTTCTTATTTGCCTCGAGCTTTGATTTAACTACTCCTTAATAGACACTCCCCCTAACCTCGAAAGTACTTCGGAAACTCCTTATGCTTGTGTGCAACATTAATCTCGGCCCAGTGCTAAGCACCGTCAAATACCAGAAGAGATTTGATATTGACTTTGCCAAACCCAGACCGACGCAATAGATCTCGGCCTTGGTGAAGCGGGAACTCAGCTACGACCATAATGCTTATATTCTCATCGCTAATGCCGGCTTTGGTCAGCAGTCGTAGCATTGCGCATAGCGTTGTTCCTGTAGCAAGAACATCGTCTACCACAACCACTGGAGCACTCCTTGAGACGGTATTCAATTCCATCTCGATGCGCTTCTCTTCCCTAAAATGAGAGTCCAAAGACGAAATATAAGATGGATTTTTGGTGACGGAGATGGTGGGTGGAGGCAGTTTTCCAGAGTCACGAATGATCGATAGCGGCAAACTGGTCTTTGAGGCAAGTGACGCTGCGAATATGTCGCCAGCACCATAACACACAATTCTGTCAACTCTGGCCCAATCACCGCTGAAATGAGTTCGAAGTAAAGAGGTGCATAGGCTCAGTCCATCCGGTTGCGCGGCAATACCAAGCACATGACGGAAATCCGTGCCTGGTGGAAAATTTGGTGTTGATTGTACCATACTAGCCAATCGCTGGAGGTCCTCATGTAAGAAGGGGACTAGGTGCTTCTGAGCAAAATCAGTTGCTGCTTCTTCCCCAGCGATGTTATTGTCAAAAAGAAAGCTAGGGCAATAATCCAACTTTTTTGTGGTTTTAGAGTCGCTCTCGTCGGCCACGTCCTTGCGTGGTTCATCGCAACTACTTTTAGGATTTCCTCCGCGATTATTCCGCGTCTGCTCACTCGCTTGGATGCGAACATCAAGCAGTCTCCTATCCGATACTAAATGTGATAGGGTCGGGATTGGCGCCTCATCTCTCATCCCAGTGATGAATAGAACGTCAACTTCCGCGGCGGCATGTACTACGTTCAGAAAATGTTCCTCTGGTAGTCGTGGTCGTTGCCGCACTTGTTCTTGGAAGAATGCGGTCAGCTTTGAACGATGCTTCTCCTTGTATGCACGATCTCCGAGTAGGCGAGTCACGTCAGCACCAACAGCTTTGGCGTACTCTCGCTTCGTTTCATCACTAATACTGACAACCCTTGTTGTAAGGCCATTCCGGAGATGTTTTCGAAACACGGAAGTCCATATGCTTGCACAAGTGTCTTTGCCAGTAGCGATTTCGCCCGTGACAAGTATGATGAGCTTCTGTTGACTTGGCCACTGTGGAAGAGGACAAGCATAAGCCAGAACATTACAAGGATCCACTTTAGATTTCAGGGCAGCCAGACGTGGGCCACTTGGTCCAAATGCCTTAGCTGCCAGCCTAAGGTCCCTTGGATCTGGGCCAAGATCAGCGCCATAGACTCCCGCGCTCAGAGGCAACAAGTCTTCGGCAACATCATACACCCATTGCATAGTCGACTGAGCGACTTCTGTGGTCTCTTGACCTCGTAGCCAGACACCGGTTATCACGCAGGCGAAGTCCCAAGTCCGACATCCAAAAGCTGTTGTATCATGAGCAACGTCTCCAATCGCTCCGCCACCTTGAAGTAAATGGAAATAGCAAAGTGGGGATGGGCGGCTCTCCATGGCTGCCACCAAATGCTTCGCAATGTTAGTTTCTCTAATGTCTTTCAAGAATAGACATCTTTTGAACGAAGACGTCTTGCCGCCGCCGTGACCACCATGCATTCCGGACATATACATCTCTGCTCCAAACAGAGAGACGCCATCTATCGCAGTGCAATCCTTTTGTGACGTCCAGACATCGCCCCAATTCTCAGGCATGCGTGATGCTGAGGTTTTCCCGGTCGTAGAACATTCGAACATGGTCATCCCAAGTTTTAGCTGCCCGTCCCAATACAAATATGCATCGGCGGAAAAGCTTCGGTCGGGGTTGCTAGCGACAAGCTTGTCAAAGTGGAAAAGTTGTTGTTCAGCTTGCAGACCATCCTCCAACGGAACGACATGTTCGCTAGTGAAATAACTTGGAGCTGGATAGGCTTTGAAAGTCACGCTGACAACAATGCCGAAGTTGGTTCCGGCGCCTCTGATAGCCCACAACAGGCTATTTTCGTTTTCTGGGCGAACAGCGCCAGCTGGCTGGTGTGAACTTGGTACTTGGCCAATGCAGAGGGTCTTGCCAGACTCCACGCTGATGACCACAGCGCCAACAATAGCGTCGCAAGTCAAACCGTGCAATCTAGCCAAATGGCCGATGCCACCTTGTAGCCACAGTCCTGCTCCTACGCTCGGACGGGCCCCCAAAGGTACCGTTTTACCTACTGGCAAAGCCTTGCGAATTATATCTTCTGTTTTGCAACCAACACCAGCCACGACCAAAGAAGCTGAATCTTCGGCTGAGATAATTTGTATGTTGTTGAAACCCCCCATGTTGATTGCGACGACGTTTGGCCAGAGGCAGTGACCGCTATGACCTCCACCAACCACGGTGAGGCTCGTTTTATTTTTGAGGGCCCACTGAACACAGTCTTGAATGTGCTGGATAGTTGTAGGCACCATCATAGGAGCAGATCGATGAAGGCGGGCCTCTCGGTTCTTGAGCTTTCGTTCTCCTTCGAGATGTGGCACCTTCGCCATCAAACTCGGTAACGTGGTCGCCGATTGTGTAAAGGCGATCATAACTTCCGGTGAGCTGAAGGTAAGATGCCCCGGATAGGCTTTCTCACGACGGCACAACATGCGGCATACTTTTCGCCAGTTGGTCTGCGTCGCTTCGTTGATGTCTTTGCCCTGAAAGGCGAACCCAGCGACAAAGGAAGAAAAGCAGTCAATCAATTCATCTTCGTCTGGAATACTAATGGTACCCGAAGGAAACAATTTGGTTTGATGAGACACCAGTCCGTTGATATTCAGGTCATCACGGTGGAACACCAAGACTAGCCCGCCGTTTGGTGAATCCACGAGCATACCCAGGGCCCGCTCAATAAAGCTGTGCTTCGGGTTCATGCCGTACATACTATGACAGAACAGGATGATATCATATTTTTCATCGTCGTTATCTGTGTGTACGTTGGTGAAGGCAGTACGGCGGATGTCAGGGAGCGATATCATCCCAGGAAAGATGGGGTCTGTCTTGGATTGAGCGTCAAATGAGCGTTCCAGGTGCGTCGCAAAAAACTCGTTTGGCTCAAACGCAACATATCGGTTAATTTTCCGTTTAAGGTATGGAGGAAGATACCCAAATACGCTTTTTGGGCCAGGCCCTACCTCCAATACCGCGATCTGAGATCGAGAACTGAGGAGAGATGTTATTTGCTGACATAGCTCGGGGATGATAAAGCCTTGATATGTGATCTGCCCCGAGCCTTGCACGAAGAGATTGAAGCCAGTGCTATATTGCTCATCTGACAACGGCTGTGTTAATAGTGATATATTGGGCGCTAGTTCTTGCCGTAGCGCTTGTTTTAGGGTATTTATTGTCGCCATTTTGCCTCTAATGGTGTGGGGTGAAGGACTGCGGGGTAGGTTGCGGCGAACGTGGCTGACAGCGTAGATACTTATACCTGGGAGGTTCAAGTCAGGCGCTGGAGTTACACAACAAACTTTGTTTACTCTTTGCAAACAGGGTAGCTTGGCTAACATAATAGGTGAATTTTACGTATCCATTATTTCACGTCTTCGAATGCAGCCAGCCATAAAGGCAATATGAACTAAGATATGAAACACATCGTTCGCCAGGGGCCTGGAACAAGGTACCCTTCTGTTGTATTATCCTAGAGTTCCGCTGTCACCCGAATCCAATCCACTGATTTTTTGATTCCTATCGTTTGCGATCTAAAGTTCAAGCCCTTAATCTATTAGCGTTTGCATTATCATAGATCTCGACAACTAGTGCAGATTAGTTTTATCTACTTCTTGAATAAGGAACAAAATATGTATTAAAAAAGGATATTCTCTTGACCTACATTGAACATAGTACATATTTGACCTAATCTCTATCACTCAAAGCGTGAATTGAGATTCACTAAGCTGTTCGGATTTGCCCTCACATGAGCGATCTCTTTCTTCGCGCTGTTTGTGCTGTCATCATTTTTCTTGCTCTCGCTGCCCTCTCGGGATGATCACAGCCTGCCTGAAGAGTTGACGGTGTTGCGAATTTTGCGAATTTTGAGAGAAGCAGTATGGGAGAATTTCAATATAGCTGGTATTGAAGTCCCTATCAGGGCAACGGTTGGTTCTAAATGTGTAGGAATCCAAAAGCCGATCCCGTAGTCTCGAAATCTCTGCAGGTTATTGTTTGATGGTGGGAATTTATATACTGTACAAAGTTCACCGAAATGCTATCAGACAGGTCATTCACCAGGTACTTACTATAGCTTAAATCTACGCGACTCTGTTGCACGCATATGACAACTTTGTAACAGGCTGCAACAGGGGCCCTGTTTCTTGACATCAGATTCGTCCTAATATGCTCTCCAAAAAGGTTGTAACATACGATGTCATCAAAATGAAAATAAAAGTGACTTGAAGGCGCTGTTTTGTCGACAGCTGGATATTCCAAACCATCGGTATTGGGAAAATGAGCAGAACCATGTCGAATACTAAACTGATTGTGTATAGATATAGAGTTGATTTGAAGTAAAGATTAGCATTGCATCCTGTCTGATCATTGATTGGATTCCACGCCATCCAAATGGGGCGACAAACGAAGCAAGGAATGGTTTCGAAAACTGCGAGGTAGATACCTTGTAGCGCGATAATTCCCCAAATTATGTTCCTGTAGACTGTACCGGTTTTGGAGAAAAGCCGATGATAAAACAGGAGGATAGAGACTCGGATCGTGGTGGATAATACCGGATATACCCAAACTATGGTGAAAGAGGCTTGAGGGAGCACTCGGTACTCGTCGTTTGTAATTTCACCTAGTTGCTTGCCAATACCAGAATAATATGTTATATAAGCTGCAAAGACAGTCCAACCTAGGTAGATGATCTAATAGCCGTTAGCCATCACCCGAGCTGCTCAAAAACATATAGATGTGACTGTACTAGCGCTGGGATGATGACATAGTCATCGGGGCCCATGCTTCTCGATACATATTGTTGGCTCAACCTGGCGACCACAGCAACGCTTGCTATGACACCAGTAACGATAATAGTAAAAAAGACTGATAAGTCCTTGTGCGTGTTGCCGGTATCGTTTGGCGTGGAAATAGAGCGTGGGGCCAATAGGTGACGATAGATCATAGTGGCTACCGTATGGTAAGATGCCTTGTAAAACTCTTTATAGCACCCTACAATGTCTCGCATAGGCACTGCATGGGTTTTTTAGTACTCAAAATCCGAATAGTCAAAAAATTGAGATGAAGGTAAAGGGTTAACGACTGCAGTGATATAGAGCGGCCTCGAGCTAACATTTCAACAAGCGGCTACAAATTGATTAGTTATGTTTAAGCCGCGTAAGCTTGCACATCTCAAGGAGGTGTAATCGCATGCTTGGCGGGGGCTCAAACATGGGGATAATAGGCCAGGAACCCCGAACCTGATAGCTGAATAGATATCCTGATTTCAGCTATGATCTCTAAATTCTAGGGCAACCAATTCTATGCAGATTTGGAGCCCTGCGCAGCTTCCCATAATCGAGGTATCTCACATCAGCCTAAGCACCTTCAAGAAGGCAGGTAGTCTAATTCTATATGAAACAAGGAACGTTATAGATTGCGACAGTACTCTTAAGTGTAGCATGATTCAAGAGTTTCCCAGAATTCTATCCGTTGATCAAAATTCAGCCTTATCGCTGACGCCGAGGTCTGAGTTGATCTTACACGGGTAATATCAGCACTAGATAGCGAAACCATACGGACCTTGGCCCGGCATTAACTCATTGTAGACAAGCGATATGGTAGAGTGAGACTAGGGCGACATCCGGTGCGGCAGACAGGTGAAACGGGTGAATCGGGTGAATCGGGTGAATACCCAGGCTCATACTTACCACTTTCCTAAAAAAAGCTGTAAGCACTCAAAATATTTCGCGGGCTATGGCCTAATGAGATCTTTCGATGGCTAATACAATTGTTGTTCATACGACCCAAAGTTGCCTGGAAGAGGCACGTGGCGTGCAGTTGGCTCATGGGGCGTCTGCGACTTGAATTCCTCGGTACCCTGGGTGCTTCACCATACTCTCTTAGCGATGTTCGAAGACCCTTCCAATAGTAATTGAATCAATTTTTTTGGAAATACTTCACACTAATGCAAAATTGCCGTGTATGTTAGATAATTACATTCCATTCGTTTACGTAGAAGCGGGCGGGAAGCTTACCGAGTTTGACCACCGGTTTTCATCAATGCACAGCTAGAAAGAGTACTCATTGTAAGGTATCGCCCAGCAATTCGGGGAGGGATAGTCTGTCTATCCGTTCTCGTAACACGTTTATATACCATGTCACTGGTTATTTGCCAGTAGCAAATATATTGATCTACGCCTATTAACTAAATCCCTTGGGCTAGTTCTGGCTTATGACCGGAAACGTACAAAATAGGTTATAGTCTGAGGGCGCCTAGGACAATGTGGGTGAATACCTCAGCAAAGAGACCCTACTCGCGCTAAATTTGCACGGAACGGTTTCCGCAAAGCCCATATCTAATTGAAGAGATCCGAAATAAAATTTGGGTATTCTCAGTATGGCACTGAGGAGGTTTCGGGGACCATTAGGACTTCGGTACAACTACGGTCCATTGAAAACTACCTTGGTACCGGTATCCACTACCCTGGGGCTTGGCTCTCGGAATTCTTGCTCCGTCTATCAAGTGCCGCGGTACTTCCAACAACCATGATCTCGCGTCGACTCGCTTGTTAATGGTGCTCGGCTCGGCTTTGCTTGAAGTGCATCTCCAGTGCCTGCTTGGCTGTCGAAAATTCGGCACTCAGACATGACATCGTCATCAGCAAATCAACGAATTAAAACAGTACTTCTCGCTTGACTTGGAGAGAAAGAGCGAGTACAGTCCATACCTCCAAAACTCTTGCAACTGGTCATGCCCGCCTCCTTCAAGACCCTCTTGCTAGCCAGCCTCGTTGCTACGAAGGTTTCGGTGGCCCAACCTCGCGACAACAAACCCAATTTGGAATACTTCGGTGATCTAGAAAAGTACTGGAGCTATGGGCGATCTCCACCGGTGTACCCTTCACGTTTGTACACCCCATCATCAGTGGGGCATTATTTCTAAGATCTGACAAGCAAACACAACCGGTACACGCGACTGGTCAGATGCCGTCTTACAAGCGCGCGCTCTGGTTGCCAGAATGAGTCTGGCCGAGAAGGAAAACGTCACAATGGGTTTTACCAATGCTGAGTTTAATGGATGCAACGGCAAGAGTGGTGGAGTGCCCCGGTTAGGGTTTCTAGGATACTGCCTAAACAATGCCGAGAATGGGGTCGGAGGAGCTGAGGGCGTGAATGCTTACCCAGCCGCACTCCATGTGGGCGCATCATGGAATCGAGAGCTGGCTTTTGCGCGAGGAGTGCATATGGGACGCGAATTCCGGCGAAAAGGTGTTAATGTGGCGTTAGGTCCAAGTATAGGGCCCTTAGGAAGGAGCCCAAAGGGTGGAAGGTACTTGATTTAAGGATTTTGTATTATCCAGTCATAACTGTGTTCTTGCTGACTTCCTACCCAGGAATTGGGAAAGCCCGAGCAATGATCCTTATCTGACGGGCGTGTTGATTCACGATACCACAGCCGGGATGCAGCAGTCCGTAATTGCCAACATTAAGCATATCATCGGGAACGAGCAGGAGACGTCCCGGAAGTATCCACGCTTCCTGGCGCCTCCCAATCATAATGCTTCCGTCTCTTCCAATATTGATGACAAAACTATGCACGAGCTATACTTGTGGCCCTTTATGGATGCTCTACGAGCTGGAGGTGCGAGTGTCATGTGCAGCTACAACCGTGTCAACAACAGCGATGCGTGTCAGAACAGCAAGGTATTGAACGGCCTCTTGAAAGGAGAGCTCGGCTTCCAAGGCTTCGTGGTCAGCGATTGGTTCATCAACAAAGCGGCGTAGCGAGCGCATTAGCGGGACTTGATATGGTGATGCCAATCGCGCCGTACTGGGCTGGTGGTAACCTGACCAATATGGTAAAAAATGGGTCGGTGTCAATGGCTAGACTAGATGACATGGTGACGCGTATCATCGCACCATGGTACAAGATCGAAAATCAAAATAACGGTAGTAAGTGTCCAGGTTTTGGTATTCCAACGAGCTTAACCCAGAGGCACGAGTTTGTCGACGCGCGATCACCCGACTCAAAGCCGATCATCTTCCAGAGCGCTGTGGAAGGCCATGTTCTGGTCAAGAATATCAATAAAGCACTCCCCCTAGGAAAACCAAAGTTCATATTAATTTTCGGTTACGATGCCGCAGGGCAGTTGATGAACACGGCTGAAATAGCGGGCTTTAATCTGTGGAAGGTGGGAATGCGCAATGCGTTGCAATTTCTTAACGGCACAACTTTTAGTGCGGCGACGCTGGACTTGCTTTTCGGGTCAAGTATGGAGCAAACCACTACAGGCCCGGAAATTGCGTTAAATGGTACTCTGTTCACGG
The DNA here is from genome assembly GCA_028456235.1 of Ophiosphaerella narmari. NCBI lineage: Eukaryota > Fungi > Ascomycota > Dothideomycetes > Pleosporales > Phaeosphaeriaceae > Ophiosphaerella > Ophiosphaerella narmari. The sequence continues at coordinate 1,092,426 of JALNQA010000005.1, forward strand.
GCGGCGGATCCGGAGCGGTGGTGGGCGCCATCGACTCGCCGCTTGATGCCTTCAAGCGGGAAACATATGATGACGACACATACCTAGCATGGGATATCCAAACACCTAATCCAGTGGTAAACGCTGCTTCGGAGGTCTGCCTGGTGTTCATAAACGCACTAGGGTCAGAATCGTGGGATCGACGCAATCTCTCTGATGCATATTCTGATGGCATCGTAACGACCGTAGCATCACAGTGTAAGAACACTTGGTTGTCATTCACAGTGTCGGAGTGCGGCTCGTTGATGAGTGGCTTGACCACCCCAACATAACGGCCATTATTCTTGGCCACTTGCCAGGTCAAGATTCAGGCCGTGCCCTTGTCGAGCTAATGTATGGGCGTCAGTCTTTTTCTGGACGCCTACCTTATACTGTCGCGAAACAGGAATCTGACTATGGCCATTTGCTGGATCCCGTGCTTCCCAGCGACCAGAATCCTTACTATCCCCAGGTCAACTTGACCGAAGGCGTATATATTGACTACAAGCATTTCTTGAAAGAGAACATCAAGCCACGGTTTGCATTTGGGTTTGGATTGACATATACCGAATTTGAGTACTCGAGCCTTACAATAAACGTAAATGACACTGCGACCGCGTTTCGCCTACCCCCAAATCCCGCTCTAGTTCACCACGGGGGAGTGGAATCTTTGTGGGACAACGTAGCGCACGTAGAATGTACTATAGGAAATATCGGCAATGTCGCAGCGAAAGAAGTGGCGCAACTCTATATGGGCATACCTGGTGGACCGGAGAAAGCGCTGCGCGGGTTTGGCAAAAAGCTAATTGAGCCGGGGAAACGGACTGTGTTTCGATTTGATCTTACGCGGCGCGATCTGAGTACTTGGAGTGTTTTGGAGCAGAAATGGGAGTTGCAACGGGGTACGTATCGAGTCTATGTTGGTAAAAGTGTAGAGGATATTCAGCTAAGCAGTACCTTCGAAATTTGAGACACAAAGGCAAGAAACCTCATTTGCTTCTATTTATCTACAATAATTAAATGTATATAGCTCTGAAAAAGCTCTCTGGGTGCGAAGTCAGCGTTCGGACGTATCAAACCATCAGGTCATAGCAAAGGAATTGGTATTGACTTCAAGATTGAAGAATAGAGTCAAATACAACATTGATAACGCCGATGAAGAGTGGATTGTTCAACTTCTTTGAGTAGACGAAGCACCGCTACAGTTCCTCTGACCAACAAAATTAGAACCTGTTCTACTGTTAGGATCACGACTTGTCTATAATCTGCTGTGCCATATCTCCAAGACCTCCAGCCATAACCTCTAGCTTCGCATCACTGAAAATGTCCAGACAAGCTTCTTTCTCAAGCACTGAGCTCCACGCGCCACGGAACCCGACTTTCGTCGCCGACGCAACATCCCACAAGTGGGCAGCAGCGAACCACTTCACGTCGTTCGCCCCTAACCGCTTCCATACAGCCTCATATGCAATCCGAGCAGGCTTCGCAATGTTTACATTGTCGCAACTAATGAAATTCTCCAGCGGCATATTCATATCAGCACGCTCAAAATAGCCTCTGACGCGCTGCACGTCGCCGGTAGTAAAACACCACACGGTGAAGCCATTATCGCGCAAGAGTTGGAAGGCCTCGCGGCAGCCAGGCCGGATTTGCAAAGCGCTGTAGCCTTCAATGCACTGCTCGCGTTGCTCATCGGTGGCCAGAGCCCGGGGATCAGCGACGCCACAGAGGCCGAGAGTACGGTAAAACGTTCCACGGAGGACTTCTTTGTAGGATTTATAACTTCCAGATATTGAGAGAAAGGTAAATTCCAATTCGGCGGCCGTCTGCCATGTGAAGCCAAAGTGTTGTGGGGTGATGGTATTCTGGCGAAGCTTGGCGCCAATGACAGAGTCTATTCGTTCGTAGTATGCATCAAACGATACGCAAGTACCGACAACGTCAAAAACCACATGTTTATGTGAAGGAGACATTGTTTGGGGTTGTGAGAAGACTGGGTCGTCTGTTTTTCTATAGTTGTTGTACTTGATCCCGAAGGCCCTGTTGGACCTTCCCGGTCCTCTCAGAAACCGGATCGATGACCTGAAAATTACAAATCTATGCCACGGTGCCGTGGCACCGTGGCACCATAACCAGGTCATTTAGGTGCCCGGCCTACTGCCACGCCAATCTGTTTTCCCCGAAAGGTATGAGATATCTGTGCATAATTAGCAGCAACGTGCTAAGCATCGAATTAGAGTAATGAGTTTTTTGCTTTTCCCAACGGCCCAGTATGGTGTTACCAGCTGCCAACCCCACCAAATCCTACTGGATCGAGGCTGCCGATTCGCCTCTACGTAACTTTCGTTCTAGTGAGGAGTTGCCAGTGGAAACTGATGTAGCAATCATTGGCAGCGGTTGCGCGGGTGCATCAACCGCTTACTGGATACACAAAGTTTGTGACTGCGTCAGCGTGACCTAGCAGCCTATAGACTCTGACAGCAATTCAGTATACTGAGAATGCCTCAACACAGCCTCACATGGCTCTTCTAGAAGCGCGAGATATCTGCGGCTCCGCTACTGGACGAAATGGTAAGAAGCCCCAAGTTATTGCGTTAGGAAATCCGCCAATGATAGACAGGGGGTCAATTGAGACCACATGCTTATTCTCGCTATCCAATATGGTCCGAACGATTTGGTCCTCATGAGGCCATGGAACTCATCGCGCACGAGATGGCCCATTTGTCGGCATTCAGGGACTTGACAAGTGAAGAAGGTATCGCTGAAGAAGCCTGTCTCAAATTTGGGCATACTTTTGATGCTGCCATGACTGATGAGGCCTGGACACGGCTTAAAGGCGCGCTAGAAGCTATGCGGAGGGACCATGGTGATGAGAACGAAATCGTCAGGGTATGCAAAGTTCTTGAAGATGCCCGTGAAGCAGAAGAATTTTCGCAGATGAAGGGAGCCATTGCGGCAGTGGTGCATCCTGCCGGACAAATGTACAGCCCCCAATTTACATTATTCTAAAAATTATCTGACAAAAACTCAGATGGCCGTACAAATTCGTCCACGCAATTTTGCGCATCGTCCTGCAGAAAGGCAACCTGAACTTGCAAGCCCATACGCCGGTCACGCGAGTTTCAGAGCGAGATGCCGACGGCTGGATCACGGTTCAGACTGATCGAGGAATTATTCGTGCCAAAATAGTAGTTCACACGACGAATAGATGGGCCTCACATCTTCTCCCTGAGTTCGGCAACCTCATATTGCCTGACAGGGGATCCCTCGCAGCCATCAAGGCACCCCCGGGATTCATCAAGAACACGGGTTCCCAACACTGGGACAAAGTTGTGAATGTAAGTCCCATCCAGCTTACGGCATAACTAGGGAGCTGATTAGAAGGATAGAACTATCATCTCCAACTTCCTCCACCGTACAACACTATTATCGTTGGAGGAGCAAGGCAACTCCTCGCCCATAGACCAAACGCCTGCTTAATGAATGATGAAGAAGATAAACAGATTGCTGGAGTAGCAGATTTCTTCAAATCATGGCCCGCATCAGATATCGCTGCCTGGCCAGGGTCGGGTCACGCTGAATTTGGCGAGAAAGATGACGAAGGCGGTTGTTGGACTGGTGGTAAGCCGCATTTGACAAAGTCACCATATGCTTTCCGGCTAACCAATCATAGTGCAAAGCGCGAGTGCAGATGCATTTCCTTTCATCGGCCCTGTACCCGGCCGAAATGGCCACTACATCGCTGCAGGATTTGCTGGACACGGTAAATATGCAATACCAAACGACACAATAGGACCAAACTAACTTAGACAGGAATGCCTCGAGTTCTGCTTTCAGCCGCTCATATCACGCCTCTCATTTTAGAGTCGCTTGGTTTCAAGTACAGTCAGCCACCTCTAGCCGCCCCGTTCCCTACATTGCCTCGGCCATTCCTTGCTACCTCCGAACGGATTGAAGGTCTCCAAGGCACAGATCCTGCATCGGTTCTTCAATCATACAAAGAACACTGTGCAGAGAGTGCAACAAGGTCGTTTTGCAACACGCCAAGAGTTATCTCATCTTTGGAAAAGGGACACCAACCTTAGTCGATATTGTTGCAAACTGATGAAAACCTTATAAGCCAGTATCCTGCATATCTAGTATAACTGTAGACCGAGGTCAGAAGCTGTCGGTTAGAGAAGAAAACAAAATTGTCACGACGCCTTGATACATGGTGGTTTTAGCAGTGAACAGGGTAGAACCCAACTTTCAAGATAGATGGTGTAATTGTATGAAATAAATGGATTACGTAAAAGATAGCCTTGCAGCTTTATTGTTAAAACACCTCCTATACGGCCTGCTAAAGTCTTACCAACCTCACAAAACTGCCAGTGACTTATCTTACCCATTCCCTGCTGATTCACCATAGCTGAACAGAACCTCCGTGCTTTTCATAACCCCTAGCAGGACCCAAAATATGAAAGCATGGAAATGACGTCCCTGTATCTGAAACGCTAGCCTATGAGGACTGTATTCTTTTTCACCAGCCTAACCCTTGGTCCCAATCAATCGCAAGCCAATTTCCTACGCCGTAAGGTCCAAACCATCCTTGCGGTTGAATTAAATTTGGTCCAAGCGATGCTTCAGGCACCACATTTGTAACCATATCCAGTTCCATAGTTTGGTTACCCGGCGTCCGCAATCCGTGCAGGATACCTGCCATTTCTAACTCCCTGGGAGCAACAGGTGTCGCTTGGGGTAGTCTCTGGTGTATGGGATGCCACATGCGACATAGATCCGGTCCAAAGTCCGAGAAGAGCTCGGCCGTGCTGTTTGGAAAGTTGGTATTGGAGAACCGGCCGAGCTGAGGTCGTTGAGTGACTTTTTCGCGGACGTCCATTAGGTGCTTCAAGCTGCCGATCGCAGTAGGCCATCTTTTGCTCAATTCTTCGAGTGACTGTGCCATGATGTCTAGGTTCTGTTCGGCCACGTTCACCATGTCTGAGTATCGGTAGCATGAAAGCTGAGTCATGCCCGCTGTTAGACAATAGAATGTAAAGATTGGACCAAGGTAGCGGAGCTCATCCCTAGCTATAAAGCCTTCAAATATGCCTGCAATGTATGATGAAGCGAGGAGTGACGCTGGTGATGGCGCCAACTTGGGATCTGTTGGGCGATTGAGGATGGCCAAAACTGTGAAGTACTGGACATGAATCTGTCGTGCTTTAAAATTGTAAGGTTTCAGTGGCCGTCGCTCCCCCCCTTCGCATAATTGCAAATGATCGGGAAGTGTCTTAACCCATCGAAATAGTCGATCTTCGAGCGATCTTCTGTGTTCTTGGAGACCCTGTTTACAAAGATAACTTTGGGTGAGGTCGCCTGAAAGTGAATGAGCGTACGATCCCATTATATTCCTAACTCTAACGGTCGCCGATACTCCAGGGGGTACTTACCTAGAATACATGAGATACCTATATAAGCAGAGAAGAGTTCAGCTGGGGCTGTAGCGCCGTCGAAGTCCATCACAGAAATTGGCGAGACATCCGCGAATTTGAGATCAATAGCTCGAGGCCTTCCGTGCCCCGCGTTAATGAGACAGTCCCGAGCGGCCAAAGACCACCAAATTCTTTTCCGTAGTCCTGCGTCTGGCTTGCCAGTAGGTTCTCGATGGAGTCCGACTTGATGCGCTAGTCCGACACAAACTCTCAGCCAGAAACCAGAGGTGTCCAGTGATATTTGTTCTGGACCTTGCGGGTTCCACCAATGCAACAAACAAGCTGCAGCAATGGTTATGATAGGATCTTCTTCGGCACCCATCCAGAACAACACTCTGGCCTTCTTGTAGAACTCTTCGGACGGATAATCGGGTAGCGCAGCACTAACCCTACTACCAGCGAGGAAAATTGCATGCTGGAGAAGAAGTGAGACTTTTCCAGGCCTGCTATCATATATCCAACTACGTTCGACGACCGGTGACCACGGGTAACATCGGGTCCAGAATGCGTCGAGTAGGCTTTCGCGTATGGGTCTTGGAGGCAAATCGGTGACGCGCTGCACTCGTAAGATTTCGACATCGCTTCCTGACCAACGATGAGGTACTTTTTCAGGTACACCAGCATCATCGTTGACTGGAACCTCTCCTCGAAGGTACTCTAACCGGCCGAGGTAGCTAACACTGTTTGGCCTTTGGTACGATATACCAGCATTTGCCGATTTGCCATGATGCGGAGCTGCAAATAAGCAGTCCCGATGGTTTGCAAAAGAGTTTAATTCCTGGAGGCCACTAGTGCCGGACATTGGTCGGCCGGGTTCGTGTTCCGTCTTGAGGCTTTGATCATGTGGAATCGCTGCTGCTTCTGCTCCAAAGAACCGATCACCAGTTTCCAGAGCCCCGGTGCTGACCGAATCCACAAATGGAAATGCTGTCTGGCTGTCCTCCGGTACCGAGGGGTCGCTTTGCTGGATTTTGGTGCGGGTTTGACTTGCGGGTGGAGAAGGGCTAAAGGTGAACCGTTTACGCTTCCTTTCCCGGGGCACACACTCGTACCCATCTCTCCGGCAAGGTGTGCAGAGCTCTCCCTCCACATCATCAATGTCACACCTCACCTTCTTCTTGTGGCATATGACACATGCCTTGACCGTCCGACGAGTCCGCCCATCTTTGTTCTTCGGCATCTTGCCTTACCGTTGACGGTATGGTTATGGCATTATAGCTGGGGATAAAACCAGCATGAGAATTTGCATACGGATTAGGTTCCGGGCGAAAAGACGGGAGATCAAAGGGCGAAAGGCGACATGTTTGCAGTGTCAGTTGGGAAGGTGCAAGATCGGATCGTGCAGGAATCGTCCCCACGATGCGGGTTGATGGGGCCGAGGCTTCCGACCAGGGTCTCAAGCCACCAACACGCCGACCTCCTCTTTTCGGCACGGCTCTCTAACAATATTCTCTATATGTAGGTCATTCCAGCTGGTGAATGAACCACATACACCGTTATCGTTAGCGTTAATACTCGGCCCTTTCCCTAGCTTGAATTTGGGAAGTGAGGCACCCTCTTGCACGGGCGTTTCAACTGCGCCAGGTTCACTTTTTCATGTTGACAGACGAGATGCTTTTAAGACAAGAAATCATGTTCTTGTTGTTCAAGCGTAGTCGGAAACAGGTCTGGATTGAGCTAAGTGTAAGAACCCTGCTAAGTTTGAAGATTCAAATTTCAACGCTATCTGACATTAGTCGTCAGAGTTTTTCGTCTTCAGTGTAGGAACTCCTTGATGAAGTTGACTACGCTTCGCTTAGCCCTCTCCAGCCCCTCCTTCTGCTTTGGATCGTTTGGATCACCTCTACAAGCGAATCCATGTGTCAGTCCAGGGAAGTACACATACTCCCATTGCACGCCAGTCTTGGGGAGCGTATCCAGTGTGTACTTCTTCAATTCCTCTGTAAACGTGGGGTCGTTCTCTGGAGCAATAATTTGAAACGGCACCTCGATTGCATCGACATCAGAATTCTTGACCATTGATGGATGTGCGGCGGAAGCGGCATCGATGAGCGAAGGATCAGCAGCGAGCTTGAAAGCTGCCCAGCCGCCATAACAGAAGCCTACTACGGCGACCTTGGGGTACTGCTTCTTAAGCTCTTGGGCAGAGGCCTTAACCTGAGGCCAGCGAATGTCTACGCTATTGCGGGCAAGAAATGCCATGAGATCGAAATTTTTCGCTTTCTCAGGGTCGGAGAGCGCGCCAGGGTCTACGACTTCCCCGTCGAAGCTGTGTGCCCATTACTAGTGTCCTGTGCAATTGCGAGTTGAAGAGAGAACATACAGATCAGGCACATAGACAGTAACATTGGCTTCCTTCGCGTAGTGATCCGCTATGATCCGGATATTGGGAAGTTTCCAACCAAATATATCTGTGATGATAAGAACAGCCGCAGCCTTGCTATCGCCGGCCACATAAGCATTGAGCTCGCCGAGAGTGGCCTCCTTGCCAGTAGTCGTCGCATTCCAAGCGAATCCGGTTTTGCAGTCGTCGCAGACCATAGTGTCGATTTCTCTGTAAACAAAAAAAGCTCTACAACGAAATGAGTAGGGTTCAAGCTCGGTTTAAAGCTGGAAAGATGGAGGGGCTCAAGCAATCAAGAATCTGGAACCGTTCCTGACTCAGCATCATCGGAAACCGGGAGGGGCAGTGCCAAGGGAATTCCGCCTACCTGCTGAGTGACGGTATCATTCCGAAATGCTGGCTAAGACGGTCGGTCCTCAATGACGCCATTAAATGGAGAATTAAATCTGGGACAGAGATAAACAAATGAGCCTCGCCGAGCCTGGGTACTTTTAGGCAATATCTCGCGGCCAAAAATATTATATTCCAAGCAGACATGAACCCGATCCAATATTCTTACATCAAACATTATATCCTGAACTGTCTAGTTGCTTGGCTACAGGTATACAACTGAATTAAAAAGGCGTCTTACCAAAACGCATCTTACTACATCGTCTAAAATTGCTTTTAGTCCACTATAGAAATGCTCCGGGGTAATGCTTGCCATGGCCAGTCGCTATCAGGCTCAAATCAAAGACTATCATCACCGCGCGCGCGGTCCGCCAATATGTCCCGATCAGGAAGAAAGCCCGGATCAAGGGGACGCCAAGTACAAGCGCCGTCTGCGCTGCGTTCATACACAAGCATAAAGGTGTTATTCAACAACGTTCTTTTGTAATGGCCATTTTGTGCCCAAACCAGTCGTTTCTTAGCCCACTGGTCTTCTTTGAACCATAGTATAACCCAGTCTATAGGCACGGCCTGGAATCCTGCGAAGTATTTGTTCTCGCCGCTGGCATTGTTAGAATATGTAAACTCACTGAAATCAATCTCGTCTGCATCCAATACTGGGGGATGAGCTTCCCTACCCGTAGCATCGGCTTTTGTAAATGAAGCCTTTGAGCAGGGGGTGCAAACGCGGTAGAGGGCACCTTCCCGCTTAAAAGGATCTTCATACTCTCGAACATCGATGTGGTAGATGCAATAGAAGGGATCTTTCAGGAAACTAGACCTTCGAGCGACAAAACCAATGATGTACATTTCCCATGACCATCCAAGTTCCGCCTCCTTGTTCGACACCTTCCAACGCGGTTCACACGCATCTGGACTCACCCAGAAGTGGTATGCATGAGCGAATTCGTGCACTAAAGTTATGCCGAGCAGAAATAAACCTCTAAAATATCCATCTGTGTCAGCAGGGCTGAGCAAGTACTTTCGGTAGGGTTCGTTGATGACAACGACCGGACATCCATGACCCGTGCGAGTTGCACGTTGATTCAAAGGCAGAAGACTGGGCTCGAAATTCTTGAAGAATGGGCAGTATTCTTTCCACCGAAACGTTTCACCATGCACATCGTCTGAACTATGACCTTCTGGCGCGAACGTAAGAGTAATTACTCGGCCAACATGATATATATTCTCTTTGACTTTTGCTAGACTGTCGGGACTTTGAGTACTCGAATTCGATTGGATATACTTATCCGATGAGCGGCCATGACGCTCACCACACGTCAGACGACAAAACCACGCTAATGCGTAATCTTCTGTCAGAAAAAGCGACGCAAGTTGAAGCGCTGGTTTAATCCGCAGAAATACGTCACTAGAGAACTGGCCTGGCCCAGTGACCCAGCGATTCATAAACATTGGAAGAATATTGTTCGCTAGGTCGGAATTCTGGCTTGGTCCACCTGCAGACGATCCGGACGCGCGTAGACGGTGGGAGTATTGTGGCACCAGCAAGCTGAACATGTGTTCCTCTAAAACTGTCTTTGTCACCGGTATGCCGGCCATGCTCACTAGGATGTACTCAAGTCCAACTTTCTGTTGGGGTAAATTATGTGTTGCATTATATTGGATAATGTGGCAATTAGGCCAAAAAACCTTCATTCCCATATAATGTAATATGAAGGCATATTTCTAGGCCTAGGCTCTGATCGTTCAGTATATGCATTGTGTAGATATGAAGCATCACGTGGAACGAGCAAGAATATGGTTGATCTAGGTATTATTGGCTTTTAGGTATCTTAGGATGGTATAATGGTATAAAGTATATACCATTCTAAGATCCCCCGTAAGGTTCTTCCGTAAAATTTGACAATTCGCACTGTTAGTGGCGCATTTATGCGAACCTTGAACAATATATGTAGTCCACCCTGCCGGACCCTTGTGCTCGCTACTGTTGCTTGTATGAGAAACTGTCCTTTGAGGTAATTGCGCGATTTCCAACTTGACAGCCGTAAAACTAAATTGGTTGCCACCAAGATCAAAATATTTCTTTGACGGCGCAGGGAGATGAAGATCGTCGAAGTTGGGCATACATGCATACACCTCGTTGTGAAGGAATATCAGCGCTCATGCTAGTACCGTATGTCTATAAAGGTCTAGAAGCAAAGCGACCTGTGATTTTCATTTTACCCGTTTCCACCTACACACAGCGCTATACATTGACGTTGACCAGTGAAGTAGCTTGGTGACGATTATTGATTACGAAAACAGGCTGAAGACGTGGTTTACTGTATATATGTTAGTTCTGAGACTGGACGATGGCAGGGAATCCAACGCAGGAGAAGCTATCTGTTACGCTAGTCCCTGTCGAAAGTGTCACATGGGCTGGTTTGGGCTCTCCTCCTCCGGACACCTTCGCTACCACCATCATTGACTTCCAGCCAATCGTGTGCACATTCTCCACATTTGCTCTTCTATTTGAGGTGCATCTTTTCTTTAGAGTTTCGCCAGCTGTCTAGCTGACGTGACCCATTGCTGGACTTCTGAACAGGTCTCATAGTCAACAGGGAAAACCTTTGGGCCTAGAATCTTCTTCTGCACTTTCCCTGTGGCCGTCTTAGGCATTTCGCCATCAACAATGCACAGAAGGGTCGGTAGCTTGTATCCTGCTAATTTGCCACGCAAGTCCCGGCGCACATCCGCTATGGTCAGCATGTACTCAGTGTTGCAATGCGTTTCCAGGAAGGCGTTCGTCAGCTCCTCTTCTTGAAGCGAGATCAATGCTGCCACGCGCTGCCCAAACTCCTCATCAGCAACACCAACCACCACTGCTTCTGCAATGTACGGCAAGCCGAGCAACTCACGTTCAACGTCCGATGCCGAGATTTTGTACCCGCCCGACTTGATGATGTCGAGAGATGCTCTTCCCGCGATGTAGTAGTATTTTCCCTCCCTCCGCGCAATATCACCTGTTCGGAAATAGACATCCTCGTCGTGAGCTTTGGAAGTGGCTTCAGGATCCTGCAGGTGCTTCGAGAATATATGCTGGATGTTGCTCAGAAAGATGATGCAGAGAACTACCAAGCTATACTCACCGGGCTTTTGACGAGTATCTCACCCTCTCCACCCTCCGGCAGTTTCACGTCAACACCGCTCGCAACGTCACCCACCGAGCCATCAGGCGCCATTTTGTCGTCCAGCCGGACTTTGAAGATGGCTCCAAATTCGGTTGCCCCATAACGCTGAACAATCTTCTTCTACATCAACATAGTCCAGAAATCGTTGAGAGGCCGGGGCAATGCTGACGTCCCACACAGGCATGCGCGAAACTGCCTCGCCCCGGCAATGTACTCGGCCAACTCATGAGACGGCAGCCTACACAGTGTCCGTTGGTAGTGGCGTCGCATTCGCATGTATATAGTGGGCACCCCAGAGAGGGAGGTCAATCGTTGACGAGGGTTGGTAGCACCTTGCTTCCATCTTTCCCACATCCATACCTCATCGAAACCTCCACTGCGGAACTCAATGCGACTGCCCGAGATAAGAAAGGGGAAGAAATTGATCCCTACGCCGGTTGCATGATGTACGGGAAGGACATGGAGCATGACATCGTCCTCGTTCAATAGAGCGCAATCAAATACGAAGGATCTCCACATTACGGCCCCTTTTCGGAGGTCCTGTTGTACCGCTCGTGGAGATGACAACACCGGGTGCATTCTCTTCCAATGGGCCGTCTGATGAAATAAGAATATCTTTTGGGTCGAGGACTGGAGTATACGTGCAAGGCGCTATTGGAACACCGTGAAAGTGCTCATTGCTTGTCGCTGTAATACGTTTTTCCAACTCATAGCACTTCGCAAGGTCGGATGAGCTGACAAGGACCAGAGCTGATTTTGACTTCTCGACAAACATGGCCACTGTATATTCATAACCGCCAGCGACCACAATGGCAATATAAACCTTGTCTCTACGCTCCAGCGATTCGAGCGTCAACGTATCCATGGCACTCAAAACCGTCTCGCGCAGAGCGAGCACGTCAGACAAGAGCTCCAAATACATCCTTTGATGATTTGAGCGAACATCGCCAATGGCAACACGCACAGGGATCCGACTCGCGTATCGAAGTAGTCGGCTAAAAAGAGGCTACAAGAAGTCAAAAAAGGAAGATTGAAATTGTCAGGATTTATGGATCTACACTGTTTGGTACCCGTATGAGTTGGGACCATGAAAGACTACCGTCAAAGGGTCAACCTACCGCGTCAATGACCATCCCGAAAAGGTAACGCCGGGGTATGGCTTGCGCACCTAAAGAAAGATTGAGTCAACTGAGGCTGTCGTTGTATGTACTGGTCTCTGCCGAATATCGGCAATGTCAAGGCCCCCTGCCGATCCACGCGGCACCATAGGAGCTGACCCCGACTGGAGTCTACCCCGCAGCCTTGTCGCTTCCAGCGATAAACAGTCTCACATCCTCAAAGCAAGCCTACGTAGTGAACGAGGATGATCATTCGGTCCGGCTTGAACTTTTTGATCGCATGCGATATTGGATCTGCGAGACGATCCTATCGGCGGACCGCCAGCACGGATGGCGCGGGAACAGCTCTTATCCGAACGGTTCGCTACCCCTAAGCTCGGAAATAATCAACATTATGCGAACCGCACGTCAGCATACCAATCTGCTATTTGCCGAATTCTGCTGGATGGCAACGGGTTCAGTCGAACGGCTTCTTCCAGTCAATATTAAAGTGACAGACAAACTTACAGCCACCGATTCTTGGGCTATGGTTACGCCTTTTCAGGTAAACCACGATCTATTTCATCCCTATTTGAAGCGCCCGCTAATTCCATTTACGAAGTGCCAATTGTTTGTGCTGTCATCTTCTCCTATCACTCCATTGGCGGAGCGGAGAGCCTGCATGTGACCAAGGTGGCATGATTCTTGGGGCATTGCAAGTTTACAACGCCCTCTCCAACTCATACTCTGCGGTCTATGGCATTGTGCCGATTAACCACCGAGGGAGTGGTGGCTTGCAGAACAGAGGACGAGCATCCCTAGTATTGCTAAGTAGACTAACAACAAAAATACAGTTGCACGACGCACATTACGATAGATAGCGTCCATTTCGAGCACACCAGCCACAACTGACGCCGATTTCACTGGCCGATTTTTGGCTTCACATGTCATGGGTGACTTTGCTGGCAAGAAGTCTTGACTCTACAGCGCTCCACCCGCGACGTGTCTCCTCACGACTGATGCTTTAACAAGTGAGTCTTCCTCGCTTACGCAATTTCCGAATCCATCGATATGTGACGATTCTCACCGCTCCCTGGCTGAGTCACCTCGATTGACCCTATCCAACCAATGTGCGTAATGACGTTTCCTTCGCTGTTCCACTTGCTGTGCTCGCGCTTCTTCCATGCACCTGGGCTTCGAGGAGCCTCATTTTGTCAACACACAAGGCGGCGACTCACACCTTGCGCTACTAGCCAGACTTGTGGGATCCCGATGGTGGCTTGCCTCGCTCAAGCGCACAGCGTAGCTGCGGCCAATCCACGGGTTGGGAATCTCGCGGACCAGCTACGCACACCGTGCCGCATCTCTCCTGTAGGCAACATCATCAAGGACGCATTTTGTCAGCGAGGCAGACCGATGGGGCGGCCAAAGAGGGCCTGGCTGACCCCCTGTAAGCCGGGATATGGCTGAAGGACGCGAACTTATTTGATCGCTTTGTACGTTCTATGTGCTGTCGCCTGATGCCCCCGCTCCCGTGAGATGTGTGTTTGCTGCGCGAGAAGCAAACCGGACAAGAGGTTGCCTTTCCTGTCCCAAGTCGGTGGAGCTTTATGAACGTTCCCGCAGCTCCGGCTGCATCTCGCCTGCATCCGCGAGGGTTGGCACCCCAGCACGGTGAACGAGGCGGACGGGGCATCGGGAGAACGAAACGTTGGGCGCGCAAGTCAAGGACAGGGGCGCTCGAAAAAGCAAAGCTTAGTCGGGGAAGCGGGACAGCAGGGCCGTGTATTACTCTTTGCAGGTAAGTGGAGTTTAGCGCATTCGGCCCGCCAAACGACCCCAATGCCGCTTGCCGTTACACGACACGCTCGAAGGACCTTGCGGTGAAGGGGGTAAAAATGACAGCTCTTGTGGTCCCTTTCTGCATGTTTGTTGGCCTATATTGAAGGTAGGGCATGCCTGTGGCACGCTTGTGATATATATACTAACTAGCGACGGACCCGGCCATGGCTTTAGACCTTTTTCTAACATTGCGCCAGCCCGGGCTGCTAGATTCTATTGCTAGCATCGCATCCCGCTCCTTTAAAATGATTGTGAAGTCGGAGTGCCCTCCGCCGCCGGAGAGCCGGTCATTCCAACTTTCTTTCCTAGACCAAAACGTGGTTCGCGTCTACACCCAAACGCTAACCATCTTCCCAGTGAGTATGCCTGTTGTTCGTTCCCCAACGTACTGACCCGTCGGTTAGTTTCCTGACCAGAATGAGGCTGAGGCTGCTATTACCGCCATTAGTGGTGGGCTGCGCTTGACTTTGCAACGATTTCCATTCCTTGCTGGTACTCTCAGTCTCGCCAACCAAGCATCTGGAAAACTAGCGTTGAATTATCCTACCGAGATTGTCGATGAAGATATGGACAAGTTGCTGAGGGTGAAGCAAATACCCTTTGACAAGAAAAAATTCCCTTACACCTACGACCAGCTTCGACGAGATGGCATGCCATCTAGCGCATTCCACGCCGCCATGTTTGTCCCAGACGACTTTGTCGACTTTCCCGGCATCCCCGAGTTTGGCGAGGGCCAAGTAGACTTCACAAAAAGTGATGCACCGGTAATGAGAATCCAAGCGTGCTTTATTCCCGGTGGCCTCGTGCTAAGCATGTACATCCACCACAGCATGTTTGACTGCTCGGGAGTAAGTTCTTTCTGGACTGCTCTTAGTGCAAACGTCTCTAAGGTTTCCGGGAAGCGTACGCTTGAGAAGCACGAACACTTCGGTATGACAGCACAGTGCCTTCAACACTCTCATCACTAACTTCTGCAGCACCCGTGAGCGTCGCCGAGGAGCAGTCTTCCTTGCGAATGCAACTGGAGACTCGTACACAATGTCACCCAACCGACAAGCCGGTGGCCGATTCTTACTGTGATGGAATATATCGGTATGAACGGACGTTACCTCCAGACACGGCATGCTCGCAGAAGATTTTCGTAGTGCCAGCGGCACGCGTCCGAGAGTACCGCGAGACACTACGACGCTATTTTCCTGAAAAAGACCCGCCCACCATGTGCAATGTGCTTGCTGCGTTGGTATGGACGCACATAACGCGTGCAAGGGGAAAGCGTTTGATAAGCAACGGCCATACGGAGACAAATATTGGCATCGCCACCGACTTACGAAAAAGACAACAGCCGCCCGAGACTGGAGAGTACATGGGTAACATGGCCCTGTTCTCAAAGGGCACGCTGCGAATTTCTGATGTGATGGCCGAGGACCGGTGAGTATCTTCCCCTCACCTTCACCCTGACCTGTAACACCTCAGGTTGCATTGACTGCCACCAATATCGGCGACACCCAACCGCCTACTAGTCAAGCTGACATATATGCAGTGTCACCAACCAAACCATAATTCATGTCATCAAGAAAATCAAAAGCACCATCGGCAAAGTCAACAACAGCTGGATCTCCCAACAACTAACCTTCTTCAAATCAATTGAACGCATCAGGGATACGGAATGTGCTCTTGCTCTCCGGTTTGGCACCGACATTTACATCACATCTTGGTTAAACTTTGCCGCCGACCTTCGTTGGGGCATTCCCGGTACGGACCTGGACAGGGAGTCTCTGGATGGCAGACCTGAGTTCATCAGGCGCTTGTACAACCCAAGCGATGGCGGCATGATATTCCTTCCCCGAAGAAGGTCACTAGTAAACAACGCAGAAGCGCCGTTTGAGATACTGGTCCGGCTCGCGGAGGAAGACATGGACCGCGTGTTGAATGAAGAGGGCGGGTTGAAAAGCTGGGCTGACGCCGTGGTCGATTGATTTTCAGCACGGCATTGAGCACATTGTACATGTTTGAGCCCTGTAGGGTTGCTTGGTGTGCTGATGCGCTATGCTGAGTTTGTTCCACAGCACACATTCTTATCTCTCGGAGTATCAGGTATTAGGGATTGCCCCTGGTTTTTGTTTTCATGGGGTTGGGTTGGGTCTGGACATCTGATATCCTGTACAACTACTTTGCTTTTGGGGGTCTAACAGGCGTCATTTCGCTAAAGCAGGGCGTTCTTTGTCTTTTATTATACGGTTTTCTGCGCTTGTTAGCTTGCTCCATGTTGGGCGTGCCCTTGAAACTACTACATCGCACGATGCAGATGCACGATGCGCGTCACATGCACAGCCTTGTAATCGTAAACATTGTCGGATTCTCAGCGATCACCACGTATTGTGACTAGGGGCCTTGTAAGTACGATAGGCATCTTGGTTCCCTATTGAGATACAGAGAGTTACCCCAGGTTTTACCGGGTGTTGTCCACTAGTAACAACACCCCGCATTGTGAGGTGACGCAAATACCAATACCGAGGCAGAGATTGGGTGAGCACCATCCAGACAAGTTCTGTTTCATGATTTACCATGCCGCGCGCACCCCAACGGATGTCGGCTTCGCTTCATCTAGAGACAAACCAGCTCGTGCTGGACACAGTAGGCGACTGCATAAGCGACCGACTCTACCATGCACGACTTCACCAATCACCTCAAACCGGCCCATGATGGCACAATAACGCTGGAAGTCGAACGCTCTGCTTCAGCCATCGATATCAATGAATTAGAATACCATCTCTTGGGTCAAGATGGAGTTCTCCAACGGCAAGAGAAGATTCTAAAGGTGCTCACTAAGGAGAAGTTGTTCAGGAAGGACTAGCAGCTGGACTTGCCGCGGCCAGAGCGATACCACCTGGGCCTAGCAAGAGCAAAAGCTATACAACGTATTGTCAGACGCGAAGGGAGTCACGAGGATTATGCCAATGGCCGAGTATCTCGACGACGAGATGTTACCATACGCCTTGCACATGTCCATGTTCGGTCAGTGTATATGCTTTTGCGTAACCAAGGCGTCGAGCCGACACGCCATTGCATATATCAGTGGCCACCGTCAGGGAACAAGCCTCAGAAGGGCAACAGGCATACTGGATGCCGAGAATACCCGATTACGACATAATTGGCTGTTACGCGCAAACAGGGCTCGGTCACGGTAGCAATGTACGTGGGCTTGAAACGACTGCGACAGGGATCCGCTTAGGAAGGAGTTTGAGATGCACAGCCCGTGCCTGACGGCTAGTAAATGGTGGAATGGAAGCTTGGGCCGGACAGCCACACACGCTGTACGTCATGCCAGCCAACTTTGTACCACAAACCCGGCTCGTCCTAAAGTTAAAATCTAGTTGTGATGACGTGCATAGATCGTGATAGCACAATTCGTTTTGCCTAGGCAGAGTAACCCGACCGAGTTTATCAGTCACGAGCCGCATCCCTTCATCATGCGGGTTCGGGAGAAGGGAACGCACCAACCGCTTCCAGGGATTGCTATAAGTGATATCGGGCCGAAGTACGGTATGTATATGTTAGTTCTCACGTCAATCCCTCTGGAAGGCTTCGGGTGGTTGCTGCAACAGAACACTTCTGTCCAGATCTCATAGTGCCGGAGGACAAGGGTTGCTTTTTGTTGCACCTCCGACCAGCAACGACTGCTAACGACATACTCACTAGGCTATGCATCCATGGACAATGATTACATGCTTTTTGACCACTTTCGTGTTCCCAGATCAGCCATGCTATCCCGTTGCGCAGAAGTCTTGGACGAAACAGGTGCTCTTGTGCGAACCGGTCACCATGCCGTTGTCTACGGATCGCTCACGTTTGTTCGTGGCCAGATCATCATGCATGCGCGTTTGGTCTTTGCGCGAGCCGTTACTGTCGCAATCCGGTACTGCTCAATCCGTCGGCAGTTCAAGGATCGAGACTCCACAATGCAAGATAAAAGAGATGAAGGCCCTGGACTATCCCACAGTGTAAATCCGACTTTTGCCGTTGCTTGCCACGACATATGCGTTGCATTATACAGGCGAGCACATGCACGAGCTTTATCGTAAGAGCAGGCGGACTATTGAAACTGGCGACTTTGGTGCCCTAGCAGAGTTACACAGCACGAGCAGCGGACTGAAAAGTCTATGCACTACGCTTGCGGCGGACGGGATTGAAACCTGTCGAACGGACAATGGGGTAGCCACGGCTTCGGGGGAGGAAGTGGACTCATTGGTCTCGACGCGGACTGCCTTTCCAAGCCAACTGTTGAAGGGGACAGACAATTGGATGATCGCGCAGCAAGTCGCGGCATGTCTAGTCAAGAAGATGACAAGTGCAGTCCAAAGCCTGCATGTGGTGCCAAAGGATCTGACCGATGAGCTTTTTCAGTTCTACCTGCAGAACAAAAGCCATCACGCGCCGCAAACGGTGAGCAGGGACGGAGAGATCAACAATCGAGCCGCGGTAGAGATCTTCCAGTGGCAGGCTGCTGACCTCACCTATCGAGCATACCAAGCCCGCACCGTAGGCAAGAGGCCCTGGACCAAGCTGTGATAATGCTCCACAACCTTAGCCGTGCGTACTCGGAACAAATCCTTGTGACAAAACTTTTACAATGCATGCAACACCTCCGCGCTCAGTTCTCCTACTTCGGCCGTGATGAAAAACCTGTTTCCGACTATATGCACTGTACACGCTTGACCAGGCGGCGTCTGAATTTATCATGACCGGTGCTGCCTCCGCGGAGGTGGTGTATGCACTTCAGGACTCCATACTGGAGCTCATGACTGAGTTGCGGTCGCATGCAATCAGGCTTGTAGATGCATGGTCGATTCCCGACTGGCTGCTAAGCAGCGCGCTAGGGAGGAGTGACGGGAAGGTGTATGAGGAGTTGTTTGACATGGCACATGGACGGAATCCACTGAATAAACAGACATTCAATCTAGACTGGAGGAGCGAGGAGGTAGTAGTGTTGGGGAGTGGGGATGGGGGGGGGGGTAAACATGTGCTTGCGAAGCTGTAATTGAGCCAATTTAGTTGAATACGAGACTGATTATGTGGGTACAGTGACTGCATTTCAGGCAATTGCTCATTTTCGGCGACTTCATCCAGAGGCTCAACTGCATGTTCAACCATAATCCGGAGATAAGCGCCCCGCGCTAAACTAACTCCGAGCCCACACCACCGCAAAGTTCACCTACAGAGTAGTTGTGCCAACCAACAACCAATCCAACGCCTCCAGCAACACGACATCCACAACATACCCAGACCCATCATTGAAATTGAAGGCAAAGCAGGAAGTAGAGAAGGGGAAGAGCTAGGGAACGAGAGACGACAACTTGGTATCTCGCCCACCATGGACATCCGCGTACTCAAACCCTCGGACATTCCCCACGTCCAACTCGCCAACATTACAAACCTGCCCGAGAACTACTTTTGCAAATACTACCTGTACCACGCCATGAGCTGGCCGCAACTTAGCTATGTAGCCGTCGACGTAAGTGTGCAAGTTTCCACGCACGTGATACATGCACATAAACCCCACCACCCGCCCCCCCCCCCTCGTATATTTTTACAAACGGTTCTATTTGGCCCCTTTTACGACGACGACGACGACGACGACGACGGCGGGGCATGTTTGACTGATTTGTTTTGCACATGTAGGTCTCGCGCCCGCCTCCAACGCCCTACTCGCCGCCCAAAATCGTGGGCTATGTCCTTGCGAAAATGGAGGAGGAGCCAGCGGACGGCGTGCAGCACGGGCACATTACGTCCTTGTCGGTGATGCGCACGCATCGCCGGTTGGGGCTGGCGGAGAAGTTGATGAGGCAGTCGCGTATGTTTCTGTTTATCCCCCTTTTTTTTTTTTTTTTTTTTTTCTTGCATCACCCCCCTCCCCCCTCCCCTTTCCCCCAGTTCTATTTGCTGGGAGTGGTACTGATTGGTGTAGAGCGCGCAATGGCAGAGACGTTTGCGGCGCATTATGTGTCGCTGCACGTGCGCGTGTCGAATACGGCGGCGCTGCATTTGTACCGGGATACGTTGGGCTTTACGGTGGATAGAGTCGAGGCAAAGTACTACGCAGACGGGGAAGACGCGTATAGTATGAAGATGGAGTTGTCGGATTTGAAGGAGCAGGTATGTCGTTGTCCTAGCGTATGCTTTTGCTGGTTGGCTGGCTAACGGAGACAGCTACGCGACGCAGAAGAAGCAATGTTTGGCAGCGAGGGCGTGGATGAAGGGGAAGGGGTAGGCAGCGAAGGCACGGAGAAGAAAGGCAAGCAAAAGGTAAAAGTAGGACGGAGCAAAGGCGTGGTAGACCTCGTGGAGCGCAACGAAGCCGCCGCGGCGTGAGTCGTCTATAGAAACAAAATGATCCTCCCAAGTACATCCAACGCCGTAGTGCCGTCCCATGGAATGCGATTCGTGACTATATCATAGCGCCATTCGTCATCATCAAGGCATGCCTTTATTTCCATTCAGGTCACATTAACCCCCCTAGCACAACCTTGCCCACCCCCCCAACCTCACTCTTGACCCCCACCCGGCAACTCTCCTCGAACTCGCGCACGACGCCCGCAAGTATAATCTTGCGCACCCTCGCATCCGCCTTGGCAAACAAATCGCCCACGACGCCCGGCGCGCCGTTCCCCGCGCTCGACACGCTCTCGGGCGTCGCCAACATGCCCAGGATCCGCGTGTAGCAATCAATCAACACATCGCACAGCGTCGCAAAAGTCGAAAAGAAATCGGGATCGAAGGGGAGGGGCGGTGTTTGCAGGTGTGTGTAGGACTCGTTGGGCAGCAGGGCGTCGGTCTCGTCCAGGCCAAAGGCCGACTCGCTGCTCGCGCTGTTGCTCGGCGTCATGGGATAATCCAGGCTCGCCAGCCCCGTGGCGCTCGAGCTCCGCCGCGCCTTGCCGCCCAGATTGGCGCGCTTGAACATGTGCGGGATGCGGGCGCGCGACAGCGACGACGGCGTGGAGCCGTCGGCGGGGTGGATGGACTGGAACTGCTCGAACTCGAGGAGCAGGGCGTTGAGGGTTTTGAGGTAGTCTGTCGGCGAATTGGCGTTGAGGTCGAGGATGGTGGGCAGCGAGAAGCCGAGCAGGAGGTAGTGGGTTGCGCGGCGGGCCTGGTTGCGCGGCGTGGAGGAGGGGAGGCGCGTCAGGTCGGCCTTGGAGAAGAGGAGCGTGTTGAACCAGT
Organism: Ophiosphaerella narmari; assembly: GCA_028456235.1. NCBI lineage: Eukaryota > Fungi > Ascomycota > Dothideomycetes > Pleosporales > Phaeosphaeriaceae > Ophiosphaerella > Ophiosphaerella narmari. Next base: position 1,113,982 of record JALNQA010000005.1, read on the forward strand.
AGATGCGGCCCTCGTGGCTAGAAGGCGGGGTCAGCAAGGGAAAGAGAGAGAGAGAGAGAGAGAGAGAGAGAGAGAGATAAAGAGAGAGATAAAGAGAGAGATAGAGAGATAGAGACATACGCTTTCCGCAGGTAATCCAGGGTAGAGATGCGCTTCGACGCCAGCTCGTGGATCTGCTGAAAGACGAGGCTTGGGTTTGCGCCGTTGGGCACGGGGATCGGGGGCGCGGGGGCGAGCGTCTCCTTCTGTGAGGGCCCATGGCGCAGGGGCATGGGGACAGCCATACCGAACGGCGTCTTGGGCCTGTCGGCCACGGGGCTGGCAGCGTCGGCAGAGCGCTGCTTGGTGCGCGAGAAGGTGGCAATGGAGAGGGCCGGCCGCGGGTTGGCGGCCGCATGGGGGGCTTTGTCGGGGGAGTAGGCCAGCGCCAGCGTGGCCGAGGGCGCCCTCCTGTGCGAGGACGTGCTGGTGGCGGCCGACGACGTGGTGGTGCGGATCGATGCGCTGCGGCTGGGACGCAGTGACGAGCCAAAGTCGGTGATGGACGACGCGACCGAGTGTCTGCTGACGTGCCTGCGTCTGGGCGGCGTCGAGGGGGAAGGAGGAGCGGGAGGAGGGGGGGCGGGAGGCAGGTGGAGGGCCGGCGCGGCGAGGCGGGGCGGGCTGCTGGGGCGGCGGGCAAAGAAGGACGGCCGTCTGGCGAAGAGGCTGCTGCTGGACGTGGATGACGGCGGCGTGCGGTCGGCCATGATAGAGCGCGCACGCTGCAATAATGTGGAGACGGCAGCCGACACCGACACTCGGGGTCAGGGGAGGGGGGGGGGGGCCCAGCCGTCGCAGCCTGGTGCCTGGTGCCTGGTGCCTGGTGCCTGGTTGCCGGAGAGGAATAGGAATGTGCTGCTATGTGCTGCTATGTGCTCTGCTCGGTCAAGTCTATGTAGGTAGACGCATATCCAAAAAGGGAGCAGCGAGGCAGCGCAGCGGCTGGCCTGCAATTATTGCCCCTCCCCCCGACGCGACACCAATTGCGCCTTGAAACCGACGCAGGAACGCTGTGAAAGGCGCTTCCACGGCCTGCGCTCCTGACCGAGAAAGTGGCTTTTTTTCAGCACAGCCCATCAACAACACCAACCAATGCACCAGCACCTCAAAACACATGTATAGCGATTGGTTTCAAATTCAGAATCTAGATGTCCTAGCATTATATCTATCTCGTATCTCACGCAGGCGTGATGGGTACTGATCTATCTGTACGATTTATCTTGGTTGGGCCAAGCTTGTTCCATGCCTCGTAGAACCTCTTCACCCCTTGCGATTCAGTCCTGCACTTACGTCTCTATAATAGAGAAAATCTAGCCTCTTTCTAGCTAATATAATATTATCTATTCTATGCTATTCTATCTACTTTAGCGTAGTTGTAAGGCCGGGGGGGGGGGGGCCTTGGGTTCATGAAGCCTCCTATCTATATACCGAAGTGCATTCGCCCTTTCTTGATGCGAATCACGAATCAGTCACGTGTCCACATTGTGCCTCGGAGCCGGACAAACTTAGTCCGTAGCCTGCGCCGTCTGGGCTCTCTCTGGTTCGATTGGGTCCATCTCGTGATTGTATTGTTTTACAACACTAGCTAGGTCTCTCTATAAATTGCTCTTCTTCTAAAATACAGCTCCTGTAATATATATGCTGTAAACTGAAGGAATCTTTTGTACTTGGTAGAAATACTTACTATACAGAGAGAACTGCGCTGCGTTGTGGCGTCTCACTAGCAGCCGGCATCCCTGCACGCCCAGCCACGGCTCTCTCCCCCCCGCCCCACGCCATCGAATTGCTTGGGCTGCTTGAGACTGCATCATCCGTCGCCCATCGCCCATCGCCCATCGCCCATCACACTGAAATGGCCGCCCTGCAGCGCCGCCAGAGCGCCAGAGTATGCCTCCCCCACCTGCTCTACCCAACTGCACCCACTCACTCACTCACTCACTCACTCCCCCCCCCCTAGGGCGAATGGATCCCCACCGACGGCACGTGGCCCGTCGCCCCCCAGGAAGCGGTGCCCGTTTCAGAGCAGCGCATCTGGGTGGACGGCTGCTTCGACTTTGCCCACCACGGTGCGACTGGACGCCCGCCTGCGTCGACTCTCTCCGCTGACACGCTCCAGGCCACGCCGGCGCCATGCTGCAGGCCCGCCGGCTCGGCAACGAGCTCCTCGTCGGTGTCCACTCGGACGAGGCCATTCTCGAGAACAAGGGCCCCACGGTCATGCGCCTCGACGAACGGTAGACTCCACTGCCACGGCCGCGTCGCGCTCTCACTGACCCTGCCAGCGTCATGGCCGTCGAGGCCTGCCGGTGGGCCACGCGCGCCATCCCCAGGGCCCCTTACGTGACGTCGCTGCCCTGGATCTCGCACTACGGCTGCCAGTACGTTGTGCACGGCGACGACATCACGTCTGACAGCGACGGCAAGGACTGCTACCGCTACGTCAAGGCTGCCGGCCGCTTCAAGGTGGTCAGGCGCACGCCCGGCATCTCCACCACCGACCTGGTCGGCCGCATGCTGCTCTGCACCAAGTCGCACTTCATCCAGTCGCTCGAGAGGAGGCTGTCCGGCGACGAGGGCCCCGGCAGCGAGGCAGAGCGCCTGGAGACGGGCCAGGCCATGCTGCAGCGCATCAGGGACTACGCCAGCGATGCCACTGGCCTCGCCCCGGGCTGCGACGTCTGGTACTGGCACGCCTCGCGCCCTGTCAAGCTCCGCCGCACCACCACCACCAGCAACCCCGCCCAAAACAACCACCATGACACATCCCCTAACCACCACCACCACCCCGTCAAGGAAGAAAAGGGCAAATTCCACCAGCTCGTCGGCGGCATCGGCGTCAGGCCCGGCCAGCAAGTCGTCTACGTCGACGGCGGCTGGGACCTCTTTTCGTCAGGCCACATTGAATTCCTGCGCCTCGTCACCCGCGCCGAAGAAGACGCCGCGCGCCTCCGCGGCTGGTACGCCCCGGAGTCGATACAACAGCGCATCGACGCGACGGGCGCCGACTACCCCCCCGCCTTCATCGTCGCCGGCATCCACGACGACGAAGTCATCAACCACTGGAAAGGCCTCAACTTCCCCATCATGAACGCCTTTGAGCGCGGCCTGTGCGTCCTGCAATGCAAGTACATCTCCGCCACCATCTTCGGCGCCCCGTTCTCCCTGTCCAAAGCCTTCCTGCACACCCTCCCCTATTCCACCCCTGCCGCCGTCTACCACGGCGAAACAAGGTTCATGCCGCTTACCTACGACCCGTATGCCGTGCCCAAGGGGCTGGGCATTTACAAAGAGGTGGCCAACCATGGCTGGCAGGATGTGAATGCGGGAGAGGTGGTCGAGCGCATTTTGAGGGGAAGGAAGATGTTTGAGGAGAGGCAGCGCAGGAAGGGGGAGAAAGGGGTGGGCGAGGAGGGAGAGAGAGTTCGGCAGGAGGGAGAGAGGGAGAGGGAGAGGGAGAGGGAGAGGGAGGCGAGGAGACGGGAGGTTGAGGGGCAGTTTGGCATTTAAATGGCAAGAGTCCATACTCACAATCATGATGTGGATCATTTTATCGCTGCCTCGTTGTCGTCTTGAGAAATAGCTAGCCAGTCAACCATCTGTCCATTTCTCAAAAGAAACTATTGTTCCTGCATTATCTCATGGATAGTATTCTTTTGCCCTTTGGAGAATGAAGGGACTCCACGAAATGATGCAGTGAGTTGGAGATGCGAAAGGGTATGCTTATCGTTAGGGTCATAATCCAACGGCGAAGGAGAAGACCTCTCTCCCCAACCTCATGCCAAAAGAGTACTAATGCATCTTATCTCACAGGCGACATTTACCTACGCCCGCCCAAGCACCCCGTCTACGATCCCCTTCGCAACACCCATGTACCCCCCTACCACCGGCACCACCAGCGCCTTCTTGATCCCCAGCTCCGTCCCCATATAATACATGATACAATTAATCCACTCACGCTTGGCCGCTACATCAACCCCCTTAGGCCTCGGCACCCCAAAGTCCAACTGCGCAAGCGGCACCGGCACATCATTTGCATGCCTCCCCACCATACACAGCAAGTCAAACGCATGAACCTGCGGCGGCACCACGGGATGCGAAATCGAGTGCCGGTGCGCATGCCGCGCCGTCAACGTGCTACTACTATGCGCCGCCGCCGCCATCAACGGCGACGCGCCTGCCGACGCCGACGTCGCCGGCTGCGTCGTTGTCGCCTTGCCACCGTCGTCGAGCACTAGCCCCGAATGCAGAATCGAGTCCATGGTCCCCAGCGCCCATAGCAGGAGGTAGCCGCGCACACTCATCACATCGGTTAGCGACTTGTGGTGTACCGGCACCGTGAAGCAGCCCAGGACGGCGGCACACCCGTGCTCGATGAGTTGGACCATGCGTGTTGTTGTGAGCGCGTGGTGCGTGCGAAGTGAAAGCGTGTGCAGCGCGATCTTGCTGTCGGACGAGGACGAGGACGATGCCGCCGCCGCCGCCATGCTGGGATGGTGCTGCGCAGAGTCGATGCGTGAGTACACCGCGACGTCGACTGGCTCGGGCATTTTGAACATCCAGTTTAGCATTTCGAGCGTGTCGCGCAGCAGGAACATGCGGCTTGTGCGGAACAGCAGCCAGATGTGGCAGCGCTTGAGGTTAAAGAAGGAGTGGATCTTCTCTGGCGCGCCGCGGCTTTGGAGCAGCAGTTTTTGCCAGAGCGGCGCGTAGAGCGGGCGGATTTCCGGCCGGTTAGGGAAAAAGGTTGGTTTCCAGCGATCTGGGAGGGTGTTTTCGCGCGCCTGGTACTCGGTGTTTAGGTCGATGGCGGTTTGGAGCATTTCTTGGAGGTCGTGGCGCGTCGTGGGTGGCGTGGCGCTGCTCTTCATTTCGAACCAGCGGGCGTGGAGTTGCGTTTCTCGCCATATGAGGTGGATGACGGCTACATGGACGTCGTTGTGTAGGCCGGGGACGTGGGTTTTCACGCTGATAAAGCTTTGGATAGGTATTGCCGGAGGCTTTGCAGTTTGTAAACTGGCTATCAGCTGTTACCAGAGATGAGCCGGCGGAAGTTCACTAAGACGGACTGGCTTACCATCTGAGTGTATGCCACGTCAAATAACTTTGCCGCTATTGGGTTGCTGTAGAATTGCTCCACGGTTCGTAGTTGGAGCAGTGCGTTTGCGCCCGTTTGATGTGCTGCAAATGTCCCTCGTCGCATGGCGCTACAAAGATTCTTATCGAGGTTAGATTTGTTTGGATACAGAAATGGACACCAACCTCATACACTCCCATCAGATAGACTGCGCACAGCGCATCGTTCGAAGCGGCCTGCTCCTTGTCTGCGATCATGCCGGACAGCAGTTTGATGGCTTGTCCAAACTTCTCCTCTGCCAAGGCAGCTGCTGCAGGCACTTTGCATCTGTTGTCAAAATTGGCATAGGACACGGCATGGACAATGGTAGCCAGACAAGAGCCTGGGGCAGTGTGTTGATACAACATGGGTACGTAAACAAATAGCGCCTCCGAAGGCTCCTCTGGTGGTCTATCCGGATTATCGGGTGCAACAAAGTCGTATATGAACCGCTCGTAAGCTAGGCGACAGAGATCTAGTGGCACGGCTGGGGCTATCGAGAGGTCTTCCAAGCTCTGCGTGGGTGCAGCTCTTTCTTTCCCCTTGGAACTGCCTGATATATCCCGACTGGACGTATGAGAGGGCCCCGGAATAACAGGCTCTGTGTGGCTGGCTGGTTGGTGCGGCAGGTCCTGTTGAGGGACTTGCGTGTCTGTGGTGTCTTTGCTGCCGGAATTGCTTTGGCTGCGTGCCCTCTGAATAGATTTTGACCTCTTTCTCCACGAATCTTCAGCACGTTGGGCCGCGGCAGCTGTCTGGTTCCGGAAGAGGAGATCCGCTTGGTCCCGATATCTGCACTCCTGCCCTGATTTGCTGCAACGGTTACATGTGGGTTTTGCCTCATTGCACTAGGGCAGGTGTCAGCCTCACATTTTCCGGTAACTCGGTCCATGGACGGGGAGTAATCCCGAGACGAAAGTACAAAAGAAATGCCATGTATTGATTGGCCTGGATGACAACATACCTTGACTTTCCGAGCACGGCACCCTTCACACCCTCGACTTGGTCGACCACGATAGGACATGCCAAATGAGTTTTGGCTTTTGACGTTAAACCAGTAGAAAAAGAACCACTGGTGCGACTGGACAACAGATCGCACCGAGCAGTATGGGCGGATATATTATGCCGTTAGAGTAAGCGCACGTCATTGTCGAAGAGTCAAGATATAACTGGGTGGCAGAAAACTATGTTTGTAGGTTCCTCTTCAATTTTAAATCTTGCTTCACGAACACTGTTTGTGGGGTTGCCCTGATACTTGTATGGTCGAAGAAACATGCGGAGGATGTAGTGCTGCCATCTCAGCCAGATGCGCAATTACGACAGGCCGGACAGCTTTCGAGAAGACAGTTTGCGAGACCCGACGTAGATGCCCGCGTGTCGAGAAATGGAATTCGACCTGCAAAAGTGGCAGCAGAGTCATGACACTGCCTCACGTTGGCGAAGCGGACCATGGTATCGTAGCATGTCGCATGTCAGAGGTCAACGTCTGCCGGACCTCTTTGCCAAAACCGTCCAATAAGAGACTGTTCGCTGACTTGGCATGTAGCGGCCCGGACCTACTCCGGACGTCAAGGCTGCTGCGGCTGGAGAACGAAACACGCCGTGAAGCCATCCAGACCCGGTTCTTGGGACGGCAGCTTGCAGCCAAACGTCGCGTTTCAGGGTTCAGGGAATGTGACGGCTGGTTCGTTCCAAAAATAGCAATCTGTCGTCACATTGGTTGACTTTCTTCGGATTCTCTTTGCTTACCTAAAAATTGTTTTGCAGGCCTTATAAACACACTTCGGCTATGTTTCGCATGCGACATCGACGTCTGCGAACCGTTTCGGTATTCCCTTCCGATGGACCGTCATTGGCTGCGCCCCGGAAAAGCACTTTAACAACGCTGGATGAAACCAAATCAAGAAACACTTCTATTGACAGCTTGTATCTATCGCTGCTATTGAGATAGTGTTTGCGAATGCGGACGATGCGTTTAAAACATTTCCCTTGACTTCGATTTCCTGTGTTCCCGATGTGTTTCTTGGGTGTACCCGAGCGAGCTATTGTCCCAACCGTGCCATGATCTTCACATCGCATAATATTGAAGGATCAAGTCGGTGAGCGACTTGGGTTGTGAAGGAGTTTCTCTCAAAGACCGTGAATGCATCGGTGAGCGAGGGTGGAGTGTAAAGTCCCCGCTGCACCTATTCATCCCTACTTTTGACCCATGCCTCTTCATTGACCAGAAAATCCACGACATTGGGGTCGCATGCATGACTGCGGTGGAGTCTATACGGGCTTCTTCAACCAACAGCTCGTTGCCACAAAAGCTACTCGGCTTCGGAAGCGTCCAGTTATGCAGGTGGCCAGAAAAGTCGAGGTTTGTGAGATTTGCATTCGTATGGCCTCTTGAATGTATCACTACGGAATCTCGCTCTGCCGTAGTTCTGAAAACCTCTTGTTGCGTAATGAAGAAGTTGTCGAACCGCCCATAGTCGGTGTTAGGATCGGCGAGATGACAAACTTCACTTCCGCCTCTTTTCGCCAATATTCCAAGGCGGTCGCCCGTTGACTTCGAGTCAAAAGTAATAAGTATGCGCGTATAATGTATCAGTGTGGCGGCAAATCCAAATAGTTCGAACTTCTTGGCCCCTTCTTTAAGTATATAGGCCGGCAAAAGTATTGGAGTATATCACGCATCACGGCACGGCGGCGGAAATGCCTATAACTTGGGGCCAGGTATTTTCTCGCGTTTGGGCTCAGTCTCAGTCACCATACGCCTGAAAGTTCAGTGTCCCGTGATTGTGAATTTGCGTTCATCAAATCCTCAGTCTAGATGATCCTGCGAGCATGCATAACAATACCGCAAGTACCACGGCGGTGAGCATCCCCATGTCGAACGGCATCATCATCGCAGCCACAGATTTCTTTGAAGCCGCCGCTTGAGCTGCTGCTACTTCAGTAGTCTTTGCATCATTCAATTTGCTCTTGATAGGAACTACCGAAGTTGCGGACCCACTCACAATCTCCACTTTGCCCGACTTCAACATGACCGTCGTGCTGCCCATGACCATTATGCCGCCTGGGCCTGAAAGCGTCATCTGAGGCCCCATAATCGGCTTGCCATTGACTAGGGTGTAGGTTTGAGAGCCAACTGTGATGTATTCTTTTGACATGGGGAAAGTGACGGTTGATGTCCCTTTGTAGTCGATAATCACCACACCGGACGGGCCGATGCTGTATGTTGTGCCGCTTATGGCTACGGGCGGATCGCCAAGCCGGAGAGTCTGGCCGGGGCGGACGATAAGGCCTCCAGATGAGTCAAATGGAACAACGGAAGGTCCAATCGTGATGGCTGGGGTGGCAACGTTGAAGGCGGGGACTTTGAATGTTGATGTACCTTCGCGATCAATCATCGCGACGCCTGAAGGTCCGATACTCATTGTTGTGCCATCTATTGTCAGCGGGGGTTCGCCTTGTATCAAAGTTACGCCGGGTCGTATAATCACCCGACCGGGAGTATCGATTGGTAGAATAGACGAGCCAACAGTAAGGACTGGTTGGTGCGAAATGGCTGAAGGGACAGCGAAAGTGGTCGTGCCTTCCCCCCCCTCCTATCACGATGCCGGAAGATCCGAAGCTAAATGTAGTTCCATCTACAACCTCTGGATTCCCACCGGGCTTCAATGTGACCCCAGGTTTGATGACAAGCCCAGTTGAAGGATTCACGAGCACTGCAGAACTCCCGATCGTGACTTCGGGTTGAGGGGAGTCAATATGATCAGCTGCCTGCGTCGTTGGAGCTGCTCCACCGTCCACAGGGCCCTGTGCTGGTTGAAAAGGTGGCAATTGATCTTGGATGCTATCAAAGTTCGGCCTCTGTGGTCTCCCAGGTCGTGGTGTGACGATAGGCATACCGCCACCTCCTGGTTGTCCTGGCGCTGCTGGGGTGACTACCGGGCGCACGTCTCCAGCAGTTGGTGTGATTTGCGAACTGGAAAACATGCTTCCTGGCGTCAATGCAATTGGGGGATCGTACGCTGCATACTCGTCGAATCTACAATTTTTCCAAGCTGCGTCCAAGTCGCGGATTTGCGGCGGCATCAGGATATATGGGTGATATTCGCCCGGCTTAACGACTGAGCAACGTTGTGATGTTTCCGTGCCGTATGACATGGCACACATTTGCTGGCCTGAGTAGGCGCTCCAAGGGACCGGATCATTGAAATCATCAAAATTGACAGGCCAGGGCACAAGGTCCCATTTCACGGGGTGGGGGGCAAGCGCGTTGGGGTACTTCCGGATGCTATATAGAGCCTCGGAAGCAACAGTGACAACGCGGTTGCTAGTTGAACGATGTCGCCTGACACTTTTACCACAATTGTCATATACTTGTGGCTCGTAGTAAGAGATGTAAACGTTTCCTTCGTACATTGTCATACCATCAACGACTGCGTATCGTCCTATTGTTTTAGGAATATATGTGTGGTTTATATCTAACATGCGACTGCTGACTGGTCCACCTAATGGTTCCGAAGCACAAAAGTCCCGGCTCACCGATGTCGTTGCAGGCCAAAAGAATAGACTCATCGCAAACATGCCATTAAAATAACATGACGTAGAACTGCAAGCGCTGCAATAGGGCCTTATTGGTTCTTTAGTGAGGACCTGATAGAGGTCATCCATTGACCAGTAAGACGTGACCGCTGACGAATAACTTGTCTGCAGTGCCAAACATTCGTCAAACGGAATCGTACAATTCGGCGGGGGATCCGGTTGGGGATCATCGTACGCGGTGTACGATCGTGTACCGACGTCAATGTATATAGATGTGGATATTTCAGTTGAGACGCTTCCTGCATAACATATGGTTCCACAGGTCTGTGTGCATTGATAGTGTTCGGAGGAGAAAGTCGTTAAATCCCACTCCCAGGACCATGAATGAGTGAAGGTTTTCATGGGCCCCGTTCTTAAAATTTCGCCTGGGTTGTAAAGATTGTACTCGTATGCCTCATAACTTGCCTGGCAGGAATTTTTTGTGATGTTTGCAGTACCATTCAACGTGACGTTTGGATATAGCGGACTTGTGGGGTGCGGAAGTGGCGGATGCGTAATGGTGACATTTAGAGAGGCTGAAGTGGCATTTCCTTTGAGTGGCAACGCGTTTTTAGACGTGTTAAATGGAATATGGAGAGCGGTCGCATTTGCTGGTGTCAAGGTCGTGGTCGCGTTGATCGAAGCAGTTGATGTGGAAATATTGAAAGATAACGAAGACGCAGTCCGGTTTACAAAAGTCGGCGGAGTACTGTTCGGGAAATGTCCATTGGATGATGTATCTAAGATGTTTAGCCTCGCAGTATAATAGTATTCCCTGGAGAAACCAACTAGAAAACAATTGTGCCTTTGACACGCCAAACAACATCCAGGCCACGCCCGACTGTGCTACTCGCATCCTTCAAAGTCACGGCCACGCGAAAAAAGAGTGACTATGGCAACCCCACGGAAAGCCAACATTGCGGCGCTCCGCATAATAAAGAGGATTTCTTGAGGACTCGCTTACTGGGGCGAGATGCAGCCTTCCTTCCGTCTCTGTATTACGATAATTAGATTGGGACGGGACCTGCAGCTTATGCACATGAGGTTCGGGGTAACTGATTGGCTAGCCCTAAGGTTATTTGTTCAGGAGAATGGTTAAAGACGGTATCAATGCAATTGAGCCGGATTAGCGAGTGGACTGTGCTTGAGCCGGGAACCTGTCAAGAGTCAATGACGTCTACACGAGACGAATGGAGATAACCGAATCAAGACCACCAAATCTTAGTGTTGAGGCACTGACGCGGGTCGACAAGCATAATTGTTGTACAAATGTGACTTATGGTCCAGGCCAAGCAGGGGCATAGGTACTGGCGGTCCGGCGGCTCGATCTCAGCTAGGCAACATCCATATCTACAAGGACTCCCTGGCTGACAACCCAGACAGCTCGTTCCTGATTTCCCAATAGTTTAGCACGACGGACACTCTTGTGTACAATCTTTTTGCCCCGTTAAACTTGAGTTGGTTGCTTGATAAGTTTATAGCAGACCTGGCGTATTAATTAATGCCCTTGTAAGAGAATTTGCCGTTGTTCAGTATGTTCGTTTATACTCAAGACATGAGAAAATAATGATAGGCTTCCGGTATGGCGAAAAGAACTGAAACCTTATAACTTAAATAGCCGTAGCACCCGATATGCCCTGTGACAATCGCGTCATTGAACCTCACAGCAGCACTAATTCAAACAAAATATTCGTATAAAGGGTATTAAACCATAATAAAACATGCTCATGAAACCACGCTCATAAATCATATCACTACCAAGCCACTCGTTTAAAGATCCAGACCTACAACGCGATCGCATCAACCCCATTAAGCAAACGTCAAATATGCTCATGGCCTACAAACACAATTAGCACAACTCCCAAACCGACCTGCTTCCAATCTAAAACTTACGCCCAAGCGCCCTCCCCTTCTTCCCCAAAGCCTTTGCCTCACTCTGCTTCAACTTCGCTAGCCGTGCCTCCTCTGCCGCCTCGCGCTCCAGTCGGTGCACGTGCTCTCTCGCCTCTTTGACCGCGTGTTTCGCCGCATATAGCGCGCGGTCGGCTTCGCGTTCTGCGAGCTCAGCGGACTTGAGGCTTTGGGTTGCGGCGTGAATAGAGGGGTCATGCGAGGAGCGGTTGAACATGCCCGAGGTGCGCTTGGGAGAGGTACTGGTGTGGTGTGTTTTGGTAGTGGTGGTGGTGTGGTGGGTGGAAGGGGACGAGGAGCGGCGGCGAGAGAAGAGAGAGGCTTTGCGGGTGGGTGTGGTTGTTGTTGGGGGTGGGGTTACTTCGCGGCGGGAGCTGAAGAGAGGCATTGTGTTGGTGGTAGTGGTGATGATGAGAGAAAGAGTCAACTGGTACGAATGGAGGAGTTTTGAGAGTCTTGAAATTGTGAATCGAAGATTGGGGTTCTGTGGGGCTGCGATGTGATGTTTATATGCGACCCGAGAATGACATAGCAGTCTTGGTGTGGCCGGGAATCAAGATCACGGAGCATGACGTCAAGAGCTTCCAGAACGAGAGCAGATCGTCCAGTGCAACACATGAACGTTGCAACCACATCGTCATCGTTCATTAAACGTACAACAATGGGCGCACAAGATATGAACCGATTGCGACTGACGTTGGAGGATATTTTGAAGATTGAACTGGCTAAGCAACCGTTGAGTGGATCCTTTGACCCACTGGAGGCTTGGTGCTTGGTGTACCAACTTTGTCCAGCACTAGTGAGCTTAATTGCACTTCGAGGACATGGGGTGCGCCGTCTTATCCGGTCAAAAATCCAGGTTATGTATGTGTAATACTATTCTATAATTGATATCAGACATTTTAAACTACATTTGCAACTACCACGCGAGCGCTCGCGCGCAGGTTCTGCGATACAACACCAAGAACGCCTACCATGCGACCGATTCTATGCGTATGAAAGGATCAGGTACACTGCACAGGTGCACCTGTACCCATTGCTAGCTTTTCTGTAGTTTTGATGATTGAAATGACCATAACTGAACACCCAAACGCCACGACCGCCATTGCGAAATACGTTTTCGAGCTCTTTTTGGACAACTTGATGTAACACAGCGGAGGAAGAATAAAGGCTAATGCACATGCTGAAGTTGCGCCAAACAGCTCAAACACGACGCCAAGGTCGCAGGTCAAGAGAGAAAGTGCGAGCGCCGAGATGACTAGGGATGTTGAAAATATCAGATGGCGGTTGGGATGAAACGGCTCGTCTGGGAACCAATAGTTGTTCATCACTTCTCTGCAGACAAAGGCTTCAAGAGGTAATGTTGTGAGCATATTCAGCCCAAAGAAAAGACGGGCAACGTTCACCATCAAGTTGTCCTTGGGAAAATTGTTTAGCACATTGCCGAGGGTCTTGTCCCCAAAGGTCAAATAGCCGGAGAGAGCCATGACGAGGCAAGCGATCAACGAAATACTAGTGCTGTAGTGTGTGACGCGGGAAAAACGGTCAATGGTAGGCTTACGGAGGGAGCCATAAATCAAAAGGCTATTGTGATGGCACACAAACGCAAATGATATCACCCCTATCGCTTCAAAGATGCCCGAGTGAATGATGAGGGAGCCGCGGAGCTGGCCTCTCGATTCAGGCGGAACGCGCCATGCCTGGGTCACGACAGTCACGATGATGACACTCATGCTGATCAAGGCGAAGCCACTGGCTTTGGCAAGCTGTGACATGTTAGCCAGGGCGATGCGTTGGGCTTTGGGGTGTAGGTGCCTTTGCAATATCTCGGTAAAGGGAGAGGGGATATGATATTCCGAGAATGAGAAGGACCATGACGGCTCGGCGGTCAGTAAGAAGCCAAAGGAATGACATGTTGGACAACGATGGGAACAAAGCGTCCATGACTTTGGGTATAGTGTCGCCTACAATGACGCAAAAGGCAACCATACCGCCAAATGCGCTGTCTTTGGTTAATACGTAGACCTCTATCTTCACGTTGGTGAACCTACAAAAGCCATTGTGCTAGCGAAATCGCGACCAGGCCTGACCTTCCAAAACAATGCTGTACGGTAGCCTGGAAAGAGTCGGTGCCGCTGAGCTTTGAGTTGATGACTATCAGTCGGATAGTCCAGTCCACAACGATGGTGAGTCCAACAAGGAGCACGGTGCCTGTAACGAGGCCTGCGTTGCGGAAAGCATAGGGTTGTCCTATGATGCCGGCTCCTCTGCGTCTTATTAGAACGTGTCACCGATTCGCCCCAAGGTACACCTTACATTATACTATTGGCCATGTTCATGAACGCGCTTCGCATTCCGCTTCGTGGCCTTGCGCTCTCCAGGTAATCTTCTGGGTCAAAGGCCTCCTCAGCGACCGTGACACTGGGCGCTTCGATACCGGTCAGTAGCGGGAGTCGCTGCACCCGTTCCCGGCCAGAGCGCCCATTTGCATTCATGTAGTCATCTCCTTCCAGCTCTATCCAGTCCTCGCCCCGTGCATCGCCGTTGGGGTCCGATGGGCTCTCTTCAAAGCGTACACGGTTTGGAGTTCTTGGTGCGCCATCTGGCCGAGGTTGCGCGAAGGACGATTGCCGTTTCTGGCTGGAGCCATTGGGTCGGGAGCCCGGCGGCGCTGGTGAGGTCGAGGTGGCTCGGGAGGATGGAGACGAAGATAGATGTAGTGGGCTGGGTCTCCGATCAGGCTCGGGTTCAGAGTCGCTGTCGGACGGATGCTCGTGCAGGAGCTTCTGCGACTCGCTCATCGTGTCATTGTCCAGGTGCAAAAGGACAGCGAGTGAAGCTTTACGGGTGATGTAAGCGTCTCTGAACTTTCCGGTACTGAGACGGTACACCCCTGCACGGCTGGTACTTGCCGAAAGGAGACTAGCGTGCCCACATATTCTTTCCGTCTGGTGTTCAGATCAAGATTCAGATGGGACTGCGACGTTCATTATACAAGTGTTCTGTAGTTGAAGATCAGCATTTCGCCGATAAGAGTCCTAGAGAATACCATCTCAACCTTGCATTACTTGCTGCTGTATGATCCGCCTCGTGCAACACGACCTTACAGCAAATGAAGCGTATTCGATGCCGTGCGAGCGAATGCTACTAGGATTTAGCTGCCGTTGAACTTAAGACTGACTGTCATCCACCGGTAGGTATGTACAGTCAAAAACCCTTCTCACTGTTTCTCACTATGCCTTCCAGGACCATGTGTCTTCAAAATCTCGGGGCAATATGCATTATTACCGATGCTCAGGATAATCTAGCTCGCAGGTGGTGAGCCACGTCACTTGCTCCGCGACAACAGGAGTCTGATTAGGTGATTAAACCATCGACGTGGCAATAGGAAGTGCACGTGATGCAACTGCGTGTGTACATAGTCCCAAAGCGCTTTTACGGGGCCGGGCAGCGACGCTTCGAATTGTGATTTATTGATCTTCATCGAGTGTAAGTTCTGGACTAAGGAGTACTATCATTTGACCAATTTTCGCGGAGGCTGAACTTTTCGCAAGCTATGTGTAGTATATGGAAGAAACTCAAAAACGCCCTATGGAGGGGCCCAAGTGGGTCGCGCCGTATGAGGAAAAGCTACATGAGCCCCATGGAGAGTTGAGTAAATGTCCTAGCTGGTGCTCCAATATCTGCCTAGTCTGGCGTTTGGAAAAATCGGCCAAATTGGGCTGCACGTTTTGTTCCGTGGTTTATGAAACTATTCTTCTCTAAGATAATATTGATCTATCTACAACTAGCGACACTATTACAGTTAAATTCAGGAACCCACTTTGTGGGCTGAGGGTTGTGTCGCCGTTCAGGGGATTTGGGATCTGTCGCGTGGGTGTGGTTAGTCTCTACCTTGATCTCTTTGCCAAGGCTTTGATAAGGGCTATATAGAGTATGGAATGGAATATCTAAATTATCTAATTGATACATCTTCCCTTCGAATAATAAACTCTATTAAAGATATGTTACAAGGAGACCTATCTACTACGGCAAGCTCCTTAGCTATTACGAGCTACAGTATTAGCTATTAACAAATCGGCCAGATCCCCACAGCAAGCTAAGCCCCTACGGGCTAGCCTATAGCTATTTAAGGAGCCTGGCTCTCGACGTAGATATAAATTAATGACTATCTCCTATCTATTTTTGAGCTAGATCCTCCCGTCACAGATTAGTATTTTCTATCCCTTGAGAATACGTAAGAAACCGCTCGTTACACCGAACGCGTGCTCATTATCATTACAACTACTTATTCTCCTTGGCGAGAATTAGATATTCATAGTGCACCGAATAGTGCCTAAGTGTGCTGATCCCTAATATGACGCGTTGGCCGATACATCTACGTTACTAACGTTACACGCTAGGTCTTGGTAGCACACGCTTACGTATACTTAAACTAATACGTCACCCCGAAGAGTCTAATAGCGGCGGAATACAGTTTTTTACCTTGTGTATACTGTGCACGTAGTTGTTTTCGAGGTTTTTGCCTTAGAACTATTCTGAATACTTTATTCCTGTTGCCTTCGGCAATAGTTGACTGTCTTGAAAAGATACTATTATAGGAATGTAAGATTACTCTCGGCTAGAAATATCCGCTCACAGGGACTCGGATTAGCGTGTCGGGGCACTGTACGGTATCCTCCAACAAGGATCTGAACCGAACCCGAATCCCTGAAAGTATTAGCCAACAAATGCTCTGGGCTGAGGCTAGGAGTAGGTATTGATTTGCCAAACTTTGAGGGGCGTTCGGATCTTCGTTGGAGGACTACTGTAGTAGTAACATGCTATGGGGCGCGCAGCTAGTGGGGGAACACGTTACTGCCCTCTTCAGCTTACACATAAAAGTGACGAGTATACTCAAACTAATATATTACCTTAGAGAGCCTAATAGTAACAAAATACATTTTCTACTCTGGAACACTATAGAGGTGGTCGTTTTTGAGATTCTTACCTTAAAATCTTCTGATACTTTACTCTTGTCGTCTTCGGCAACAATCGAATGTTCGCAGTCAATGCTTATCATCTAAATCACGTCATGACCTTCGCCTGTTAGTGGTCGCCTGTCTACTTCGATATATCGGTATCATGAATGGCAATTTCAGTTTTCTAATGTTGCGTCCCGAAACACAGCAGATACGACTTATTAGGCTTTAATACTAGCCAAGTCTTGCATCCGAAATATGCTGCGATATGACCGTGCATGAGCTTACGCCAGACCTGGAGTACACTGCGATGTCTTATGTATGGGGAGAACCATCTTCGAACAAACCGTTGGTTAACGGCAACTATTTCTGGATCTATGGTGACCTCTTTGATTTCTTGACACTCTAGTCAACGGATGCAGAATTCTGCTGCAGCACTTATCTCTGGGTGGACCAAGTGTGCATCAATTAGTCGGATGTTGACGAAAAAAACCGTCAGGTCAATCTTAAGTCGAAAATCTACTATTTAGCAACTAGTACTATTGCCTGGCTGGGATTACCTGACAAGGGTAATGCTATGGGTGGAAGCGTGGCCTTGAAAGTGACAAAAGCTATACATGAATTGGCATACGCTTCGCAGTCTTTAACTAGGATCGAAATAGCTTGTGAAGGTTTCATAGCACCAGCTGATCTATGCTCGGCGGCTGACATACTTTGCCGACATCCTCTAGGGATAATTAGACTTTTGAACTCAGCCGATTATTGGAGAAGACTATGGATTATACAGGAGATGCTCTTATCGAAGCATCTCGTTCTACAATGTGGTCCGCATACTATTGAGTGGGCTTATTTTGAGCGCTGTTTCGACCTATGGGTTCCCTTGGATTAGAAGTTGACTACGGCTAGTTTCGCCTACAATGCAATGGAGGATTCACCCTCCGAAGTGTTGGTTGAAAAAATCAAAGACGCAATTCCAAGCTCGATTTCTAGGACAGTATCGATCTACGATCTTGAACTTGAGCAACTCGGGTACCTGTTGCAGTACAAAAGGAGAACTCTATTAGGCGACAACAATGGCTTGACCTGGAAAGAAGCGCTCTAGCTATCTAGGAAGTCCAAATGTAACTAGACCCACGACAAAATATTCGGCCTTCTTGGTATCGTGCGCATCCCTCTTCGTTTCCGTGCTGACTACGAGATGCCGCTATCGGATATTTTCAAAATTGTACTGAAACTCGGGATAGAAGCGGAGCCGGATCCGCGGAGCGCAATGGTTCAGGGACTAGGGCCCCCTATTTTGACTTACAACCGCGAAGCTAGTTTCCTTGCAGACTCACTCAGGCTCAGCCTGCCTCATACTGAAGTGACGGAAGTTGTGGAAAACATATATCTACAAACAGGCTGATGGGAATACCTTGAATCATTTCTCCCTGAGCTATTTGGAGAAACGCCTTCGTTGCCATGGGAAAATGAGAGAGCACACACGGCAGACGTTACATATTCTTTAGGACTCGCTCCGGTGGCCTATACAGTATGTAGCCTTGAGCGTCCCCATCTCCTGATCCGCAACTACAAGCGGCTATTGGAGCCCACATTGGAGAACTTGCTCGACAGATATTAGGTTTGCATCAACTAGGATAGGTGTAATTTTCTTCTCTACCCTAGGGTAAAAAATAGATTTAACCCTTACTATTTATTAGTTCAAGATGGAATATTTAGGGTACTATTGGGCTGGTAAATGGGTCCGGGGTCACGAACTTTGCACCCAAACATCTTGGCGAATAATAGGCCTACTTTTATTGCGTTTTAAAGTCCTAGCCCAGGCCTAGTAGTTTTCTATGTAACCGTTTTTATAACTCTGATATTACAAAAGTTGAAATTTGTAACCCTGGACTCAACCCCTACCTATTTACGAGCCTATCGGTATCTATATGAGATCATGGTCTTCAGCCGCTCAGTAAGCTCGAAAAGATTTCGACATTGTATATTAGGTCTTGCAAATAGCCCGCTATAGTGTTGTAAAAGTGGAGAAAGATAAACACTCAAGGCGTACCAAACCTTAATTAAGATATAAGTTATGATCCCTCGCTTGATGTTTTACCTTCTCACTTCGCGAACATCTTCTGCTTCAGGATACTGCCAAAGTACTCTGCGTCGGTAGGGCGACATTTGATACGCTTTGAACCTCCTGCGCTTGTAATTTCGTCGAGTAGAGGTCTCGTTTTAGCATCTTGAATCGTAAACATAAGATGGCCTTTGTCAAGATACTCTTTATATGTAGCCCATTCGAGATACTCTTTCTCATTGCTAGAAGCCGTGATAGCGTCGAACCGTTCATTCAGATCCAGCAGTTGTCTAGGCACATGGCTATCACGGAGCTAAGCGATGACACCAGGGGCTTTGGAGTATGGAATCGAGTTGGGATTGACGATATGCAAGCGCAAAGCTTCTCCCACGGCAGGCCAAGACTCTTTGATGTCGGCTAGTCCAACAATCGTATCGGTGAGGCAATCGGTCGGTATCATGCCTACACCGCTCTCGAGTTTGTCTGGTCGCGCCTGCGTGCGGAGAATCAGACCGCGTTCGGCCATGCTGAGGTACAAATTGATCGTGAAGTTATCGCTGGCTGTGGTAGAAGGCGAGCCTATTGGTGTAGTGTGAGCTGGGCAGCGGTATATTGTGACTGGGAAACCGCGACGAGCAGCCTCCATCAATATTTCAGCGACCCATCTGGTCTGGGAACACCCATGCTCATTGGTCTGCAGCGGCTGGAAAGAATCGACACTTTGCTCATCTAGCCGAACAGAGCCTTTTGATCGCGCAGTCGTTTTCCAAGTCTGAAGACGGATGACACCCCAGGTAGAGATGTAGTGTAGTGATCTGGGTACGGTAGGTTGGCTGCGCGATGCGAGCTCAATCATGGTAAACATACTCTTCGCGTTTCGCGCTCATAGGTCGGAGTAGGTTGCTAGCAACGAAACGAAGCCACCGGTGTGGTAGATCGATTGAAATTCTGGCTAAGTTTGTGAAATTCTTCTTCGTTGAGGCCATACTTGTCATTTTCCATAGTCCCTCGTATGACTTTAGTTCTCATAAAGAGGTCTGAATGACTCAAATTTTTGTCGAAGGGGTTGTGTTGCATGAATGCAGCAAATAGATCACCTAGGTTGAATCGGTCGCCTGGACCCAGCAGGTAGACTTTGGTATCCGGGTGGAGTGTGAGGAGATATTTTAGCATATAGTATCCGAAAAATTCATCAGCACCGATCAATAACGTGCCCTTTGTGGAGATCACATTGCCTGAAACTAGACGGGCATTGACCACATCTGTTTCTGTAGTAACCCAATACTTCTGAACCGCAGGGTCCTGCTTGCGTGCAACGAGAGATGCAGACACGCGCAACGTCTGGCAGAAGGTAGGAACATATGCGTCATCAAGAGCTTTCCCAAGCTTCGACTCCAATCAGGCAAAAATGACGTGAAATACCGAATCCACGGGGGTAAGGTGAAGGGCACATGCATCAGAGCTGTCGGTGAGGATTTTGCTAGGTCTGTATTCCAATTTTGTGGCAGCGAAACCAGGGGCACTCGAAAGAACTAGACACGAGTCGAGAAGTTTTACCGTACTGGAGACTAACCCCAGAGAGATGATTGTAGAGCTTGCTAGCGGGGCTGCGATGGAAGGTTCGTAATCTATATTCTTCTAAGGTGCGCATAAAAGATCGCTCCGCCTGAATTGCCATTGCAGATATTGTACCGGGGCAATTCTGTACAGTTTCTCCAGCGTGAGTGAAAGAGTAAATTGTAAACCTGTACGACTTGATCTACGCATTACTCCGATTTTCTATTACGGACAAGTCGGACATGATTTCGACATCGGTTTCGGATTCGGGGGTCGATAATGCGGCTTTGGTGCTAACATCTTCTAGTACGATATCTCCTACCGGCTGTGAGTGGACCGTCTGAAGAAGCGCCTCGGTGGCGATGGTAAAATAAGCGGTTCCTGAGAGAATTACAACATTTTCGAGGAATGTGCAGACTCACAGGTCAGCTCGCTACTTCGCAGGTAGTTATGCCATCGGGGATTCGTCGATGGTGATCTAGGCACATGTGCTCCAAGAATGGAATGTCGGTGTGCGCGCTGCCGATACTCTTTACTATATCCTGTCTCCGCCCAGTAGCTCTTGTGATCCCAAGAGTACGTAGGAGTATTGTTTAGTTTTTTACCACTAACTGCGAGAAGTACATGCCCCTTCGCCGAAAGCGTGTAGTCGCTATTGAAGGCTTCAAGATTCACCTTATCACCGAAAGCAAATAATTAGCCAGCACATGACAGTATGCTGTTGTAAGCTTTGAACCTCCTGTTGAGAGACGAAATGTATGGTATATCGAAACCAAGCGCTTTGGTAGTCTGTTTTGGTGGACATATTAGCGCTAGGTGTGACCTAATCTTAGCAAGAATATCAATTGCTGGCTCATCGTTGTCATCTAAAATTATGCCGGTCGGGGCATCGGAGAAGCGAACCCTATTGGTCATATTGCCAAACCAATAGCTACCGTTTATTGGTCTGGAACTAGAGTCGCGGGCTGTCACACTAGAGAACATTCGAATCCTTCCTGGCTTTGCGGAACACGCCTCATTATTGAAAGAAGAGTCGATGCGTACCGTTCTCCAATGCTTCGTACACAACCTTTCGCAAAGCCTTTGTTGAGGATCTATTGCCTCCGCTTCTTTTCTAGAGATAATGAAGAATGAAGCATAGAACTGATCTAGCCCTTGCTCTAGACAGTATCCAGGTCTCGCATTGCTCTATAGTCTGTTAGTAGGTGAGAAAGAAGGACAGGTATATAATTACTGCGCCCTTGTTTGAACCTTTCGAGTGATAAAATGCATTAGCATTATGCTGGTCGGCCGGTATCTTTCGCTGAAGATCGAGGCGTTTTTCCAGCGTTTCCTACAAAGTATGAGTGCCGGTAGTTCCTGGAACACGACGTGCTGCACCCAAGGTGGCACATGGGTCCTTATCGGATTTCTGAATCGAGGAAGACATTGTAGATGTTCTTATAGTACTTAGATTGAGAGTTTTTGTAGGTCTTAAGATATTTGGACTTTGTCTATTAATAAGCATGCTTTAGTAAGTTCAGTCTGCTCTTATGTGCTTTACTATAAAACCTTCCTAGGCTCCCCCGTATACTGCTACGGTCCTGTTTAAGCGCCGGCATAAGCGGGATAACTCTGTATATTACCTATGTGTAATGTTTTTGCGGCTATATGTGGTCTGGCGGTGAATGTCTACTGCATAGTCCCCTAGAATATCCCTTTGTTGTAGCAAAAAGGCCCACCGCTTATTCGCTCTTGCACTATTCTATCGTGTCGGTTAGTCTGAGTAAGTAACGGCATTGCACTGAAGGAATTAGATGGTTGCATTTGCGCTAAGGCACTGGGCGGTATTATATACCCCAAAATCCAGTATATGATAGGGGTTTGATCTTGCTTGCATACTTTTAAGTAATTTTGGTAAATGTATGAATCGGGTTTTGTTGTATGTGCTTGCATAACTTGCACCCTATGTAGAATTTAGCCTGGAACGGTAGGTGGTTCCTTAGACATGGTCTAAAGTTAGTGATTTCACGTTTGAAAAGCTTGAGCCGAAATAGCTCTATCGTATATCCGAATTTAATAGTAGCCGACTCTCTTTATGATATGCAATATGCTGAAAATAACAATCGAAACGAGCTAATGAGAATTTCTAGATATTCGAATGCTGTGGAATATACTAAGATGCGTGAAGTATCCCAATTTACTAAACTCTATTCTAACTCTGTCGTTTCGTTCCAAATCTATAAGTTGCACAACTGACTAATCTAATCGGTAGCCAAGACAATACTACCTATTGTCTCGTTTGTTGTAGTTCTATTTGTCATAACTCGAAGGAATTTTCCTACGAGACTAGGAACATAATCGGCCATGAACCCTATACCTAGAAGTTCCTCGCTAATATACGCGGTGATGGTAGTATTACACTTGAGAGCCGCTGTATGATCTAACTCTTTACTAGGGGGATCGTAACAGAAGCAGACTTGGACGCTGTGAGGGGAAGCTGGTATCTCTATTCGTGGGTGCTCCTGAACAGGGGTAGCAAGGTATGCTACTGTATCAAAGGCATTATCGATATACTGCTCATACCCAATACGGATATGGTAAACCTAACCAAGGGCGAGTTTGAAGGCGTTATCTTTCCGGCTACATTGCGGTGTGGGTTCCGCAAGATCGTAAGTGTTATCGTTATTGTTGACCGTAGCAACCTGTAGCTTAATGTATACTGAGTCTTCATGGAAGAGATAGCCGGCGTTGATAGAATTAGTAGATCTAAAATGCCTGGGATTATTTCCTAGCAAGAGGCTGCAAGTAACTGGTACACCAAGCATCTTATAAGGGTTGATTGTGATAGAGTCTGCCCTTTCGCTACCCTTTAACATCTATGACCGTCGATTAGAGAATATTGCTGATCTGCCCAATAACTTATCTACATGTCACTATAGCCCAAACTCCTAACAGACGTCTGCTATCTCTTTAGTTAGATTATAAGCCCCACGGACTATAGTACCTGCGGTAGCATTGACATAAAATGGGCAGTTCCTAGAAGAAAGAGTGTTAATATAGCCAATCGGGGCGTGGTAACAGACATACGGCCCTCCTCATCAATTGGTATCTTAGTCACCCACTAAGACCCCATTCCACTTATGAGGGCGGCCTTTTCTAGACTATAATGATTGTCCACTGATGTAAACATAAAGAGCTGTTTCCCTAAAAATCCGTTTTGGTTAGTAAACGGCATTGCTCTGAGTCGAGCGATAAGGACCGAGTTGATATTTGACGCTAAACCTCCTGGTTAAGTAACGCTACTAGAGTATGGCCCTGAGAGCCTAAACAAACTGGCTATAGAACGACCGGTCTGCTTTTCGATAGCAGAGAGGGCTGGCGAAACGGTATAAACATGCAACTAGGTAAGGCTATTAATCTAGTCCAAGGAACTAGTATAGTAAACATACGTTTGTATTGAGTACAGAAAGAATCAGCTTAGAGATAACTTCTACTGGGTTGGTACTAGATTACAACTTGTGCATGAAACCTTGATCCCATGTGTTAACGGATAACTGTAGGAGACGATCCGTAAGTTCAATAGGGCTATCTTGTCCTTGTAGTTTCTTAGATAGGCTTAGGCCAAGACGTTGCGGAACAACCTCTGGGGATAGAAGCGCTGCAGCTTATCTATTGGGTATTATGGTATAATAGCAATCTAACTGCCTTGTAGTATTAGTAGTAGCTGCTTCTGTAATGTAATTGAGGAGATTCCCCTGTAACTATCCCTAAAAGCTAGAGTATAGTAAGTATTCTTAAACTTTGTTACTACATTGTAACTTACATTAGAAAGCTTAGTATACCTACTAAGACTCTCGATTGAATTGGGAACTGATGTTTGGAATCTTTGACAACCATCTTGAAGGTATTAGCTTTTTCTCCTCTGTAGATACTTGAAGAGAGAAGGGATTTAGCAGCTAAAGGGTACACATCGGAGAATATATAAATAAGTCTAGATAGATATTAAATAGTAAGCTTAAGGGGAAATAGTTCCCTGTATTAATATTAGTAATAGGATAAAACAGCAAGTACGCAAAGGCTTCAGGCCTAGTTTTTCTCCTACCTACACCGTAGAGATGCAGCCTATTTACAATAGTTTAACGGAATAGACCTATTAGTCCCTCAACGTTACTTGGGATAAGAAAATATACCTACGCGCTAGTGAGGTAGATACCCTTTACACGGTGCCCCCTGAGGATGACCTATTTAAACCCTAGATAGTACCTTCTTATACCTTGTTGCTTTCAGCCTAATTGTAAAATACGACAGGCCTAACCCTGTCTTAATACGGTCGGGTTTAGAACTTCTCTTACACCTGTTGGCGGGTAGTATATTATATAGTGGCTCACGCTATAATTCCGCTATAGAAGTAAGGAATTAGATTTATTATAATTTGTGTATTAAAAGTATAATTTGAATATTAATGTTAAATGAGGAGAGATATAGACGCTAAAGGAGGGACGGTAGATAGTTGGATCTTTTGGTATCTGTGCGATGTCCTACCACATTGTACATCTTCGTTACGTTTGACCATAGGCAGGCTATTTTACTCCGCTCCGCCCCATAGTAGGCTCGGCCGATTTAGGCTCTCCCTTTGGAGCCAATCGATTGATGCAAAAACGAAGAACGGCAATCAATACTGCGCCCGCAAGCATCGTTACACCTGCAAATATTTTCAGGTATGTATATTTACCACCATCAACCGTCACAAGTGCACCAGCGATAGGGCTTCCCGTAAGTACGCCAATCGAGATACAGAAATAGAGTAGTCCAGTTCGATGTCCGATGTCGGATGGTGGAGAGACCTCTACAACTAGGGCAGGGGTCAGTGAGACGTAACATCCTGAGAAAAAGCCAAAAAAGGCCGCGTAACTGAGCGAAGCTCCATTGTTGTTCCCAGGTAACCAAACTGCTAGAGTGAGAATGGCGGAGGCAGCAGTGCATATGACCATGGTGTTGAACCGACCGAATTTGTCGGCAAAAAATCCAGGGAGAATACGGCCGAAAATGCTGACGGAGTTGAGGATTACAATAGAGTACACGGATAACTCCCAGGACATACCCAAAGATTGTGCTGCTAATGGGATGAAATTGAATGGAAGAAATAACCCAAACCCGAATAAGGTCATTGATACGCAAAGGAGAGCGAATCTCTTGTCTTTTAGCGGCGTGATGTAAGTTCGGATGTTGAAAGGCATTGGAGCGTGGGCCCTGTTGGACCGAATTGTAGCTGTTGCCACAACTACTCCAAAGAGAATGATAAAAGCAACCGCACGCATTGTCCATCCGAATCCGACCTGAGGTATGAGACGATTAACCATGACAGGGAATATCATACCGCCGATCGATGACCCAGAGACGGCGATACCGAACGCCGTAGCCCTTCGCGTTTTCCACCATGTGGCCAGCGCTCCAACGGTACCATACATGACTGCACTAGCGCCGAGAGCGCTACAAACCCCCTGAGATAGGAATACTTGGTAGTATTCCTTGGAGATCGAAGTCATCATGAGTCCGAAAACTTGTCCAAAGCCTCCGATAATGAGTAGCCAGAATGGACCATAACCGTCGAAGATCTTGCCAAGGAAGATGCCAGCACTATATGTCAAACATTGCTGCACCGACGCGATCCATGAAATGGCTGATGGTGAGTAATCGCGAAGGAGATTTTGTTCGTAATATGATTGGAATACTCCTAGCGAATTTACCCAGCCAAAGGTGATGAACATAGCCCACCAAGCGCCAAAGGTCGAGATCCAAGCTCGGTGGCCGCCATCGATTGGCCAATTAGGTACTTCTTTTCCCATGATGGCGTCGGATTAGAGCCTCGGAGTAGTGGGCAGACCGAGTAAAGGAAAAGAAGGATATGGAGAATGGAGTCAAGGCTAGTCAAAAACCGAGGATACAAATACGTGGAGGTTCAACTGCGGCTGTGACTTTAAGGAAGTTGGGCTGAAGGCTGTACAGACGCTTGTAGTGCTGACGCTGACAAATGCAAGCCCTTGTTGCAAATGAAGGAAGCGGCGCGGTCCATAAGTGAGAATGTAATTGTACACTGCAGGCATGCAACTGACGCGCCTATGCTGAGTAATATCTGGTGTGGAGTATCCACTATTGTGCCCATATTTCTGGCCGCTAAAGAGATTAGCCGCGCGCTGCCTTAACGATTTGAAGCGCTAGGTAAGGGAAGAGTTTAGTATCGGTAATAAGGCGATAGCGTGTACTATAAGGACATAGGTGGGAAAAATATGGAATTATTGGCGACTGCTTACTGAGAGGATTTTAACTGACAGATGACCCGCTATATACTCCACCTACGCCGCACGCTTGCATTTTGCACGATTCTTGTATGAATACTTTATCGAGAAAATTTTCCGACTCTTCTGAAAGCATGTTGCTCTGCAATCTCACTAGGATCAATGCAAGCGTATTCGGGCTGTTGGCAGGTAACTCTTGTTTCATGCGCACTTTGTACACAGAGATAGCGCTTTAAATCCTCTTATTTCGTATCGGAGGACGGCTCGTGATGATCTGCCTCAAAACTTGCTTTGAACCCCGCGTCTTCTTTCCGAATGTCCATATGAGCGTAGAGACCCTTTCCGGTATCTCAGTATCGAACCACTGCCATTCGTCGTATTGGCTTTGCAGATCAGGTGCAATATAGACGCCTCTACGAAAGCCTGCCATTAAAAGATAACTTCCCCTTAGAACCTTTCAAGACCATGTGCTACTCAACTAGATAAGGACCCTGTCGGGAATCCCAGATTCTTCACTCTTCGACAAGGTCAGAGGCTAGATCATTCCAAAGTACATACAGATGCCATATCAATTGACCGTGTATCCAAGCCCAGCTCCAGGATAGCGCCTTGTATGTCTCTCTTTGTAGCAGTCTTGGGACCGGCGGACATGCTGGATCATTGAGAGGAATGGATTGTACTCGGGGACGCCTGCGAAGTAGCAGCTGAGATCTGGTGCTTGAATTGCTGATGCTAGTCCGAGGACAACTGGGAGTGTATCGCTGTCAATGGTGAAGAGACGAATTGAGGTCTCTTGTGCTAGACCATTCCATCTCTGGAGCCGGCCACGTAAGCCTATATCAGCCCCGAAGCCCGTGGTAGGTGGCTGCACAGCTAGCCCTTTGTGCTGGATAAATGGCAAAAACTAGCGCCTAGCAAAATGGCCTTCGGGACATGTTTTGCGTCCATGGTGCCCTTCTCGGTACGGAGTAGTATCGCATTCTCATGCGATCTGGTCGTTCAGAAATTGTAGGATGCGGGGTGCTATGATTCGTTCTTGGGAAGCCTATCCTCGCCGGTGGAGAGCTTAGCCGCACATAGATGACCACTCTTGCGGCTAGAAATAAAAGTCCGCTTTGCCGTTCGTGATAAGTTGTGGAGGTATTGGTAGATATCGAGTGGTGAGAAGACCTGAGTCAGTATCTCTTGCATGGTCTGCACCGATAGTAAAAGCAGCACCCACATAGACTTCAGCCATCAGCGCTGACTCGTGACTCCAATCGGTTGCATCTCCCTAGATGATACACAATATATCAATCCACACCCAGTGCGCTCCGAATTCTCGTGCTAAGAGAGTTGCGTCTTAGGACGTTTTGGGAATATTATCTATCTGGGAGCCGCACAACCTGTCCTCTAGTATTCTTGAAAGGGGATCCCGTGTCTCGGCAGTACGATAGAGTCACGTATCTAAGCCCTTTCAAACCCTCTGTTATCTTGAGCTCGAGTAGATCATTCTGTTCTTTGGGTATGCGAATGAGGCAAGTTGGTGCCTGTGCATCATTTTTCAATCGGTACATTTCGCCATGTGATCTCGTAGATCGGTGGAACCACCCCCAACCAGATTCAAGCATCGGGGATCTGGAGCATGGGGGAAACAATATGACCCAACTCTTCCGTACTTTTTTCCTCCTCAACCGATAATATTGACTCAAATTCTAATCCTGTATTCGTGTCGTCTATAACATTCAAGTATTTGGGTAAAATTGGAAGGGGACTGCAGAGACGAAGCATTCTGCCCCCATAACTTTCTAGCCTTTCCTCTAAGAACAGTAGAAAAACTAGTCTCCTGTACATCTTCACTCCGCACAAGAACAGTTTTCTATCGTCGCCATGCTTGGTAGCACTAGATCGATTGATGATGTACGTGAAAAAGCTGCAACTTGGGCATCCCCCCGAAGCAGACTTTTAGATATTTCCTCACTCCGCAAGAGCGTAGTAGTCGTTTTCGCTTGGATCAATGCTTACACAGCGAGCACGCAACGCTATATTTAGCTGAAAAATGGCTCCCACCTTTTCGCTCTTGCTTCAAGGTAAGAAGCTAAAGTACGTGACGTGGCGATTTTAGCCAACGTCACCTTCTATGGTTGTTGATGGAACAAGGGTAAGCGATCCTGTCAAACCGTGTATGCTCGGACGGGGAGTTTACCGAGAAGCGTGACCGGGACAGCAACAGGGGAGAACATGTCGAGGATTTGGTAAGCTCATTTACCCCTCAGTGTTGCCTGCCTCCATTTATGCAATTTTATATAATACGTCGGAGGATATAAGATTGCTTTTATGCCATTTTATAAGAAGATGTTATGCTCGCTGTAGATTCCCGTCGCAGTTTCTTATTTTCTGTTTCCTTCCAGAAACATATTCTGGCCTAAGCTTGGGTCACACTCTTCAGCCCAGCGGCTACGGCTATCGGCTTTGATGCGCCCCTCGTTTCTTACTACTAAATATATAAACAACGATATCTTTATCATAGTAAGTTAGTTAATATCTACAGCTCGTCTTGCTATTGTGTGTACTAGTAACTGTTACTGCTACTAAGATAACATATTGTAGCACCAGGAAACTAAAGCATAGCTCCTACACTAGGCCTTAAGTAGAAGGACTATAAATCTAGTTGTGTCTAGAGAGTAGCTACTCTACGTGCAGGGTGCGAATTTTGAGATTGCGGTTCCAGTTTCCGGTTAGCTTCGTGCTCTTCCTAGGGAAAATTTTATTGTCTTCTATATTTTAGACACCCTAAGACTATACCAGGCTAATAATGCTACGCAACCTTTCCTATAACGTAGTTTACAAGCAAGTAACGCGTACAAGCGAGTAACGCACCCTACTAACTTTGCGCACCCATTGAAGCGCACAACTCAACAACGCAGTAGAGTAGAGAGTATATATTTATATAATAAATCAAGTAGTAGCCTCTCTATCTTTCTTACACGTACGTAAGTTGTACCCAGTCTCTCTGCACCTCTTACAGCGTGCGCGAACCTAGCGACTCGAGCCTAAACGCCGCCTACTCTCGCGCTGTTCACGATTAATCTAGTAATTAGCCTCTAGTTAAGTAATTATATCCTCTTCTTGTCCCTTTGTTAAGACTCCTTTCTTCTAAATCTACTTCTTTTTTCATAATTTATGCTTGCTGGCTGCCTTATTAGCTCTCTTAAGACTAGAGATCTAATCGCGCATTAACTTAGCTTCTAGCATTATTCTATAAGCTCCCTTTTTAAGTTAATTAATTGCGTTAATAATTAATACTAGCAATAAGCTCTTGTGCTAGCGTACGCGCTTACGTATAAGCGTTAACTAAGCCTCTAGCTTACGTACGTTACTTAGCGTGCAAGCTACCTAGGGAGCCTCTAGTAGAGCTAGAGTAACTAGAGTAGGCGTATAGAGCTAGACATTAAGTCTTAAGATAACTACTTCTAGCTAAAGTAGAACAAGGCTAGTAGCTTATAAAGCTAAGTAAATATTTACTCTTGTAAAGGCCTAGTTAAAAGCTATGTAGAAGGCTAGTAGGAATTTAAGTTTAGTAATGTAATTAATATAGTTCTAGATTAGGCTCTTAACCTAACGGCTGTACGCCTTCTTTAATAGAGAGGAGTAGCTAATATTAAAAGGCTAAAGTAAGTAGGATAAGTAAGCTAGTATATAGAGCGTATAGATGTTGTTCTCCTTACAAATCTTGTTAAACTTAAGAGAGTAGTAGCTCCTATAACTATTAAGTATAAGTAGCTAACGCGTACTAACTACTTAGTTCTTTATATACTTATTAAAGTACTTAAGCTAGTTAATAGCTAGCTTATCTATCGTCTAGCTATTGTTGCTAATTCTAATAGCCTAGTCTCGTAGGATATAGTCTTCCTCGTACTAGGTAGAGAGGTAGTACTTGCTAGCAAAGATAAGGAACAGTAGGACTATCTAGCTAGTAGCGTTAATTGTAGCGATTGCTATTACCTACTTACAATTACTAGGCTAGATAGCCTTTAGCCTACCTCTCCTCTCTAACCCTATTATAATAAGCTAAGTTGTAATCTTACCTATTATAAAGCTAGCCTCGT
Source organism: Ophiosphaerella narmari (assembly GCA_028456235.1). Lineage (NCBI taxonomy): Eukaryota > Fungi > Ascomycota > Dothideomycetes > Pleosporales > Phaeosphaeriaceae > Ophiosphaerella > Ophiosphaerella narmari. The sequence continues at coordinate 1,144,575 of JALNQA010000005.1, forward strand.
CGAAGTTGTAGATGTCCTTATTAGCTATCCTATACGTAGCTTTTGTATACTACATCCGCTTAAACTAACTACTTATAGTAGCTAGGTCCTTATATAAGGCTTGCTACCTATCGTATAGGTAATTAAAACGCGTCGTAAGACTATCTATACGCTTAACAAAGTTGCGCGCCTAGTAGATACTAATAGGGCTGCCTCTGCACTAAGAGAGTAGCTTATCAGCTATCTTACGTACAGTAGCTAGAGTTAGGGCAAAACTACGAGAATCTAGATTAAGAATATAATCAACTATTACCTCCTCCTCTAGCTAGCTAAGTCTCCTTGAGTTGGGCTAGCAATCGCGTTAGGCAGAGATACTAGCGCGTCGGCAACGCAGCGTTGCTTTAGATACTTAAAAGACTGCCGCAGCTAACCTATTGCCTTGAATTTAGTTTGATTTAATAGATAAGATAGCAAGCTAAATATCTACTTTATCTAAAGTTAACTAAGTAGCGTGGCGTTAAGTTATTATAAGTTGAGATAAGATAGGTGCGCAAAGTTAGTAGGGTGCGTTACTCGCTTGTACGCGTTACTTGCTTGTAAACTACGTTAGGCATAACTTAGATTTTTACCCTTTTTTAGGCCGTCCCTTTCTACTTTATGCTAGATAGCTAAAAGGTTGTAGTTATAGTGCTACTTTCTATTCTAAAAATACGCAAGGGTTAAATATGTAACTACCTTTAGTACCCTCTAGTTAGGTTGACTGTGCTAGGGTGCGAGCAGGCGATACTGTCTGTAAATTGAGGAAGGAGTACGAGAAGCGAGATACTCGGCGTCTAGTAAGCATATACGACTAGCCCTTCTTGGGCTTAAGATTTTTCTATATATTACAGGATAACCCTGAGTTTACAAGTTAAATAAGGTAGAAGTACTTAATAGAATAATAGTATTAGTTACTTATATATTTATTACAACTTAGACTTAGATAAGCTTTAGTAGCATCCGCCCTACGGTTTTGCACAGTAGGGATCTAGGCTAACTATAGTCTACTATAGCCTAAGTTCGAATAGACGGTAAATATTAAGATACTAAGTATAGGTTGCAGGGGGATAGTTATAGTAGTAGATAAGGAGAGTATAGCAACGTGTGTATTCGTAGATAGAGTAATCGCTACCTTCTACAGCGTCTCCTCTACAGGGTACTTATATAGCTACTAGCCCTACTTAGGGCTAACTAGCCTTGTTATAGCCTATTCTTAACATAAACTATTAAGAACGCAGCTCTAGTCTATATACTAAAACAACCTAAAAAGGTACGAATAATTAATAACATTAATTATTAGAGTAGAATAGTATATATTGTACAAGCTCGTAACCTACAACTAGCTTAAGCTCTATAGTTAACTCGTAGCCTTATAATATCCCCCTTCTTTATAGCGCATGCCCTTAGGCACTACTACGTATACGTACGACCTCTACTATACTTAGGTGCAACGTACTATACCTTCTAGCGGCTACAACGCATTATAGCTTAGAGAGTAGCGATCTCATGGGTCGTAGCTACATATACCTCTACCTCTACCTACCTATTATCTATACATTTCGAGACATCTACAACCCTATAGCTAGAGCGGGTCGGCTATCCTCCCTACTAGCGGTGGCAACATAAAGTACCATTTCACGTAGGATGCGTCTCCTAATTATTCGTAAGCGAACTACTGCACTTTGACTATAACTATTTTGTACTACATCTAGGCTACCGCTTTAGAGACAACCTGCTTACTACAACTCTTTCTTATTAGAAGTCCTCCTGCTCATTAAGTTCTATAACCTCGAGCTGCCATGTTGTAAGGGCCCGGCGAAGCGATATAATGTTCGGGTGTTGCGGACCAAGGACTAAGTTACTAACCTAGCTGTACGCCATCTCATATACCACAACCCTTCTGGTATTATACTCTACTCTAGCTAATACTGGCCGTTGGTAGATACACGTCTAGTAGCGACTTACTATAATGCGGGTTCTGGAATAAGTAGGTAAATTGGGACTCGTTATCGATGTCTTTGTTTCGTAACTCTCTACTACCATCATCTCCGCTATCAATCCCCGCCCCTATCACCATCTCCACCCATCACCTCCTCCTTCACCTCCTCCTTTATTTCCAAAATACCTCTTCAGCTCACCGCCTTCTTAGCTTAATCCGGTTTCGTGTACGCCTAATTCTTAAACTAACAATTCCCCTGCACCACTCCCATCATCCTCTTGTAAAAATCTCCGTCCGCCTCTTATGGCGTCTGTAACTCCTGTAATCGCATTCTCACACCAGAATTGATACTGATTTGGCGTCCCCAAGACCGTTCCTATCTCTTTATTTTCGACCAACCACTTCTGGTCAACGGTCCCCAAAAACAGGTCCAAAGTGTCCGTGCGATCTGCACTTCTCCAGAGCAAGGAACTACCGCACCGGGAACAAAATCCTCGAAAGCGGCGCGTTGATGACTCATACTCAGTATAGGTGGGAAAATTCTGGGGAAAGGAGGGAAGTGTCGGCGTTAATTGACAGCGCTGGAGAACGATGAATTGAGCAATAAGAGATGAAGTCCACTTTCGGCACATGGTGCATTGGCACGTAGCTGACTGGAGTTTGAATTAGTTGAATATATGGTCGGGGGAAGGGAAGAGTAAAATGAATTACTTCTGGCGGCCACGGAGTGTCTAATGGGAAGGATATAGTGAAGCGAATCGAAGTGCAGAGACAGCCGCCCGTTATGGAAGACGGACGGGGAGCAAGAGGAGGATCCGATGTGGAACTGGCCATTCTGCATCCGAATACGCTGTCTTTGTCCCTAGAGAAACAAGGTTGTCCAATTTGGAGACAAATTTGAAAAGAAATGGGCTGTAGGCGATAAAGATGAGAAACGATGTGAGGAATAGTCAATAGTGCTGAATTTAAATCTATTGTGTCCGCCAAGAATTTACAGGGGGCAAAATCAAGAATTTGTCCGTCACGTACGGGCTAAGCTACGCTAGAAGAAGTAAGCGTATGGAACAACGGGGCGGGCACTGCGCGTTTTCCTCGGCTGATCAAAGCCGGCCTGGATGCGCGCCTCACAACGAAACGTATTCTAGGGCTGAACATGTCGTAGATACGCGTTCTAGTCTAGAATGTTGGGTATATATATTGCGAGTAAGGCGGACTTAATGAAACTAAGCGCGTTGTTCGAATACGTAGGTACCAACTAGCCCTTAAACCGTGGCTAGAAGCTTGAATAAGCCCCCGTAACGGAGAAAAAGGCTCGAGCTTAGGAATGAGTAGGAGATAGATCATTGATTATTAGCTAAGCTACTCCTTTTTGTAGTAGTGCGGCACTCTAAGGAGCCGAGGGTCTGTAGGTTCTAGGTGCGGAGAACCAAGGTTACTCGGCTTAGTAGAGTGCACCAAACAGCTAAGGCATACAGGTAAGTTCCTTTACGTAACACACCCCCTAGAGGAGCAGACCTTTTACTATTTCTCTAAGTCTAAGTATTGTAGTTACTTTACAGCTTATTTATACGCTTTATATATACAATATAGCTATACTTTATATAGCTATGCGATTTTATAGCTTGTTTAGCCTATACGCTTACTTAGCGCCTACTATATATTAAAACAAAGCTTCTAGCCCTTACTCTATCTATAACCTATATTATACTACGTCTTATACGTATTAGTAATCTACGCCTATTATAGTACCCTACTAGTTAATCCTTCTATTTTTTAAATCTACTAACTATTTATAGTTAAAAGCTAAACAATCTACTTATACTTACGCTACTACTACTACTACTACTACTACTGTACCGGTGCACGAGGTGTCACCTTGTGCTATTCTACTTAGGGCATGGTAGGTGTAGGGATAAGTTGTAGATAAGGACAATTCGGGTGAGGAGGACGAGGGGACAGAGATTCCACTTCAGACAATTCAGACAAAAATCCATTTTACGTTCCTTTGCACTCTTGCTTCTTTGCACTTAACTATATTGTTTGCGAAATCAATAAGTTAGGATACTATCCTCCACACAACTGCATACTACTACTATAATACTAAGGGTATACCTAGGCTACCCTAGCTAAGCGCTTAGCTAAGGAAGTTATTACGCCTACGTCCTCGTCCTTACTACTACCTTTACTATTACGGGCTAAGATCTTATATAGTTGTTAGAACTAATTAAACCTAAGGGTAACCCTAGGAAGTATAATAACCCTACCCTACCTAGATAGGATAGTATAGCTAAGTATAATATAGTCACGTAACTAGGTTTGCAATTTATAATTGCAAATTATGAATTTATAGGAAGTTATAATCTAATACTACAAACTACAAAGTAAGAGGATTTGCACGCTAAGAGGACGAATCTATATTAATATTGTAACAAGGGTCTTGGTGGAGATACCCGGAATCATAGGGATCTCGAGATCTTTGGTACTCTAGGACCTCTAGGGCCTCAACTGTACCAATGTCCATAGTACTAGTCTAGGGCGGGGCCGATGCGCTATGCCAGCACATAAAGGGCCTCCCACTTGCGGGAAGAGTCCAGCAAGTATTATTCACCTTTTCAATCAAGACCTCTACTTGAATACGTGTCATCCCTTCACTATCTCCTGTGGCCTACGGCAAGTACTATTGCCTTCCAGCTACCTCCTTTACAAATATATATAGGAAGGATATTTACTAGATAAGAGGTATTGTTAATCCTAATCTTTTAATTAAAGAGTAATATACTTAATATCTATTATTTAGAATTATTGTATGCTTTAGCCTTATTAACAATTAACCTACCCTATAACTTCTACCTATTGTACTTCCCTTAACTAACCCTACGCCTATAGTAAGTTGCCTTACAGTACTAAGGTGGCTCCTATTACAAGTACTAAAATAGGATAGCCTAGATAACTAGAGATATATAAGGAGGATAGGAAGGTATATCCTGTCTTCCTCTTTAAGATACTTAATACAACTATAATACCTACTATATTTAACATCTTAGGACTAGCTCCTAATACCTACGTCCCTATAATAAGTTACCTTATAGTACTAAGGTAGCCCTTTAATAGATTACTTTTAGTTATAAATATTTCTCTAAGGCTATAACAACTATATTTACTATAATCTAGCCTATTATAAAGCCTATCTTGTTAAAGTTATATAGGTTATTATCTAGGATACTATACTTAGCTTTAGTATTAGCTACTAGCTTAAACTACTCTTGTATAAGGTTAGGATCCTTATAGTAGGCTCTCTTATAGTTGTACTTACAATTAAACCTTATTTTAAGCTTAGCGCGGCGTATAACGAACGTACTAGGCTAGTTTATACTAACTTAGCTTAAACCGCACTCTACACGCAAGGAATTAGCTATATTAGCTACGTCTCTAAGCCTAGGAGCAAATCTACGCAATATAAGCTCAAGTACATGCTTAGTAACTACGTCCTCCTTGAGCTAGGTGAGATTTATTGATTTAGGCTGGCGATCTATCTGTAAAGGTTGTCTATCACGTCGTTAGCTTAGTATTGTTTAATTAACGTTATAGATAGCTGTAGTACGTTGCAAGGGGAGTTTTGCGTCTTGATTAAGAGCTTAAAGAGCAAGCTATATCTAACGTTTATTAGAAGGCTGTATGTGTTGTTATTGTTGCAATATTACGGGGAAGTAGTTATTTTAGTAGGGGCTTGGCAAAAGTAGCTCGCGAAGCCGTAGAGTACGTCAGTTAACTAAGCTAATAGATTGCTCGAGTTGACGGGTTTGGTAGAACTGGCTGAGTGCCGAGTTAATAGAGGCTCGAGTTTCGGATACTCTCCGGATCTATGTTAGGAGGTAGCTGGAAGGCAATAGTACTTGCCGTAGGCCACAGGGGATAGTGAAGGGATGACACGTATATTCAAGTAAAGCTCTTGATTGAAAAGTGAATGATACTTGCTGGACTCTTCCCGCAAGTGGGAGGCCTTTTATGTGCTGGCATAGCGCATCGGCCCCGCCCTAGACTAGTACTATGGACATTGGTACAGTTGAGGCCCCGGAGGCCCTGGAGTACCAAAGATCTTGAGATTCCTATGATCCCGGGTATCTCCATCAAAACCCTTGTTACAATCTACTAGTTGGCTCGCCTAGCTAGTCCCCTAATCCAAGCGTCGGTGCGGGTGAGCTCGCTCGTTGTCAAGCCAACCCGGACGCTAGTAGGTTGGATGATCTAATCTGATAACTCTACTATAACAGGAGTACTAGGTTAGTACCTATGCGCTAACTACTAAGATACTAAGTAAAATATAAGTAAACACCTTAATATACTAATAAGGGCATAACAGGACACTACAATGGCACTAAAAATAACACTAGAAGAAAAACTAAAATAGGAGAATAGAGATATATTATAGGCTTAGGCTTTGCCTATGCCTTAGCAGAACTTGCGGTGTTACACCGCTACTTAGGCTATATATATAAGGGGCGAGCCTTGGGTGCTATGGTGTGGCAGTATCAGGTGGGCTTGGAGTTGGGTGGTAGGCAAGCGTTACCGAGAGACGAAGGTAAACAAGGTGTCACGAGTGTGCAAGTGAGCAGTAGGTCTAGGATAAGACTTGAGCTTGACTACGAGGTCCCAATAGCTGCGCGGGACCCCATCTATATACCTATGTAATTCGTAATCGCGAATCACGAATTAAGTCACGTGTCCACATTGTGTTCTGCTCCGTCATCCCAATCGAACCCCTCCGGGTCCGCCAGATCGGAGCGGTAGCCTCCACTCCCTAGGCTCTCGGGTTCGATTGGCTCCAAGTTCTATGTAGGATCGGCATCCGTAACAATATAAGGAGCTGGAGTTAATAGAGTAGAGAGTAAGGCACTTTATATCTTGTTTGACCGATACGCTACCTATAGCTATCCCGGTCTATAACACTGTAAGTAATATAAACTAAGTATATACTATAGTTAATTTTTAGAAGCTAAAGCTTATAAGCATCCAAGACTACGTACTACTTAGAATAATTAGGCTTTACGCCCTCGTCGTAATCTAGCTCGAAAACTTCGCAAGGGAGACTAGAATTACAAAGAAGGTTTGATAAGGCTCGCAAGAGGGCACGATTGGAGTTGCGCAAATGCCGAGGGCTTGCGTCTATATTAGGAAAGGGAAAGGCTGGGGGAAAGGGAGGCGATATCTTTCGGGCGAATGATGATCTCGAATTCGGCACTGAAGTTGAAAGGGGTGTAGTCGGATAAAGAAGAATAGGGCAAGGATGGGGGCGGGTTGGAGGTGGGTGGGGGGGAGCGGGATGTTAGGGACTGAGGGGACGTGCGGGCGGGGGGCACGATTAACGAAGAGAGTTGACGACCAGGAGGTCGCCTGTAGGCCGAAGCAGGGTGAACTGGAAGAGAAGACATTGTGATCGTATGGTATGTGGGAATGCCAAATCAAAGTGTAAGTAAGTAAACGCTCGGAGATAGTGACTGTGTGAGGGAAGAGAAAGTTAGGAGCAATATCGTTGAAGTTTATCTTTGTTTTTGCCCGGAATGATTCTTTCCTGTGGGGGTGGGTCTGTTTCCGTAAGTACGGGAAACCAAGCATGATTTACACTGGCAGTAGTTACCTGGTCCTGTATTCCCGTGATTACCTAATTTAGCGGGACAAATTGCATGAGTTGAAGATCTGCGATGGAAGCCTCACGAAGCCTAAAAGTTGGGGACAGTTTCACGTACGGCTGTTGATCGCTATCGTGTATTTACTACTACCACTCTTCTATAAGACGAGGCCGAAGATCTCCGTACGTAGTATTACGAGGCAGGATGCGGTTACCTCAATTTTTGGTCAGAAGGACGACATAGCAAAGGTCGAGTGGCAACAAAGAATTGTCAAACCTTCAATTTAGATCATGAGTGCTTGTTCGAGCAGCACAATCACCCATTATGCATCCTATAGGAGTATTCTACACTGCAAATGAATCCGGGTCCAACAAGTCCATGCGAAAGTGGACATTGGGTCTTTGTTGTACCATCTAGGCCCAATGCTCCACGGTTCCAAAACACCAAGATGCACAACACGACATGGACAGCAGCAGCACGAACTGATGTGTACCGGTAAAATCCCGCAGGTGTCGACACGGCTATCAAGTGCTTGCGCAATACGTCCATGAACTCGCAGGGCTTCCTTGCGTCTCCATGGCTTCTAGTCAGGCACATGCCTGCACCGAACACCCAACCCCCCGCTCGAATATCAAGCGGATAGGCCCACGCTTTCGCGATAATTTGGCCAAGCGACCCAACTCGCAGGGATGGCGATGCGGGAGTGCGTTCGCGAGGTGGACACTCACCGGCTTCGCTGTTATCACCGGTCTGCAAGTACATGCGCCTAGTTGCATCGCGCATGCATTGCAGCATCACCGGGCAATCCCCCTCTGGTCGTCTTCAATAGTGTTCGCTGGAGAGGATGGCAATCAGCTGTTGATCGTCGGCGTTGGCCGTTGATCGCACCATCGACCAAGGGAAATTCCATTATGAAGATGCCAGCACATCGAGAATTGTGCATTGCCGTCCCTGTTCTTGTTGTTCTAGTAGTCACCGTGGCCAAAACGTCTTTGCAGCCCGAGGCCCAGCTCCCGACCATCCGGTCTTTCGACGCGACGCGACATCTTCCACTTGCGCTCGCTGGGCTGTCTTTGTTCGGCATACCTCGGTCGCCGTTGCCAACGTATCGATCTAACAAGGCCCTGCTACCCAATCTTACCAGACTGACCGAGCTCTGGGAGCACGGTAGAGCAAAGACCCGGGCATGGAAGGGAGAGCGCTGCAGCGTGCGATAGGGCTGTGCTGGTGTCATGGACCGGCAGAAAAAGAGCCTGGGATTGGTCAATGGCGTGTAGCGCATGCCGTTTGATATGTTTTGGTGTTGCGGTACGGAAGGGTGGACGGCGAGGCGCAGCGCGTGGGGAGAGTTAAGCCCCGTGAATGGTTCAGCCACGGTTCGCACGTGAACCACCGGTACACGAATAGCAACTACCCGCGCTACCCAATTTTCGAGCTGAAAAATGGGGAAAATGAGCAATACGGTATTCGAGCCACTAAACACTTAGATAGAGCAGCTGTGTCAATGAATGCGAACTCCTATTCTGAACCCTGTTCCTGAATTTGGGGGCCGTGGCGCCACAAGCCAACCCCACAGCCCTATCCCGAAATAGCCCGCGTCTGAATGCTTCGAACCCAAACCCAAACTCACCAATGACAATGAGGTTTTCTGCTAGACATGGGGTTCACACCATGACGCAGGTGCTGCCTCAATCTACGCGTGTGCGATACCTTCGACTGGTCTAGAGCTACAGGAACCGTCTTCGCAGACAAGGCTATACTTAGCTATTTGGCAGGGCTACTTCAAAATGAGTTTGACGAAGACTCGACAAGCGCGCGTGTTTCTAAACGGCACTTCCGCGCATGAACGAGCGATGAAGCGGGGAGACGATGTCGCAAGTATCTGTTGGGGCCGACTCAATCGTCAGTCTAGTTGCGGCACGGCTCCCCAACAAAACTTCGTGCTGTGATGAACTTTCCGATGAGGTTTGAGGTGATTATCGTGACGCTATGCTCTTCCGAAACCTCGTTCCTCAAAGCGAATCGGAGAAGATGTAGGTTAGCATGGGCCCTCGGCGGTTGGATTGGCTCTTCTCCGTGTATGGACGATAAGGAGGGGTTGGTAGTCGCGACACCGATGATAAAAATGTCACAACTAGCGAAGCTGGGCCTGAAAAGCCGTGATACACCATCATGGGCATGTACTACGGCGGCAGATCACCGAAAGAAACGGCGAGGCCAGATGACGCCATGTGGTAGAGTCAGAATGCTGGAATGATGTAAACCTTATCTCATACACGATCGATATTATTCCCCTACCAGGTAGACGTATTACTTACTCCAGTTGAACTACACCACCGTCCTTGTTATTCTACACTATGATGAGATTGCAATCCTCGACATTGATATCCGGATGATATTTGTTTATGTCAGGAAGATTACCTCTCTCGTACTTGTGCTCGTGTAATCCCTTTGCACACACGTCAAGTGCTTCGAGATCATCCCACCATAACTTTCGCGCCAGCCAATCCCACCAGCTGTCCTCTTGAAAATATCCTTCTTCCAAAAGGTTACCTTGTCTATACACTCTTCTGTCACGCTCATCCTTCCACCCACACAAGTATCCGTACCAAGCGCATTGTTCCCAGATTGCGAGACCAACACGTCTGTATTTCCCTGGTTCTGTTTTCGAAGAAACGAGGGCAAGGGTTTGCACTCTCAATGCGGAGTCTTCCCCAGTTGTGTGGAGTAGTGATGTAAGCTGTGAGCCAAAGTGTTGTTGAGCAATAGCAATAAATGTTATCTCCGTACCTGGGTCGATGATTTCATCTGGCATAAAGGAACCTCGCATGAGCCGAAAGTTGCCGTGACGAGACACGTGAGAGATGGACGAGTCTTTCAAACCAGCCCCAGGAGCCGCCTCAGCAAATAGAAAGTATTCGATGGGATGGAATACGCGGCCTTTGAAATTGATGTACTCGAGTCCTTTTCGCCCTGTTTCTCCTCGCCCGGACATGTGCGGGAGCTTGGCCGCCGCCTCTCGTATGTAGTAAGGGTAAACTGCGTTTACATAGCCGCGCCGCACGTGTCCACGAATCTTTGCACTGCCTGTTTGCTTGTCGGTGCCTCTAGAGACCTCAACGTCCGTGATAGCACACGTTTGATCATAGTTGAGAATCTGATCCTGTTCATACATGACCGGTGTTGTCACCGAAGCCCATGACCAACTCGGTGCTATTTGTTCTAAATGTCGCACCTTTTTGTTATTCTCGATGTCGAAGGCCTTGGGAGAGGAAATCTGGAAAATTGAATTATGCGAAATACTCCATAATAGGCCGATTGCAAAGTGATCGGACCATAGGCCCGCCAGGTATTTGCTTTTCGTATGACGCTGAAGCGCCTTTGCAATCCCAGCAAGGGCAACGATGCGGTCGTTTGAAACGGTCATTCCACGATGCGTGTAGTCCATAACAAGGCAACACCAATATTGGTATTTCAGTTTACCCCACCACGCATGGGTTGTGACTTCATCATCATCATTTGCTTCGGGGTGATCGAAGAATTCGAAATCGTCCATGATGCCCGTACGAACAGATTTCGTATATAGCGAATGTCTCATAGTACCAGAAATAGGCGAATTCTCAGAACCATGCATGGTGAGGCATTCCCAGCTGAGGTGAGTTTCGTCAAACATCAGTATGCGTGGAGAGAGGAGTTGTTCTTGCAGTACCCATGCTGTTCACAATTAGTACATAAGACCTTGAACGGAGGTGGACAGGGAGTACCTCTCCCGAAGAGCACTGGATCGCCTCCTCCGACTGCGCTGACACGGCCGAAGGTCGTGAATTGAACCTTCAATGATTTCTTAGAGATGTCATCTCGTGGAAACTCAATGTAAAAAGGCAGGTACAAGATTCCATCTCTTTCCGCGAAGCAGCCAATGTCTCCGCCAGACGCGTGCGTAGCAGCAATCGTCAGTATTGCACATTGATACACATCGCACATTGTTTCGGCTTCCTTGCTCCAGTCATCTCCATCATCTTGGATAATACACAATGAGTCAATCCAGATATATCGGTAGCCCAACTTACGAGTCGTATGGATTGCTTCTCGGAATGTCTTTGAAAGCTTTTCCGGGGCAATGCGCTTACGATGATCCTCATAGTTGCTCTTCAAAGTTCTTATGATGGGTATGCGACCCCAACAATGGCTGAGTGCAACAAAAGTTCGATCACCTTTCTCGTCGAGCTCGTGCTTGCTTTCAATGAGCCGTATCGATCCATTGCCGACGTCGAGTAGCCTTGTGGGCACAAATGAAATATCACTCCGTGGTTCTATGGGCCTACATTTCTCATGGCTGCTTAAGCAGCGCTTCGCCCAGTAGGTAGCTAATTCTAGCGCACCATCTGAGCCTGTGTGGTCGTTATCGGAGGCCATGCCTCGGTCCAAAGCTACTACAAGATCACCTAGGTAGGCGTTAGACTAGGCTCATCCTGGATCTACAGGATTTTTACCGTCTTCTAGAAGGCCACTGCAAGAGGCTATTTGGCGCCTGGGAATGCGAACTCCATCGCCTTCAGCTTCGCGGAATTCGACATAAAGGACCGGGTATAGACCATTATCCGGACTGATATTAAGATGCACATCTATTTCCTCATCTTCGTTCTTGAGAAGGGATTGGTGCTCCCAAATAGTCGGGGTATAGTAGATGACACGACACAGTCGACAACGAGATTCCGAAGCTCGCTTGAGTTCGCTGATGTTATGGTGGAGCCTCGTTTCATGTGCGGCCCAACGTATGTCTTTACTAGAGTAAATGGCCTCCGGTACATGTGCCTTAGAAACAACCTCTTTCCAGAACAATTTGCATCGTTCGCAAAACATTTCGAGGCGGCAGTTAGGTAAGAAGTGATATGGCTACTAAGTGGTAAATAAGGCAGCAGGTCAACTATAGATTAAGCGAGGTTGTAATGGCACCAAACCACAACTAGTATATTAGCCGCGTTCAACTGAAAAAAAAAAAATCTTATCCTAACTAAACGAAAGTTCATAGTTAGATAAACTTTCCTCTAATAATAGATTAATATAATAGCTTATTCACGCTATACAACCTATTTAATATTTAGTAACTAACTCCTACTAATACTAACCTAAGTTCAGCTGAGGTGGGCGCCGACCCACGAACCGGCGCATCCCTTGCAGAGGCACAAAGGACTCAAAGGCCCAGCCCTTTCAAGGGCTCAACGCCAGCTGGGGCATCGCCCTGGTAGAGGCTCGCCCTGACCGAGGCCTCGCCATCGCCGAGGTATTAGCAGCTGATAGAGTTGAGGATATATAGAGGAGCGCGATGGCAGATAGAACCAACAGAGAGCGCAATCAATAAATTAGTTCAACTCACTCAATTTTGACTGGATCAATCAATCTCATCAATCTCTGATTTCTCCCATTCTCGTGCTCATAGTAGCCAATATCAAACTACTTTTCAAACCCACTTTTATCTAACAAGTTGTCTTAACGTGCAACAGGCATTAGTACTACTATCTATGTTATTCTGTTGCTGTAGCGCAGGTGCTTTAGGTAATTGACTGTTCTAGATCGGAAGCTCTATCGTCGCTGGACCCTAAGCCTATAACCCTAAGTACTCTAACTATAACCGTATACAACTGCAAAGTCTAGGGATCAGTTCTGTAGATGCGTGCGAGTCTTTTGGTGTGTAGCACGCTGTAATTGCAAGTATGTAGGTAAATGATTCGGGGGGGGTCGAAGTTCGCGACACGGGGGTCTAGCACTTCTCCATTGAGTAGCGCTATCGTTACGCTTAGCCTAATCTAGCGCGACTCACCCCCTGTGTCGTGGCCTTATATTGGTTAGGCATGCCGCCGTGGCTCGGTGATCATCATGCCGCTGATGAGTACGCGTCTGTCTTCACGTGCCGACGCCGAACGGTGACACGGAGGCTTTCCCAAATATTCACTTGCGTTGGGAGTTGTTGGGCAAAGACGAGGCTTGTAGTCCTGCGATCAAGACTGTTTCGCATTCTTGAACAGCGCTAATCGGTCATGGCCACCAAATTCCAACAGGCTGGACGTAACCATAACAAGCAATGCCGGCTCTCGCCGATTTCTTTCGTAAAGTGGAGGGATACTCTGTCGCAGCAGGTTTTTCGTCTTACCTCAGCCTCCATCCATCATCTCCCGGACTCAGCGAGACCTTCAAAAGCCTAGCACTTTCATCCATGTCGCTCCTCTTCTCCAACACCTTTGTCCCAGGCCTCAAATCGTCCTCTAAGCCAACAAACAGGAGTGCCAAGCTCGAGGACTTCCAATTCCCATGCTGCCTGGTGAGATGGTCGCTCTTTTTCGTCTTCCAGATGGTTGCGGCGAGAAAGACGATGGTGAAAAGCACCAAGCTGATAGGGAAGCTGATCCAGCCCCATCGGATCTGAATGCATGTTTCCGTTTTCACCGCCGATCCGTGGGCGAAGCCTAGGTCTGGGTCCTGCAACGAGGCGCGCCGCCGTGTGTGTACGGTCAACGAGCGTGCTAGCTGAGCAGCGTATGCTTCGGCGGAAGACAGGCTAGCCGTGTCGTTGTGCCACAGATTCCTGATCCAGAGTTCGCCGCTCACTATCGCCGCACCCCCAGTCCCTCGGCCAATGTACTGCCCGTGGAACATCCTAGCTAGGGTGGACCGCAGCGCGGCGACGGACGACGAATCAATGCTCCACACACAGTCTTTCGCATACCACTGAACGTCGGGTGGGGTGGATCCTCCGAAAGAGCTGATTAGGGTGTTATTGGAGATGGCGACCGGAGTTCTAGGCGTGAAGGATGGGGATGGATCACACGCTTCCCAATTCCCGTTGCGCAACACCTTAGACGAAATTGTCATCCAATCGTATTCGTTCATGTAATACTGAGGTCTGTAGTATTGCTGCAGTGGCTCGGACGACAGGGGCGTCTCTTGCAGCTTCGAGACCTCGATGCGCGATTTGACGGTTTGGATAGCTGGCCACATCCTGCATTCCACGGCTAGCGGCACGGGACAAGAGTTAGTGAGGTTATTCTTACATTCGGATGAGTCCAAGATGGCAGCGTAGCTGAACAGCGAATTGTTCACATGCTTTGAAGACCAGTAGGCGGGGAAGTATGTACCACTAGCATTGCTCATCGTGAGAGCTGGGTGGAGCCATGAAGCTCGGTTTGTGCTGTTTCCAGTTCCAACCACAGCTTCAATTGCTGGAATATACCACTGCGGAGGTGATGCGTCGTTTTTCTTGATCTCCGCTGAGACGTCAACACAAGCGGAATCGAAACCAAGGGTCTGATATGTCGCCCCAGAAGCTGCGTCGCTGGAGAATGTACAATTGCCCGTGGGGCATTGCACTGGGATGGTTTCCGGATCTTTCAGCAGACCAATGAGGATGGCGGCTTTGGTGTCGCCATCCAGAGACATTGGCTCATAACGGGCTACTAGAGATCCGACTCCAGTGAGGTTGTTTGCGCGAGGCACATTTGCCACAACGCCTTGCAGTGTTTCATGACAGACAATGGGATGGATAATCTGCTGCGAGAAAGGATCGATGGCGATGGCAAGCACAGTAATCCAGGCACCAAGTGCAGCGACGTGACTAAGGTCATGGATCAGCTCGGCCCGATACGTAATGACCAATGAGTAACGCACCGACTCTGCAAGCGAAAGACGAGCAGCAACGAACCCCAGGGGCCTCTACTAGCAGAGTCGAAATGCTCAAAGTCGATCAAGCTTCTCGCTTTGGAGAACCACAGCCACTTTGACTGGCTGATACCTGGCTACTGTTACCCAATGTTCCGATGCGCCAATCGAAGCAACGCACCTTCTGCGACCGGTAGAAGAAGTGACGACTTAATAGCCGCAGCAAGGACGGCTACTAAAGTATTGATGGAAACCTTGAGCGGTACCTCCGTCACCACATATCCGTCGAAATAGTGCAGTATTGCCACCAAGCATGCCAAAGCAAGGACCGACAGTGCGCAGCCTACTATTTCCGCCGCCCAGCCGTCCACCCATTGTTTCTGAAGCCGCGCATATAGTCGGGGCTTTGTTGGTACGTCTAACGCCTGCAACGCGGTTTCCGTTGCGTGCGATGTCTTCTCACCGTGCTCTTGGCTGCTGACACTGACGGCGGTGTTGCTGTAGTCGTTCGTGCCTGCCTTGGCTGCGTAGCTGGGTGCTATCCTCGACGGCTCATCTCGTAGGACCAAATGATCCGTGGGATCGGCGGTATCGTGGTTCGACATTGTGTTTAGACAATCTCGAGTTTGGCGGCGTAAGCAGGTACTTGAGCAGCGGGGCGGGGCGTGTTCCCGCCCCCACAAGGCCCCCTTTCTAAGCGCGCAACACCGGCGCCGTCAGCCCTAAGCTCGCGCACTTTCGGAGACTAATACTCTTTCGTTGTACTTGGCGAGGGGTGGGATGCATCTGCACACCTGAAGAGCCGCCGCAGACTACACAGCCTCAGGCCGGTGCATGGTGAGGCCTCTCTCAGTAAGTCGGGAAAGCCGGAAATAGGATCGCGCACGCCAACACAATGCACACCCACTTCAAAACACGGGTAAAATCGCCATGTTTTACATTGATTGAGGTCTCAAAATTAACTGTGCAAGTCAAAACTTTAATGCGCGGCCTTGATACTCATCTTTAATCTGCTGTAACCTCGATGGGTACTAATCAATCGTTCGGTTAATCTTATCTAGATCCAATCCACCTACCGTGCGCGTCGGCGTAACGCCCCGGATCGCCGTGCCGCCCACGAACACCAGAATCAGCCACCTACAACACTATATTGTTTCACTACGCTACATTCATAAAATTGCACGAAACTTAGAGAGCTAGTTTATAAGGTCAATGCAAAAACTCTGTATTATCTATAGATATTAGGTTTGCCAATACGCCTAGCTTATCGTCGCCAAGATAGTCCGTGTTGTACCTCGATATTGTCCTTGTAAGGCGGATTGCTTGACTAGACAAAGGGCCTTGAGGTTCGGGTGTGGCAGCGTATAGATAACTGGGGTTTGGTAATAGGCAAGCGTTACTAAGGGACTTGAGGTTCAAAGGGGTTACAAGTGTGCAAGTAAGGCAGTAGGTCTAAGGTAAGACTTGAGCTTAACTATAAGGCTTTAGAGGCCGTAAAGCCTCTTATCTATATACTAGGGTAGATCTGCTAATCTGTTGATCTACCATTCTCGGATCCTTAGATTACGGATTAGTTAATCCGTTAATCTATTAATCTACTAATGTTAGATCTATAGATGTAAGGGAGTAATCCCTTTTATCTTTAAATTCTACCTATGTTAGTAAGTTTATAACTTACTAATATTTGTTAACGTACTAGCTTATTAGTAAGCTACTAGGTATATATACTTAGTATAAACCTAGATAGCTCTTTATCTACTATTTACTCTTTTTTAATTAACTACTTGCTACCTCCTTTAAGCTATTCTTGCGTAAGGTCTACCTTATAAAATAGTAGATTAACGCAAAATTTTACCTACTTTAGGCCTCTTTACTACCTAGAGCTACGCTAGTAGCCCTCTTATCTATGCTAGGGACGTTATAGGATAGCCTAATAGTAGCTAACTTTTAATTAAGACCTAGCTATTAAAAAGAACTAGACTACTAGGAATTAGATCCTACCTTAGCTACAGCGCGCTAGGTAGCCCCTTAAGTTTACTATTTTGTAGTTCTAGTTAAGGTTTCTAGCGCTCCTTTACTAGTACTAGCACTAACGTTTAAATAATATAGGTATCTAAAAGGAGTAGTTTAACTACCTACTAGCTACAAGCTTTAGCCTAAGCTAACTACGTATATCTAGGTAAGGGCATGCTTAACTAGGCAAAATACCTAGGTAGTAGTACTAGGGGAAAACTATAACGAGGGTCTTAGTAGAGATACCTAAAATTATAGGGATCTTAAGATCTTTAGTACTCTAGGACCTCTAGGACCTTAACTATACTAATATCTATAGTACTAGTCTAGGGCGGGGCTAGTACGCTATGCTAGCGCATAAAAGGCCTCCTACTTATAAGAAGAGTATAAGGTAGATTGCTTAACTAGACAAAGGGCCTTAGGGTTTAGGTATAGTAGCGATTTAATAACTAGGGTTTTAGGTAATAGGCAAGCGTTACTAAGAGACTTAAGGTTTAAAGGGGTCGCAGGTATACAAGTAAGGTAGTAGGTCTAAGGTAAGACTTAAGCTTAACTATAAGGCTTTAAAGGCTATAGAGCCTCCTTTCTATATACTAAGTACTCGCTAATTACTTAGCACTTTACACCTTACTAAGTACTTGTTAATTACTTAGTACTTTATACCTTACTAAGTACTTGTTAATTACTTAGTACTTTGCACCTCGCTAAGTACTCGTTAATTACGTATCTAGGTTGTAGTCTACTACGTTATCCTATCTATAATCTAAGGAGTCCTCTATATTTCCCTAATCCTCTAGTAGTTTTATTAGTTCTAGGTTATATATAGTATAAGGCAGATTGCTTAACTAGACAAGAGCCTTAGGGTTTAGGTATAGTAGTAAGTTAGTAACTAGGGTTAGAGTAATAGGTAAGCGTTACTAAGGGACTTGAGGTGTAATAGGGTTACAGGTATACAAGTAAGGCTAGAGGTCTAAGGTAAGACTTAAGCTTAACTATAAGGCTTTAAAGGTTGTAAAGCCTCCTACCTATATACTTTAGTCCTAATAGTACTTTACGCTTTGTTCTTTACTAAGTATTACAAAGTACTAAGTTAGCTTTACGCTTTATTCTTTACTAAGTATTACAAAGTACTAAGTTAGCTTTACGCTTTATTCTTTACTAAGCGTTATAAAGTACTTGTTTAGTTCCTCTACGTAACTTCTCTAAGTATCTATATTGTAGTCTACTATATTGTCCTATCCTTAGTCTAAGTAGTCCTCGTAGTCGCGCTAGTCCTTAGATAGTTCGATTAGCTCTAGGTTCTATGTAGGGTTAATGTAACAAGGGTCTTGGTGGAGATACCCGGAATCATAGGGATCTCGAGATCTTTGGTACTTGTCAGATAAAAGGGGTTCAAAAAGGTGGCTACTATGAGCACGAAAATGGGAGAAATAAGAGATTGATGAGATGGATCGATGCAGTCAAAATTGAGTGAGTAGAACTGATTGATTGATTGCTCTGTTCTGCTGTTGCTTGTTGATTCTATCTGCCATCGCACTCCTCTATATATCCTCAGCTCTATCAGCTGCTAATACCTCGGCGATGGCGAGGCC